>JAVJIF010032931.1:0-40000 GCA_038442645.1 Agave tequilana
AGAGAAAAAGCATGTTCTTAAGAGAAGAGTACTCTTAGGGAAAGAAATATATCTTAAAATGAGGACGTGATATAGAAAGAAGAGGGACAAGGATTAGAGAAATGTCAGAAATGGATAGGTGTTCTTCTTATATGGTTTCTACTTTTACTTTAGAAGCAAAACTGTTTTTATAGTTCTGAGCCAGAGACTTCTCATAATTCAAAATCATTGAATGAGGTGTTGTTCTTTTGAATAATTCGTGAAACTGTGACAGATAAGTGCCCAAAGTCTCCAAATTTAAACTTTGGGATTGTATAAGAGTGTTAAGAGAGAGATTGGAAAATTCTCTTGTTGATCTCTGAATAATAATGGTAATATCATAAATATATAATCATGAGTTTAGAGTAGGTCTAAGAAAGAAAACCTAATTAATATAAACTATACATATATTTCAACATCCCACTCAAACTCACGGTGGATCGAAGACCATGAGTTTGGACAAGAAATAGTGAAACTGAGAAATAGTTTGAGTTTGGGTGAAACATCAGCCAATTGCTCCTTGGAAGGAATGCAGGGAAGATCAATCTTCTTAATTGTGTATTCGAGATGAGTAATATGACAATCAACTTCAATATATTTGGTTCGCTCATGGAACACGGGGTTAGTGATAATAGGGATGGCACTCTAATTGTTACAACATAGAGGGATATGAAGTGGAATCAGAACACTCATATCACACAAACAAACCATGCAACCATTTTAGCTCCATTAAAGTGTCAGCCATTGCTCAATATCCTGCCTCAGTGCTAGCCAGCAGAAAGTGTCTTAACGCTTGCTACACCAAGAAATAAGAGAGAAACCAAGAAAAATACAGAAATCAGTGTTGGAATAATGAGTATCCAGATCATCTGCCTATCCAGCATCTGGGTAACTCGAAGAGTGCGAGGAGAATCCAAAGGGAAGAGTAGAGATCTAGTCATGGTTGCATGAAATAGTGAAGTACATGAAGAAGAGCCACATAATTGTTGGATCTAAAAAATTACGTCAACACTCAAATAAAGATATTAGCGTTAAATAAAATAACTTACAGTAAAGGAAATAAATCACAGAAAGTAAATCAAACGCAAACACAAGTGATTTATTCTGATTCGGTCCTCTTAACCTACATCCAGTCCCCAAGCCACTCGCTTGAGATTTTCCTTTAACCTTTGATTTTGTACACCCAAAATCAACACCTTGTATACCACTTGACAAATCCCCTTTGCCAAATGTATACAACTCTTCTTACAAACCAAGAAGACACAACACCTTATACAAGCTCTCTTCAACCCGAAGACGCTCTTGTATAATCTTTCTCTTTGAGTGAATACAATCAATCCTATAAGCCTTGAATCTGTATGTGATCGTTAAAAAGGACTCTTATAGGTGGACTCTCAGATATCTTCACTAAAAGATTGGAATTTGACTGAAGAATTGAAAGTAGAAACAGTTTTCTGAAAAAATAGATTTTTGAACAGAGTTTTTGTGCAGAAAACTATTGATATGAATTGGTGTATTTAGCCTAGGACAACATCCCTATTTATAGGTGAAATCTTTAGTCAGTTAGGAAAATTATTAACTTGATTTGAATTTTGAAACGTTGGATAAAATACCAGAAATCAGAAACTATCTAACAGTCAGAAACTGTCATTAGTCGACTTGATTGGGGGTTAATCGACTAGGATATTGATTTTTACTTATAGTAGTCGACTTATAAATGGGGCAAGTCGACTAGGGAAGGTCTTTTATAACCTGTTCTATGCAGGGAGAGAACACATAATATATTTTCTGTAGGGGGAGTTTTCATACACACAAAGTGTCATCATCAAAAAGGGAGTGAATGTTGGAACTTTATTTTGACGATACATTTGTGAAGCCATTTCATCGGAGCTCTATCTCACAAGCTTTTAAAAGAGTCCTACATGCTCAAGACTTCCCAAGGATTATGGTTATGGATGTGTATTGTATTGTTTATTAGAATGCTAAAAGTCTTGAACACACACACACATCATAAGCCTATTAGTCGACTTATAACACTTAAACTGAACTTAGTCGATCAGCAGAATATATTAGTCGACTACAACTAATATTAGTCGACTAGAAAAAGGTATAAGTCGACTAATCATTCTATGCAGAAAAGAAACAGAGAGTTTGTATGTATCTTGAAGCAAACGTAAGTCGACTATAATTAGGAGTAAGTCGACTATAGGTGGTATAAGTCGACTATGCTTGGTTATAAGTCGACTAATAGGCTTATGATGTGCGTGCATGTTCAAGGCTTTTAACATTCTAATAAACAATACAATACACATCTATAGCCATAATCCTTGGGAAGTCTTGAGAATGTAGGACTCTTATAAAAGCTTGTGAGATAGAGCTTCGACGAAATGGCTTTACAAATGTATCATCAAAATAAAGTTCCAACATTCTCCCCCTTTTTGATTATGAAACTTTGTGTGTATGAAAACTCCCCCTGCAGAGAATATGTTATATGTTCTCCCCTTACATAGAACAGGTTTTAACAGATATAGAAAAATATTGTGTTCTCTCCCTACAAAAATATATCATAACACATACATATGATTAATGTTTGAAATATTTTTCTATCAAATTTTTTATACGGTACCTGAAAGATAAAGATTAGATGGTACCAATTATAATAAGATCAGAGCATTAACCTTTAGGAATCCAAACCCAATTTGAATTTGGTTTCCATCTGTTAGTATACACATAATTGCAAGAATTACATATAGAATGTATGTATGATGCAATATAAATATTTTTATCAAAAATGCTTAAGTTTTTAGGAATCCATATGTACTTGTTCTTAATTCTTTTTGAAATAATATCAATATTTTTTTCACAAATGAATTATATGGAATATGATTCTTTTTACTAATATGTGTAGATTTTTCACTTTGATTTAAGAATCCAAGAGCATAATGATTATGTGATATCTTTTGATATGATAGCAAATCATTTAACTTTTCTTTTCCTTGATTAAATTTAGTCATATTTTTCAAATCTCTTCATATTTCATTTTGAAACTTGATATGTCTTTATTTAAAACAGTAATTCTTTCATTTAAAGACAAAGTTTCCTTTTTAAGCATAACATTTTCTTTTATAAATTCTCACTATCCTTTTTCAATGATGATATAACTTTTTTAAAATCATCTTTTTGAGAATTTATAGAAGGAATTTGAGAAACATAACGTGAATTTTCTTTGATAAGTTTTTCATTTTCCTTTGACAAAACTTTATTCTTTATCTTTTCATTCTTAAGATCATTGTATAATTCATGAAATGCACCTAAGAGTTCGGTATATTGTACCTCATCTTCTTCTTGAGCCATGAAACAAATGTTGGCATGTTCAGTGGCTTCTTCTTCGTCAAAGGAAGAGGAATCACTATTCTTCCATGATGCTTGATAATCTTTCTTCTTTTTGAACTTTTTGCTCTTAAATTTTTCTTTATTTTTGAGCAATGGGCAATCCTTCTTCATATGACCTGTTTTATTACAATTAAAATATTTAAACTTACCTTACTTCAAGAACTTTCTGAATTTTCTTGAGAGCATTGACATCTCCTTTTCATCATCATCTGAATTGTTTGTATCTGAGGATGCATGGAAGGCAAGTTCTTTCTTCTTTGAGAAAGGTTGTTGTTCATCCTTTATTCTGTCTTCCAGTTGGACTTCATATGTCATTAAATTATCAATGAGATTTTCTAATGACATACTGGAGAGATCATTTGCTTCTTCGATTGCAGTTGTCTTATTCTCCCTATCTGATGTGAGTGCACGAAGAATCTTGCGAACTTTTTCGACTTTGGTGTATTCCTTTCCAAGCGATGCTGAGGAATTTGTTATGTCGGTGTACCTTGTTATCATTTCTGAAATTGTTTCGTTCTCCATCTTTTGAAGAGTTCGAACTTGTGAATAAGAACAGAATTTTTAGATTCTTGAACTTATTTGTACCTTCATGTTACCTGTTGTATGTGCCATATTTGATTTGCAGATGTGGCTGTTGACACACGATTGAATTCTTCTTTGGTTAAGGCACGGAATAACGCATTCATCGCTTTGGATCAAGGTTCGCATTCTTCTTTTGATCATCACTCCAAGCAGTGTAGTGGGTTGTCGGCGTTCGGTGTACGGTGCTTCTACTATGTTTCAAAGTTCATAGTTGAGTGATTGTAAGTAGATCTCATTCTACACTTTCAGTAGTTGTAATTCGATCCATCCAATAGCGGTGGACGTTGTGTAGAATGTCCTTCTTTGAATTTTGATAAAGGTAACATCGTTGCCATACTTGTATGGTGTTGACTGGGTATGCAGGGCTCTGATACCAATTGTAGGATCTAAAAAATTACGTCAACACTCAAAGAAAGATATTAGCGTTAAATAAAATAATTTGCAGTAAAGGAAATAAATCACAGAAAGTAAATCAAACGCAAACACAAGTGATTTATCCTGGTTCGGTCCTCTTGACCTACATACAGTCCCCAAGCCACCCGCTTGAGATTTTCCTTTAACCTTTGATTTTGTACACCCAAAATCAACACCTTGTATACCACTTGACAAATCCCCTTTGCCAAATGTATACAACTCTTCTTATAAACCATGAAGACATAACACCTTGTACAACCTCTCTTCAACCCGAAGGTGCTCTTGTACAATCTTTCTCTTTGAGTGAATACAATCAATTTTATAAGCCTTGAATCTGTACGTGATCGTGAACAAGGACTCTTATAGGTGGTGATTGGTCACTAATGTTGCATATTTAATGTCACATTTTCATACTTATTTTTAATAAAAGCCTGCATTGTCCTAATTAATTGTTTGATTTATTTGCAGGCCCAATCCTTAAGGCAATGAAGAGAAATGAGCCCAAAAGCCCACCAGAATTCTGAATTAAATCAGAGTTAATTCGCACAAATAAAATCAGGGCAAAATCAAGAGGTTGAAACCGGTTGAGAAGAATCCTCTCAGAATCGATCGGTTAAAGCCAAGAAATCCAAGGCCATTTCGTCCGAATCCAGAGCTCCAACGACAAAACCAACAAAGGATAAAGTCAGAAGGAGAAACCAGCGTGACCCACCAACAGGGTGTGGCCACCTGGCCACACCCTTGCCGCGGAAACGCGGCAAAAGCCGCGTTTCCGCGGCAATCCTGGGGAGTTACGGGGAGCGTGAACTCCCCGACCTCCCTGGGATCTTGGTGTTATGGTTTCTGCCTATAAAAGGCTATATTGTGCACTGAAAATGGACGTCAAGGCAGATTAGGATTTAGCCTAGTTTTAATTCTTTGTAGTTTAGGTTTTTCTTTTCTTGTTATGTAATTTGGATGTAACTTAGGGTAGAAGAAGATTCATGTAAGTAAGAGAGAGAGGCTGAAGTTTGAGTGACACCGACGATGTATCCTCCTCCTTTCTTTCATGGTTTCAGTAAGCAATAAAGGTAACATTTGTTTATGTTTGTATCTTTACTTTCCGTTTTGTTTTGCTTTCCTCTTCCTCTTCTACTTCACCTTGGTTGTATGTGTTGAGTCTACACGTGAACTCTAAAGCAAGTACACTGATGCTACGTGAGAGCCAGCGATAGTTCTTGAAGACGTTCTCCTCTTCCAAGCTCGCATCACTTCGTTCTTCATATGCTTGACGATATAATGTGCACGGGGACCGAGTTCGAGTTATGATCTATGCGTTGAACGCCTCCGAAGCAAAAAGGTAGAACTTGCAAAAAGGTTTCCAAGTAAGTCATCAATCAACCTAGGTAAGTATCTCTTTATTCTTTTCTTTTCTATCTTAGTTTAGAACACCACTTCCTCCAAATCGTTTTCATTCTTCTTTCCACTTCATTGTACATAGTCGCTTTCATCGTTTTTCTAATTTTCCACCTTCTTCATCTCTCACTTTCTTCCTAACTTTAACCATTACTTTTTTTTTCTTTTTCTTAACTTTAAAAACAGAGAAGAACTTTCGCTTTTCTTCTTAACGATTTCAATAGAACCGTATAAAGCTTCCATCGCAAACCCTCCTTGTGGATCACGACCCGCATTAGCCACTTGCTATAGCGGAAGTATTGAGCACTTGCACATCTCCTTTCTTAAGTTCTATAATTCTGTATTTTGTGTGCAGGTTTAGCCTCAATCAATTTTGGCGCCGTTGCCGGGGAGGGTAAAACGGTTTTTATTGAAATCTGAATTTTTTTGAATCTTTTCTAGAAATAAACGAATTTTCTTCTCTGTTGCAGGTTATAGGGCAAGCAAAGTAGGAAAATAAGTTTGCAGTGACATACAAGTGGTATTGGGCCTCTGCTCTAGAAAGCAGAGACCCATTGCCCTCTGCATTGCCGTGTTTCCACGGCAAAAGCCGCGGATCCGCGGCAATAAAGAGTTGACTACTAACAGGTTTTTGCAGGGCTTCTAGCTTTGCAAATTCTAGTTTGCTGCAATTATTTATTTCTTATATGCCATCACAAAACCTGCTAATAATCAACAGTAAAAAGTTTGTTGCAAAAGTTAAAAATTGACTAGACGTTTGCATTTTAGGCACGCGTATTTTCAATTCATTTACTTTTACTGTTGAAGAGTGCTGGAGCAAGGTATGTATGCATAGCATATAGTTTAGGAAACATTCTTGGGTGATTTTGCTTTTGAATGCTACTTTCCTATATCTTGCACACTTACACGAATCAATTCTAAGGGCACTAACCCATAACAAGATAAGGTGGGGATTTAATCACCCTTCCTTAGCCCAAAAATCAGATTCCAAGCACTCACTAACCCAAGCCTAACTAAAATTGAGTAGACGTTGGCCCTAGGGACATCTCGGACTCAATTAGGAGATTATCCTAAGGGGGAAAAATGTTGGAATCTAACTCCTGCAAAATCAGTGTCTAGGAAAGGGATTGAGGGCCGAAAGCCCGAAGTTGGTGGTTTTTAATTAAGGAACGTCTTTGACGGAAAACTTCCACCAACCTTGCCCTGACCTGGCTGATTAGCTTGTGGTTAAAGTCTACATTAGACCTCCCGTGGACAGTCTAACCAGTTAGGAGTCGTCTAGGTCCTAAGTCTACCCTAACCTAGGCTAGAATTTTTTTCTTTTTGTTTGTTTATTTGTTTGTTTTTCTTTGTTTGTATTCTATTGTGTGATATGGACTATAATAATAATTTTTTCAACTATAATAATAATCCATATTACACATCAAACTCTTTTTCGGATATTACCAACCCGGCATATCATGACTTTAACAAACCTAGTGTGCCAGATTGGTCTTATCCGAATCAATATGACCCATACCCCCCATCTAATAACTATAATTTCCATAATGATTTCAACTCTTCACCGAGTCAGTGGGGATTCACCTCCCCCGAGCATAATTATCAACCAACTTGTCCTCCTTCTCCACCTAGTCCACAATATTTTCAAGAGTCATACTCAGTTCCACCAGTCCAAAATAGAAAACCATCAATTTTGGAACGGAGTATGCGTGAGTCCAAACAACAATCACAAAATCTGATGGACTCACAATTTCATTATCACTTCCAAAACAACTCTTCATCTTTTCAACAAGACAATGAACCCATCAATTATGAAAAGATGCTTGAAGCCATGACTCAGGCTCAAAACACTCGTAATCGTGACATAGATATGATGGTCGAATTTCTACGTTCCCACCGTCCTGATGTCACTAACTATTCTATTAGAGCCGAAGAGTCATGTAGTTTTGGAAATCAAGATTCCATTTCAGAACAACCATGTGAACATACCCAAACTCCAAATAATATTGATAGTTTGGCTAGTTTTCCTTTTCCTGAAATAGAACTTGAAAATGATTATGATCCTGAACCCCAACTTCGTGATTCAATTCCATTTCCTGATTCGATTATGACTCCGGTATCTTCACCTGACTTCAATCTTTTCCCGGAGTCAACATTGGATCCTGTGCCAATTCATAAAGAAATTGAATCACCTATATTTGAGGATCGTGTTGAACTTGACCAACTTTATAATTTTGAAAATCCCATGGATAAATTGGCAAGTTCTCCAATTTTTGATATTGAACTCAATGAGATATGTGACCTAGATTCTCACATATGTGATCCAGTTCAACTTTCTGAATCAATATTGACTCCTGTTGTATTACCAAACTTGAATAATATTCTAGAGTCAGTTTTGATTCCTCCACCTATCCTTCCTGAACTGGAATCACCCATATTAGGTCACATTCCATTGTTGGAAAATACATGTGGACTGGAGTTTCAACTTCTTGACTTGGACCCAATTTCTGAACCAATTTCGAATCTTGAACCTTTACTTGACTTAAGTCACCTTCCTGAGTCGGTATTAGTTCCTGTCCTTCCTGAGTCCAAGTCAACTGTTCTATCTTTCATACTCCATTCTGGGACGAGGTGGTTGACAAATTTGACTCCGAAATCAATTATGGAATTTGGAAATTAGATGGGGTTCAATTTTTAATAAAAATTCTTAATGGATTTATCTTTTTAGTGGGTCATATTAAAGATAGTGCTGGTGGGTTCCTCCGAGACCCAAGAAAGTTGATTGGGCCGCGTTTCGTGGACCAATCAGACCACCACCGGAACCACCACCTTAAGGTAACACTTTCCTTCCCTTTCTTCTTTTTCATGCATCTATGCATTAATTCATACATTGAGGACAATGCATGAGATAGGTGTGGGGAGGGGTCTAACATAACTTTTCTTTTTCTTTAAAAAATAAAAAAAAAATAAAAAAAATTAACACTTTTCTTTACTTTTAAAAACTTTTTGAAAAATAGAAACAATATTTTGACTTATCTTTGTAAGAAATTAAGTTATTTTAAGGAATAGGAAAATCCAAATTAGGACTTCTTATACTTGGTCAAAATAAGATTATTTGTTTGATTTATAGAGTTAGGAAGATAATTTGTCAAAGTAATTTAGTCTTGATCTTTACCTTGATGAAATATGCACACTTCATACACTTACACACTTAGGGTTCAAAACAAAAATTCTTATGCCTTATAAAAAATATAATATATATATAAAAAAAAATGAATAAGTCTAATTATTGATTAGCTAGGTGCTTTGGCCTAAGCAAGCCTTAGTATTTATGCGAAAGATAATTAGATAAGTTTGAGGGAAAAAAATGAATAAGTCTAATTATTGATTAGCTAGGTGCTTTGGCCTAAGCAAGCCTTAGTATTTATGCGAAAGATGATTAGATACTCTGATTAAGCTGGGTATTTGTGCCTAATAAAGCATAAGTATTCACGCCTAAAAGAGGTTCATATAATAAATCCTTAGTTTTGTGGCCTTGTCTGCTCGAGTCCTTAAGTCCTAGGGTGTCTTCTCGCCTGGTGCCCTAAGACCGTTTGGTTTGGGAGTCATCGATTAGAGGCTCGTTACATGGGCAGATTAGAAAGCCTAATAGAACTAAGGAATAATACCACACAAAAAAAAAAAAAAAAAAGTAAAAGTATATATATAAATAAGTAAGGCATAAGAGTTAGAGTTAATGAACCCTTAGTCAAAATTTTCACAGTCACAAGGTGCATATGACTTAGGGTAAAGTAATAGACTAGATGAGAAGTACAATTTGACTCCTTACTTTGATTGATAACAATTTTTGAATAGAGACTAAGTTTAGGAATGAAAAATTCGGCTTTCCTATAACTTATAGATTGCTTAGATCTTACAATCATATTTCAAATATTTTTCTCTTTCAAAATGCTTTTCGAAAATACTAACTCTTTATTTCCCTTTCTTTATGGATTTTGTGGGTGCAATCCGCTGAAAACCCTCACGAGACAAAACCGTCCTCTAGGGGGAACCTAGAGGTTTAACGGCTTGTTGCACATGCTCAGTGCAATCGCGCGACCTGCGAAAGTGGTCTAATAATCTCTAGTATAGTTTAGTTGTTTTGCTCGAGGACGAGCAAAAGATAGGTATGGGGTGTGATTGGTCACTAATGTTGCATATTTAATGTCACATTTTCATACTTATTTTTAATAAAAGCCTGCATTGTCCTAATTAATTGTTTGATTTATTTGCAGGCCCAATCCTTAAGGCAATGAAGAGAAATGAGCCCAAAAGCCCACCAGAATTCTGAATTAAATCAGAGTTAATTCGCACAAATAAAATCAGGGCAAAATCAAGAGGTTGAAACCGGTTGAGAAGAATCCTCTCAGAATCGATCGGTTAAAGCCAGAAATCCAAGGCCATTTCGTCCGAATCCAGAGCTCCAACGACAAAACCAACAAAGGATAAAGTCAGAAGGAGAAACCAGCGTGACCCCCAACAGGGTGTGGCCACTGGCCACACCCTTGCCGCGGAAACGCGGCAAAAGCCGCGTTTCCGCGGCAATCCTGGGAGTTACGGGGAGCGTGAACTCCCCCGACCTCCCCGGGATCTTGTTGTTAGGGTTTCTGCCTATAAAAGGCCATATTGTGCACTGAAAATGGACGTCAAGCAGATTAGGATTTAGCCTAGTTTTAATTCTTTGTAGTTTAGGTTTTTCTTTTCTTTTATGTAATTTGGATGTAACTTAGGGTAGAAGAAGATTCATGTAAGTAAGAGAGAGAGGCTGAAGTTGAGAGTGACACCGACGATGTATCCTCCTCCTTTCTTTCATGGTTTCAGTAAGCAATAAAGGTAACATTTGTTTATGTTTGTATCTTTACTTTCCGTTTTGTTTTGCTTTCCTCTTCCTCTTCTACTTCACCTTGGTTGTATGTGTTGAGTCTACACGTGAACTCTAAAGCAAGTACACTGATGCTACGTGAGAGCCAGCGATAGTTCATGAAGACGTTCTCCTCTTCCAGCTCGCATCACTTCGTTCTTCATATGCTTGACGATATAATGTGCACGGGGACCGAGTTCGAGTTTATGATCTATGCGTTGAACGCCTCCGAAGCAAAAAGTAGAACTTGCAAAAAGGTTTCCAAGTAAGTCATCAATCAACCTAGGTAAGTATCTCTTTAATTCTTTCTTTTCTATCTTAGTTTAGAACACCACTTCCTCCAAATCGTTTCATTCTTCTTTCCTTCATTGTACATAGTCGCTTTTCATCGTTTTTCTAATTTTCCACCTTCTTCATCTCTCACTTTCTTCCTAACTTTAACCATTACTTTTTTTTTCTTTTTCTTAACTTTAAAAACAGAGAAGAACTTTCGCTTTTCTTCTTAACGATTTCAATAGAACCGTATAAAGCTTCCATCGCAAACCCTCCTTGTGGATCACGACCCGCATTAGCCACTTGCTATAGCGAAGTATTGAGCACTTGCACATCTCCTTTCTTAAGTTCTATAATTCTGTATTTTGTGTGCAGGTTTAGCCTCAATCAGGTGGACTCTCAGATATCTTCACTAAAGGATTGGAATTTGAGTGAAGAATTGAAAGTAGAAACAGTTTTCTGAGAAATAGATTTTTGAACAGAGTTTTTGGGCAGAAAACTATTGATATGAATTGGTGTATTTAGCCTAGCACAATATCCCTATTTATAGATGAAATCTATAGTCAGTTAGGGAAGTTATTAACTTGAATTTGAATTTAAAATGTTAGATAAAACACCAGAAATCAGAAACTGTCTAACAGTCAGAAACTACTATTAGTCGACTTGAGGTTGGGGGTTAGTCGACTAGGGTATTGATTTTTACCTATAGTAGTCGACTTATAAAGGGGGCAAGTCGACTAGGGAAGGTCTGATACAAATAACATATTCTGGAAACTGAACTTAGTCGATCAACAGAATATATTAGTCGACTACAACTAATATTAGTCGACTAGGAAAAGGTATAAGTCGACTAATCATGCTATGCAGAACAGAAACAGAGAGTTGGTATGTATCTTGAAGCAAAACTATGTCGACTATAATTAGGAGTAAGTCGACTATAAGTGGTATAAGTCGACTATGCTTGGTTATAAGTCGACTAATAGGTTTATGATGTGTGTGCATGTTCAAGACTTTTAACATTCTAATAAACATGCAATACACATCCATAACCATAATCCTTGGGAAGTCTTGAGCATGTAGGACTCTTGTATAAGCTTGTGAGATAGAGCTCCAATGAAATGACTTCACAAATGTATCATCAAAATCAAGTTCCAACAATAATGTGTTGATGTAGGAGCACAGACAAACTGACTTAGGACATGTAATGCATAAGTGATTTGGCCAAGTAGCAGGAAGATATATAAGAGCACCAACAAGTTCTATATACCGTGTGGGTTGTAGTAGAGGATCACTATCGTCCTTGTGAAGCTTCAAGTTCAACTCCATGCGAGTAGGTACAGATGGAGAATCATAAAGATAAGGATCTCGGAGAGTAGCACAGTCAAGAATCAGAAACATAGTTCTATTGTGAAAGTAAATAATCTCAAGAAGCATAAGCAACCTCAATACATAAGAAATAATGCAAAAGACCAAGATCTTTCATGTCAAATTGACCTTAGAGATGCCGCTTCAAAGACGAAATAACAGGAGGATCACTCCCAGTAATAAATCATTCATAAACATAAAGTGTAAGTAGAACAATGCCTCGTGGTGGACATGATAAAACATAGCATAATTAGCAAAGCTCTCTGTGTAGCTGGTAGAAAGAAGAGACTAACAAAACCTCTCAAACCAAGCCTGAGTTTTGGTAAATCCATAGCAGCTGACCAGTTTGACACTAGAAGGCAAAGGAACAAGATCTCAGGTATGAGTGTGATGTGAAGCCTGCAATTCTTCATCATTGCTTGTTGCCATTATGGATACTTACTAGCCTTAGAATACGACTTAGGTTCCATTAAAGAATGTATATCATTAAGAAAAGATACAAACTCAGGGGAATAAGAAGTAGGCATGCGGATCTACACCGAGTAGGAAGTTGGCGTTCACATGAAGGATTGCGACGAGGAAGAGGAAATCACGCGAAGAAGATGGAACAGTCGTAGAAGGGACATCAGTAGGAGTAACATCCATGGGGGAGAAAGTGACATCTGTTATAGAGTCTAAAGATGGAGATGAAATAGTAAATTGTACAATAGGAGGAGTAGGAATGATGATTGACAAAGAAAACAGAGAATATGAAAAGTTTGATGTGATGTAGGATGGCTCTGAACTCTTCGTAGTTTAATCGTGTAGTAGGGCTATACAGGTCGAACCTCAAGGAGAGATGCGATAGAAACATTTCGGTACAGTTGTTTCTTTACACTTTCTTTTTGTTTGTGGAACTTAAAGAAAAAGATTAGGTTGAAAAAGAGTTTGATTTTGATCAATGTAAAGAAGGATCACAACCTGCTAATAATCCACCACCATAAACGAATAAGATGAACTAGAGATTACCTTCACGTTAACCTTAAATATGATAATCTACCCTAGGGTTCAAGTAAAACACATAAGACAAATAATAAGATTTTAATTGAAATAGCACTAATTAAAATTTAACATTAAAATATCAAGACAATTGTCAAGCATAGATTAAGAAAATAGTTAAAAAGTACTAGCAAATAGTTGAACTAATTATATCATCATGTGCCTTTAAGATAAATCAACGGTTTAAGCATATATAGAATTTAATTGGGTTATCTATTTAATACTATAAGTTCATGGTTGTGATATAAGCAAGTTATAAAAGAGGAATTAGTTACTCATGGTGTAATCTAAGCTAAGCATATTATATGAAGAAGATTGCATGAAATAATGAAGAAGGAAATAAAGAATAAAGTAAATAAATAAATAATAAGAGAGATATGAAAAGAATAAAAGCACCTTGTATTGATCTGTCACCCAAATGGACATCTAAACATTGTTTTTCTCTTGGTCCTTCGGAGCTATAGGGATTTGGTTGTACCCCGAGCAACCGTCCAAGAAACAGTAATACTCGTGGCCAGCTAGTCGTTCAAGCATTTGATCGACAAATAGGAGAGGGAAGTGGCCTTTAAGAGTGGCAGCATTTAACTTTTGGTAGTCAATGCAAACTCGAATCTTTGTAAGGAGTCGCGTTTGTACTAACTCTTGGTTTTCATTCTCTACCACGGTAAAGCCAGATTTCTTAGGGACCGCATGAACTGGGCTGACCCATTGACTATCAGAAATGGATGAATTATCCCATTATCTAAAAGTTTCACTATTTCAGCTTGGATAGCTTCTTGCATGATAGGATTTAACCTATACTGCGGGTCCCTCTTTAGTTTCGCCTCTTTATTTAGGTGGATGCGGTGTTGAACTATAGCTAGACTTAATTCCTTTATGTCGGTCATTGTCCAACCAATAGCTTTTCTATGTTTCCTAAGGATTGTCATAAGGTTCTCTTCTTGCCCATCAGTCAAGTTGGATGCAATAATGACTGGAAGAGTCTCTTGTTTGCCTAGGTAGGCGTACTTGAGATGTTTGGGTAAGGTTTTGAGTTCTAAGGAACGGGATGACTCAATAGATGGAGGAGTCAAGCTTGTTATCTCCGGATAAAATGAACTTGGGCTCGATGCCCACTCGATTGTAGAATCGACAATCTCATCAAGGCTTAAATCATCGAATCCCAATTCGTTATTTCACTCGGCTTCTAGTTCTATTTCCTTACTGTGCTCACTGGTTAAATTCTCAATTAGGTTCACCTCAAAAGATTGATCGTCCATATCATAGGGTTTGCTTCCTAGGTTGAAGACATTAACTTTCTTAATCATGTTCCCGAAGGTCAGTCTCATGGATCCATTCTTACAATTGACGATTGAGTTTGCGGTAGCAAGGAATGGACGACCTAGGATGACAGAGGTTTGAGACCTAGGATTTGACACTTGTTTGGTGTCAAGGACAATGAAATCTACTGAGTAGATGAATTTCCCAACCCACATGAGTATATCGGTTACTTCTCATTTTAGAAATTTAACAGATCAGTCAGCTAGCTAGATCATAACTTGAGTCGGGCAAAGTTTGCCCAACCCAAGTTGTTGGTATACTGAAAAGAAAGTAAGTTGACACTCGCTCTCAAATTAAGAAGCGCTGGACTAATTTTTGTTTAACCTATTGTATAAGAGATGGTAGGACAACTAGTATCCTTGTACTTAATAGATA
This sequence comes from Agave tequilana, assembly GCA_038442645.1. NCBI lineage: Eukaryota > Viridiplantae > Streptophyta > Magnoliopsida > Asparagales > Asparagaceae > Agave > Agave tequilana. Next base: position 15,074 of record JAVJIF010032931.1, read on the forward strand.
TCTGATTGGACAATAGCTCACTAATATTAGTGACTAGAAAAACTTTCTTTGGCATGTTGGCCTTTTCTTCTTGGTGCACATATCCTTAAGGATTTGGCATAGTTAGGGACTTATTGGATTGCATCAAAAAGGGGCACATTAAACTTTACTTGATTAACGATCTCACATATTTTCTCCATTTGTGTATTATTGTTATTCTTAAGCCTGTTTGGAATGGGGCCCTTATGCACCTGCTTGGCTGACTTATCTATGGAGTTGGGTGGAGTGGAGCTAGGATGAGTGGATGCTTGTGTTGGGTTCAATGATGTTGACGCTTAATTATCAACTTGTCTTCCGATCACAATATATGAATCGCATTACACTGATTTAGATCTTGAGCCTTATTGACTTGCCTAAAGTTTCTAAGATTTGACAATGGTTGACTAGGAAGAGTTCCTTTAGGTCTTTCGCTAATTGGATTAAATTGTTGACTGACTTGATTCTCGATCCTATGCATGACTTGATCAATGCTTCTTGGGTTTTGCTGAAGGGTATCCATCTTTCTTTTCATATTGGATAATTGATTTTGTAAAGAAGGTGGTGGAATTTGATTAGGAAAATTTTGTTGATAATGGATGGTTGAAAATAGTTGGAGAAGTTGGGCCTAGATTGATTATTGGTGTTTTGGGCCCACGAGAAATTTGGATGATTTCTCCAACCGGGATTATAGGTTTGCGAATATGGATTGTTGGTGGGCCTTGTGAAGGCTGCATTCGTGGGTTCGGGCAATGTTTGATGAGCAAGAAAAATAGGACACTTTTTGAACACATGGTTCATAACTTGACAGTAAATACAACCCGCAGATATGGATTGTGTTAGGCTTACTTGGTTTACCGGGGTCGGGTCCTTAGTTTCTAAGATTTCTAGTCTTCGAGTAATACCATCAAATTAGCCTCATATGCTATGGACATCTCTATCGAATGGAGACCTCTTTTTGAAGAGATAGAGTTCACAGTCCTAGACTCTTCGTGGGTAGGTTCCCATTGGAGGGTTTTTCCGCTAGGCCTTCATATATTTCCCACCCTTCGTGTTCATCCACTTTCAAGAATCTCCCTTGACATTGTTTCTAGAAGAGTCTTATTTTGCTAATCTAGACCATCATGGAGAATTTGGCATAACGCCATTTGTTTAAGCCATGATGAGGGCATTGGACAAGAAGATCTTTGAAACGTTCAAAGTATTTCCTAAATGATTCATTGGGTTCTTACTTGCACTACATTATGTTTTTACTAATAAGAGTGTCTTATGGATAGGGTAAAACTTTTTTAAGAAGACCTTTGCGAAATCATTCCAAGAGGTGATAGAGTTCTACTAAACTGTATAGCCATTTTTTGGCCAGGTCCTTAAGGGCAAAAGGATAAAACATAGCTTGACGGCATCGACTCCTAATTGTGGTATCATCATAACACATATCTCCTTAAATTCTCTTATGAAGAAGTATGCATCTTCTGACTCTAGACTATAGTACTTCCGGAGAGTGTTGATGAATTGTAGTTTAAGCTCAGATTTGCCACCGTCAGCTCCGAGAAGCTAAATACAAGATGGAAGATATGTCCTTATAGGATAGAATCTATCCTGAAGGGATATTGTTTGTTCCATTTTGGGATCGAGTATAGGTGGAGAAATATTTCTAGTTAATCAAGATGTAGCTGAGTCTTTTGACCAAGCTGACATACACAATCAATAGCAAACAAGATCACACAAAAAAGTCAAAGTCAAAGTCAAAATCAACCAAGCCTATTCTAGGGTAGACTTAAACGTAGACGACTCCTAACTTTAGATTATCCGCGGGAGGTATATTGCCGAATCGGATCACGAATTAATCGGCTAGGTAGGTGGCAAGATCAGTGGAAGGTATCCGTGCTGAAGCAACATGCCTAGTTATGCCAAACCGCTATTCTTTGAGATTTCGCCTCTCAATCCCCTACCTGGTCTCCGATTTGATAAGAGTCAAATTCGAACAACTTTCTCCGTGGGTCAATCTCCTAGTGAGTCCGAGAAGTCCTTAGGGCCAATGTCTATTCAAATTTTAGATTAGGTTTTCCTTGCGAGTGCAAATGAGATGTTGTTTGTTGACCAAGAAAGGTAATGACTTCCCCATCTTATCTTATTAAGGGTTATGCCCTTAAGTCGATTTAGTGCAAGTGTGCAAGATAATAGAATTGTATCACTCAAAGTAATTAAATCAACACAAGTGTTTCCTAATCTAGATGCTATGCAGACTTACCTCGATCTCCAACACTCTTCGATAATAATTGAAAATTTAAAATAAAAATAGACGAATGCCTAGATGCAAGTCTATCCATTTTTTAAATTTCAATCACAAGTTATTATTATTGTTAGAAATAGCATCCAAATAAGTTACAGTAAAATTTAACAAGTGCAGAAGGTACATAACTTAAATTCAATAAGTACAGAAGAAAGCAGAAACCCTAACTCACTGGGATTGCCGCATTTGCGCGACTTTTGCGTTTGCGCGGCTTTCCTAAAGCCTCTTGTGTTCTGTCTTCTAGGGAAGTGTCTCTCAAATACTCTGGATTCTCTGTAGAGCCAACTTTCTGTAACTGTCCCTGTAAATACAAACAGAGAAGAATTAAGTTAAGAAACAACGTATACCGTTCTGTAGCACCCCGTTCCTGGAGTACGTACTTAGATATGTATTCAGATTTTTCTTTCGTATTTTTCAATTTATTTCCTGTATTTGTTTTTAGTTTATGATTATTTATGCGATTGTTTTTCATTTGATCCAGATTCGTGGACTCAAAGTTAGCTCTAGTTTGAACTAAGGATCCGATCCTAGTGTATTACTCGATTTGATCTTTTCGGTAGTGAAATTTGATCAGTTTTAGTTTCAAATATCATTTTCTAATATTTTAGATTTCCTATAATTTTTTGAAATTTTTTCGAATTAATTGCAAAATCTTCAAAACCGGTATAGACCGGTGTCACTAATCGATTCTAGAATTTTTAATTTATAAATGGAGTTAAATTTCTAAAATCAGCTTTCATATTATTTCTTAGAATCATATTTTATATCTTAATGTATTTTTTGAGAATTTTCTGAATTTATCAAAACTCGGCTGGATTTGGTGTCGACCGGTATCGCCAGTAGATTCCAAATTTTTATTTTGAAACTAGTATTGAATTTCTTGAATCTGATTTTTCCAGTACCTTAAAATAATATTTACTAATTTTAGAATTTTTGAAGAACTTTTCGAGTTACTCTATTTTTCTGACTTTTTTGATGTTTATGGTGTTTTCCCAGATTCGGGATATCTATCTGAAAATTTCTTTTCTTTCTTCTTTATTTTCTCTTTTTTCTCCTCCACATCTTTTTCCCTTCTTTCCTTTTCTTTTATTTTCTTTTCCTTTTTTCTCCTCCACACAAACCCCTCCCCAAAATATCTTCTCCATTTTATTTTCCTTCCCTTCTTTCTTTCTTCTTTTTTATTCTTTCTTTCTTTTTCCTACCCGGCCAGTAGCGACCACAGCGCCTTATCTTTCTCCCTTTATCTTCTCAAGTTCCCTCTCTCTCCCCCTCAATCTCCATCTCTCTCTCTCAAATCCCACTCCCTCCCTCTCTCCCCCCCTTCCCCCCATTCATCCCACTCTATCTCTCACCCTCTCTCCCTTACTTCCATCGACGGTCACCACCACTAGAGCCACCTCCGGTGAGCCCCCATGGCCGATTCCTAACTCTGGCCATCTCCCCATCTCTTCCAATCACCCCATATATTCTTTTCTCCAACACCACCAACATCCCCATCATCTTCATCTTCAACCCCACCACTACCTAAATCTCCACCTCTTCCTCCTTTATATCCACCACCTCCACTTCCCTCCCGCCACCACCACCGACAGCACCGCCAACATCACCTCCTCTCCAATTTCCTACCATCATAGTCACCTTCTTCAACATCCCCAAATAAACACCACCACCCATCACCCACCAAAATCAACCTCAACCTCTTTCTTCCTTCTCCTCCCCCGGGCTGGGCCGGCACCCCCTGGACGGCGCCGCCTTCCTGGCCAGCAGTGCCCACTGGCCAGCAACCGGCGGCCAGCAGGCCTTCTGACCGTGAGCCACGGCTAGATCTAGCCGTGCCTTCTTTCTTTTCTCTCTCACACCTCTCTCTTTTTCTCCCCCTAGTTCTCTCTCTCCACTATCTCCTCTCTAATATTCTCTCTCTAAAATAATATATTTATTTTATTATATTGGTGGCGTGCACGTCGAATTGGATTTTCATGATTTCGCGACATATTTCGTGATATAGGCGAGTGTTCCTCGTTTCTTTCTGGGTTTTCCTACTTCGATGGGTGATTGTATTTTATTCGTGTAATTTGTATTATTTCTGGGACTATATATATATTGGTGTATTTGTATCAGTGTTGTGGACATGTAACCAGTGTTGTGTTTGTACCAGCATGGGTGTATACTATGGATATAGGCATTGTAGCAGTGTTGTGTTTGTACCAGCGTGGGTGTATACTATGGATATAGGCATTGTAGCAGTGTGATGCATTGTATTGATGTGACGAATGCTTGTAGTAGTGTAGTTAATACCTTTGCTCATATACTGTAATACTCTTGTTGTGTAATACCTAAAATAAAATAAAATTTAATTAATAAAAAAATGTGTGTGTGCTTAACTTGTTTATGCCAAGACTCAACTCATGTTCCCTTATACCAAATCCTTATATCTAAACCATAATGCCACATTGGCATGTGATTATAAAGGTAATCTAATTTATTTTAACAAAGTTAAAATCAATTTCAAATTTCAAATTTCAATTGAAAGATTTCATGAGATCCTTGTTGATCTTTATCTTAATAGCCAGATTCTTCTGTTAAAACCTACGTGCTAAAAATCTTAACCTAAAGATCTTATCATAATATATTAACGTAATCCCTCTCCTTCTGCCTCTTAAAGGGAAAAAAAAAGAACGCAGAAGAAAGTACTCAGGTCCCAAATTCAGATTTCCTCATATATCCTTGAAAACTATCGTGATTAGGGAACGTGCTTGGAGCGTGGAGACTGAGGAGCGGGCTATGGGATCAATCCAAGTAAGTAGTTAATAACTATACTGTTGATTCATTTTATGAATCTCCATATATAATCTCATCTAATTATTAGCAGGATTTTGTTAGAAAATTTTGAATATAAAAATAATAATGATCTTTTTTATGAAATTGTAATCTTAACCATGATCTATATAAAGTAAATGATATGAATTAAGGATTTTTAGGTACCATGTTTAAATCCCTGTTTACATGAAACTTTAATCACATCCAAAGTTTAAATAAAATATTTAATATGAATGGAATTTATTGAGATAACACCCCCCAAGATCTAGATAAAATAAATGGTTTGAATTACAATTTATTTAAATTGAAATACCATGTTGGATTTTTCCCCCTTCCATGAACCTATTTTGTTTATCAAGGACCTAACCATTAATCTAAATAAAATATATATAAGTAATATGTCATTACACTAATTAAATTATAGAAATTTTTTAAAAAAATTCTAGAATATTAAAAAGAAAAGGAATTTGTATGAATTAAAAATTTTCATGTTTAAAATTTTCCCTTCCATAAAATTAGAACCTCACCTAATGCCCTGAATAAAATATATCTGATAATATACTAATACACTAATTAGATTTTTGGAATTTTAACAAATCTGTAAAAAAAATTATAAAAAAAAGAAAAAAAGGAAAACCCTGACTGCTTTCGGCTAGGCCGAGAGCAGTACTGTACTGCACAGAACCGCAAGGGCTCCGGGTCTGCACCTGACCCGGGTGCAGACCCGCGCCCGGACTTGGCCAGGCCCAGTGGCCTGGGCTGCCACTGGGCCAGGCAACAACCAAAAAAAAAAAAAGAAGAAGAGAGGCCTGCTCTCGGCCAGGCCGAGAGCAGAGCCCTTGGTCTGCCTGGCCAGCACCCAGTCTTGGCCTTGTTGGGCCAGCCAAAAAATTAAAAAAAAGAATAATATATATATATATATATATATATATATATATATATATATATATATATATATATAATCTCGAAGCCCAATTTCAGTCAGGCCCATAATCAGTCCAGCCCACCAATTTTGATTATTATCTATCTGAACCCAACCCGATACAAAACAGACCCGCTAACTTGTTGAAAAACAATTAAATTTACTAGATAAAAATTTCAAAAAAATAAATATAAATTAGAATAATAATTTTAGATGACGACTAGAATCTACTGAAAAATTTTGGGAGTATTTACATGTCAGATAGGACTGAATCACTTCATTATAAGTTGAAACCCACTATTTCAACATTCAGACCCGTTAAATTTTTTCATGTTTTTAGCCATTTAAACACAACGAAAAATCGGGAAATAAAATCTAAATAATCCTATAAACTCAATGCATCATCATCAACCTTGTTTTACGATTTGGACCATCCATAATTAATTTAAAACACTGCATATCAAATAGGATATCTTACGTAAAATTCGATATATGCAAAATTCGATATCGTGTGTAAAATCGAATGCATTTAATGTAGACTTCTTCAAATTGGCATTTGGACGCGTGATAAGCTCAGGTGAATGTTCTTTTACTCACTTTATATATATTGTTTTGTTTATTTTGGGATGTCTATTTATTGCTATTATTGAATGGTTAATTTAGTAAATTGATTGTTAAATTTTTTAGAGTTTAGAAATTTATTTAGAAATTTGTAAGATTATAAAATATTGGTGTTGTATAAAAGGATTATTAATTTTTTTGAAATCACTAAATTCCTTTTGATTGGAATTCATTTGAATTATTTAATAAAAGAAGAAATTATTAAAATTATGAAATTGTCATTTATTGGAAAACATTATTGAAATTGTAGAAAAGGAACGTGATACTGGATTCTTATATTATATATTGACTTTATAGTGAAAATTATCATATTGTATTGGATCATAAGAACATTGAAAAAAGGGATCATGTTACCATAGTCACTGGGTAAGATATTATTTTATTGTCACATAGCCATTGTTATTGTTATTGTTCATACCCAGTAACTTAGGTGATATAAACTTTAGATAACTTACACCTGGGATGGAAAAATTGATAAAAGAGATGGTGTTGGTATTTTGGGTGGACTTAGGATATAGGTTGCTGATTGGTCACTAATATTGCACATTTATTATCATATTCTCCTACTTATTATAGAATAAACTCTGCATTTTCCTAATTAAATGTTTAATTTATTTGCAGGCCCATTCTTAAAGGAGAGTGAAGAGAAATGAGCCCAAAAGCCCATCAAATTCTGAATTAAATCATAACTAATTCGAACTCAGTAAATCAGGGCAGATCAGGTTGGTTCAGATCGGTTGAAAACCAGTTAGAATAAATCCCTACAAATCAATCGGTTGAAGCCAAGGATCAAGGCCATTTCGTCAAAATCCTGGACTTAAACTGCAAATCAAGCTGAAGATAAAGATAAATCGAGAAAACGGGGAGCACCACTAACAGGGTGTGGCCAGGGGGTGTGGCCACCTGGCCACACCCTGGCCGTGGAAACGCGGCTTTGTTGGTGAGTTAGGGGAGCGTTTGCTCCCTCTATCTTCATACGCTCCTGTACGTTGGGTTTTACCTATAAATACTGAGATTTTCAGAGCCTCCAGGGGACGACCATGCAGAGATAGGATTTAGTCCATTTTTTCATTTTTTAGTTTAGGTTTTTATTTTTCTTTTCATGTAATTTTTAGTTTTAATTTATGTAAATCAGAGGAGATCAGACTTTCATAGGAGAATAAGAATGAAGCTTGTGCTAAGAGTGACATCAGTGTAAGTTGTTCTTCTTTTCTCTTATTGTTATGAAATCGAATCTATAGTTACCTTTTTATGTACTTCGTTTTAGTGTTCTTCTTCTTCTTCTTTTTTACTTCACTCATTCTTGTACCAATTGCTATCCAAGTGAGTCTTATAGCATCGAAAGAGCCTTGCCTTTGCGAGTGCCACCGATAGCTCATGACGATGGATTTGAGTCTTTCTGTATCATTTCATGCTTGTTTTGTCTTGATGATGTAATGTGGAAGAGACAATAATCAACTCTTATGGGCTATGCGCTGATTGCCTCCACTTCAAGGTAACATCGTCGCCAAAGATTCAAGGTAAGCTTTTGGTCAAAAGGAGGTAAGTAATTATTTTTAGTTTTTCTTTCTTGTAACTTTTAGTTTAGATCACCAACACCACATCTTCCAAATCTTTTTCACTCTTTTTCAATTTATTTGTACATAGTCATTTTCTGATTTTCTCCACCTTCTCATTCTACCACTTTCTTCCTCACTTAACTTTAACCTAATTTTTCTCTTTTTCTTTTAAAGAACTAAAGAAGAACTTTAACCAAACTTTGTACTTAAAAGAAGACTTACTAAAAAGCTTCCATCGCTAGTCCCTCCTTGTGGATCACGACCCGTATAGCCACTTGCTATCGCGGTAGAATTGAGCACTTGCACATCTCTATTTTAATGTTCTGAAATTCTGTATTTTTGTACAGGTTCAAGTTCAATCAGTTGCGCAGCGAAAGACGGTTCCACTGCAGGGTTCCGGTGGATGACTGATATCCCATATTATTTTCATTGTTATTGTTATTGTTATTGACTACCTAGCGGTAGGACCTGGTTCAGTGCCAGGTGATTGGGTCATGGTTTTGGGTATGCACGGAACCCAAAAACCACCTAAAATACAAATTACCGTCTCTAATTATCAGTTTCAAACAACAAGACTTTAAGAATAGACATACACCGATATCTTGACAACATGACTCTTTACTGGACAGATTATATTTTATAAATGGTTATGTGGTCTATATTACAGTGTTTTAACATTGTTCTAATATACTAATTATTAGTATGATAACCATACTTAGCTATGCATGTTGCTATTATTTTTGCATGTTTCTTTATATCCCTCATTTTATTACTTACTTAGGTCATTATTGACGATCCTGAATTTGTTTGCTTAGGTTCTAAGCCAGGGACTCCACAGGACCAGGAGTATTTCGAGCACATCGCTGATCTCCAGTAGGCAGATTTTTATTCTCATTATGTGAGAGACTTTATGGTTCTTTTCCCTATTTTATTATGTTATAATAAGTAGAACCTTTGGTGACATTATGTACTTGATTTCTTCTAACTGGAATAATTGATAAACTTTATTATTTGAATTAATGTACTAAGGTTTAACGTATTTATTTTAAAAATACGTCGTCGGCTCTCATCACGTACCCCTTTTTATGAGTATTATGGTTGCGGGGCGTGACATATACCATGCCTGTGATATGTTCTTTTACTGCTTTGATATCATGCGTTACCGACCCTTCGTAGTCGTTTAGCATTCGGGCTCTCTACTCAGCCTCCCGGCTCTACACTCAGCAGGCTTCTCCACTCCATGATAGTTTAGTTATTATCATGTTGATATATGTGCTCGTGTGATACAAACATCTTGTGTAGGTACTATACCCGCCTCCAGGCTGCGTTCAGCCTTCTGGCTGTGTTCAGCTTCCGGGCTTTTTATACCTAACTTTCGGGTTGCAGTTAGCCTCCGGGCTCTCATACATCGCCTGGTAGGCGAGCCTAGTACTCAGCGCTCTATCACTAACTCCGTCGGAGTGTAATTACATCGTGAGATTGTTGTACATTATCGTGGCTTCGCCGCGAGCGGTAACTACACCGGGCATGATAGCGTTTAGCGTTCTGCGTTAGCCTCACTCTAGCTTGCTTAGCTCGCTTGATTGTTTGCTTATTTGCTTACTCTCCTGTCTGTTCCCTTGTGTGCTAACCATATTTGCATGTGTATTGTTGGTACTAACATCTTCTGTAAGTACATACATAGCCTCTGGGCTTAACCTCTTTGAAGTTTATTAAAGTCCTTTGGACTTTCTAGCTACGCCTGGAAAGGCAGCTTAGCGCTTAGCATTTTACCACTAAACACGCTAGACGAAACTCTGCCGATTTTAGACTCGCTCTTAAGCCAAGTCATTCCTAAGTTCCACCAGCGCTTTGGTGATAAAACTTTGTTCACTGATCTTGTCCCCAACACTGTTTTGCTTTGCTTGGATGTTGCTTTCTTACATGCTCGCTTACCTGCTTGATAATTCAACTATTATTCTTTTATTGATAGTTGTGAAGAGTTTAAAATCTTTACTTACACTGTTTTCAAAAAACTGTACCATTTTCCTATATTTGTATCGATCTCCTATATCAGTGTTGTTTTCCTAAATTCATACTGATCCCCCATATCTGTACTGTTTTCTTATACTCATACCGATCTTCTGTATCGATACTGTTTTCCTGAATTATGATATCTATTATGCTTATTACTTGACATGTTACCACTTGCCACCTGCATGCTATCACCTGCCACCTGTTTGATATCACTTATCACCTGCCACCTGATACTCGATTGCTTGACCTATGATTATCACATTTATGGGAATACTATCTTGAAATCATGTATTATATACAATGACCTCTCATCCTGTATTATACAGTGATCTGAATCTATAGTACTTATATCCTTTGTAACTCCTAAACCTGTCCTTCTCATATTACTCCCGTAAATATGATAATTACATAATAATAAACTATAAAAGGGACAACTTACATCTGGTAAGAAAGAAACTGATGGACTTCAAGTGGTGAATATATCTACAGTGGTATTAGTTATGTCGTGCAACTAAAACTTCCGGATCTACCCGAGGGCCTCCAGGTGTCCAAGGGGAGCGCTGGCTCCCTACCTCTTGTTAGGGCATAATATAAGACCCACTTCCTGTAGGCCTTGCGGTCGGTTCCGTACATCAGCAACAGAACACCCTGAGTCATGGTCCCGGGCATGTATGAGACCTACTGTAAACATAACACATTAGTTTCATCATCATTCCAATAACAACCTCGGCTTACTCAAATATGAATGTATGTGTGTTGAGACGCTAGGGCACATACCTAGATATATGGGTAGGACGAGTAATAATAATCATAAGTTTCAAATTAATAATTAGTTGTGTTGTTTTGCTATTCGGGTTGTATACACTCGGACTACGGTGATATGGGATAAAGGTATATAAATGAGGCCTTGTCTGGATTATTCCTTCGACCTACTGGTCTCATGAAGCCGTAATTTGAGCTTGTACAGCTGGTTTTACCTATATTTAATGTTTTTATTTTATCGATTTATTATCAATTTTATGATGTTTTCGTAGTTTAGGAGTCAACTCATGTTATATGAACTCAGGATACAGTGACGTGAGGTATATATGATATATATATATGAGAATTTATTTATTTGAATTATTCCTTCAAACGTACTAACCTCACGGATCAGTAATTTGAGATAACTGGTTTTACCACATTTCTTTACTTGTTACCTTCTTACCTGCTCCTATATGCCTGTGCTCACGATACCGTGTTCAATGCATGCTCTTGACTCCGATTTATCGATATACGTGTGCTTATCTATGCACGCCACTTGGTATTCATCACACTACTCATTGGAGAGTTCTGACTCCCCTGGATCCTCATGTCCAGATCTCGTAGTTTAGAGCTAATTGATTCTCTCGATTGCTGATCAGAGATGCGCAGCGTAGCTTGGAATATCAGCAGTTGACCATCATGAGCCCTATCCTTCCAAGCCTCCTTGCTTTTCTCCCGAGTTTTTCTTTTGTAACTTGTGAGCATCTTTTGTACTATTTATAATTATATATCCCTTTGTATTCTCGCATTTGCGCCGACCGGTGATGTAATATTCTTATAATATTGTGTCACATCCTATATAACTTTATAATTGTACTCATATATTAGAATGTATAATGCACCACGTACTTTTGCACTCTGATTCTTGTCTGTGCTGATGCTTAGTGTATATATGTGAGAATATTTTTGGCCTACGTATATATGTCACAGTAACGTCTCCGTACCTAGGGATCGGGGTGTTACACGTTCTCTCCCTAACAATGGCGCCAAAATTTGATTGCTAAGAAAACAAAGAATATGGAAAGTTTTTGATCTAATGTAGGATGGCTCAGAACTCTTCACAATTTAACTGTGTAGCGAGGGCTATACGGGTCGAACCTCAGGGAGAGATGCGATAGAAGCGTTTTGATACTGTTATTTCCTTACACTTTCTTTTTTTGTTTGTAGAACTTAAAGAAAAAGATTAGGTTGAAAAAGAGTTTGGTTATGATCAATGCAAAGAAGGCCCACAATCTACTAATAATCTACCATCATAAACGAATAATATCAACTAGAGATTACCTTCACGCGAAATTCTAAACATGAAAATCTACCCTATGGTTCAAGTAAAACACATAAGACAAATAATACAATTCTAATTGAAATAGCAATAATTAAAATTTAACATTAAAATATCAAGACAATTGTCAAGTATAGATCAAGAAAAATAATTAAAGAGTACTAGCAAATAGTTGACCTAATTATTATCATCATGTGACTTCAAAATAAATCTAGGGTTTAAGCCTGCATAAAATTTAATTGGGTTAATTGTTTAATACTATAAGTTCACGATGGTGATAATAGCAAGTCATGAAAGAGAATTAGTTACACATGATGTAATTTAAACTAAGCATATTATATGAAGAAGATTACATGAAAAAACAAAGAAGCAAATAAAGAATAAAGTAAATAAATAATAAAGAGATATGAAAAGAACAAAATGTAGGATCAAAAATATTATGTCAACACAGCACTAGAACAAAGATATTAGCGTTAAATAAAATAACTTGAAAGAAAGAAAATAAATCTCAGAATATACAAACGCAAACACAAGAGATTTTATCTTGGTTCGATCCTCTTGACCTACATCCAGTCCCCAAGCAACCCGCTTGAGATTTTTCTTATCCTTGATTTTGTACACCCAAAACCAACACCTGTACACCACTTGACAAATCCCTTTTGTCAAATGTATACAACTCTTCTTACTCCAAGAAGACAATTTTCTTGTACACCACTTCTCAACACCGAGAAGACACCCTGTACAACTCCTTTCTTTGAGTAATTACAAATAATCCTATAAGCCTTGAGATTGGTATGTGATCGTGAACAAGGACTCCTTATAAGTGGACTCTCAGAATTCTTCACTAAACGATTGGAGTTTGTGTGAAGAATAGAAAGTGGAAACAGTTTTCTGAAAAACAGATTTTTGACCAGAGTTTTTGGGCAGAAAACTATTGATATGAATTAGTGATTTAGCCTAGGACAACATACCTATTTATAGGTGAAATCTATGATCAGTTAGGGTAGTTATCAGGACAAATTTGAATATTATAATGTTGGATAAACACCAGAATTCAATAACTGTACAACAGTTACAAACTGCTATAAATCGACTAGGGTTTGGGGTTAGTCGACTAGTATAGGCATATTTGACTGGGTTAGTCGACTAATAAAGAAAGCAAGTCAACTAGATCAAGACTGATACATATATGCAAGTCTCTGGAAACTGCTATTAGTCGACCAACAGAGAACTATTAGTCGACTACAACATGTATAAGTCGACAAATAAAGTTGATAAGTCGACTAACAATCTTATTAGTCTACTAATAGGAAGGGTCAAGTCTACTAATAGCAAGGGTCAAGTCTACTAATAGGACTATTTTGTGTGTGATCAAGGCTTTTAACAAATATCTAAAAAATACACAAAAATAGTACAAATTACATTTGTTATCACCAAAATAAGTTCCAACATTCTCCCCCTTTTTGATAATGACAATGTGTGTATGCTCAAGCTCTCCCTATAGAGAAACTCCCCCTGCAGATAACAGGTTATCACAATATGTGTTCTCCCCCTGCATAAAATAAGTTATAACAGATATATATATATATATATATATAACAAGTAATTTTCCCTGCATCATAGCATACATAGGATATATTTTCAAATGTTAGAAATAACTTATATCATCAGGTATTTTCTTTTCTTTGTATGGTACCTATAAGATAAAATATTGTTAATGGCACAATCATAACATGATCAAAATTTTAACCTTTTGGAATTCAAACCCAATTGAATTTGTTTCCATCTATTAGTATAAACATAATTGCATGAATTACATATATCATGTATATATGATGTAATATAAGCATTTTTGTCCTTATTATTTAGATTTTTAGGAATCAAAATATATTTATACTTTGATTTCATGGTCTTCTTAAAAAAAGAATTATCATTATTCTTTTTGCAGACATGTGTAGTTCTTTCAACATTATTTTTTGAACAACTAAGACCAATATGCCTATCTTTTGAAAATCCAAGTCCAAAATGATTATATGAAACCTTTTGATATGACAATATATCTTTTAAATTTTCTTTTTCTTTATTAAACTTTGTCACTTTATTCAAAAGTTCTTTATATTTATCTTTGAAACTTGTCATGTCTTTATCTAAAACAGAAATTTTTTCATTTAAAGTCATAGTTTCTTTTTTAACCAAAACATTTTCTTTTAAGAAATTCTCATTATCCTTTTTTCAATGAAGATATAACTTTTTTAAAGTCATCCTTTTGAGAATTTATAGAAGAAATTTGAGAAAAATAAACAGAATTTTCTTTGATGAGTCTTTCATTTTCCTTTGATCAAACTTTATTTTTTATCTTTTCATTCTTGAGATCATTATATAATTCATGACATGCATCTAAGAGTTCAGTATATTGTACATCATCTTCTTCTTGAGCCATAAACATATGTTGGCATGTTCAGTGGTTTCTTCTTCGTCAGAAGAAGAGGAATCACTATTCTCCCATGATGCTTGATAATCTTTCTTCTTTTTAAACTTTTTGCTCCTGAATTTTCCTTTATTTTTGAGCAATGGACAATCCTTCTTCATATGACCTGTTTTATTACAATTAAAACATTTAAACTTACCTTGCTTCAAAAACTTTCTGAATTTTCTTGAGAGCATTGCCATCTCCTATTCATCATCATCTGAATTGTCCATGTCTGAGGATGTATGGAAAGCAAGTACTTTATTCTTGGATAGAGGTTGTTGTTCATCCTTTTTCCGCTCTTCAAGTTGCACTTCATATGCCATTAAATTACCAATAAGATTTTCTAATAATATAGTTGAGAGATCATTTGCTTCTTCTATTGCAGCAATCTTCTCCCAATCTGATGTGAGTGCATGAAGAACCTGTCTAACTTTTTCGACTTGAGTGTTCTCCTTTCCAAGGGATGCTAAGGAATTTGTAATGTCCGTGAATCTTATAATCATTTCTGAAATTGTTTCATTCTCTTTAATTTTGAAGAGTTCAAACCTGTGAAGAAGAACAAAAATTTTAGATTCTTTAAGCTTATTTGTACCTTTATGAGTTATCTGTAGAATCTGCCATATTTGATCTGAAAATCTAGCCGTTGACACGCGATTGAATTCTTCTTTGTTCAAGGCACAGAAAAGCGCATTCATTGCTTTGGCATCTAGTTTGCTAACTTCTTTTGTTCTTCACTCCGGGCGCTGTAATTGGTAGTCGGTTTGGTGTACGCTTCTTCTACTATATTCCATAGTTCATAGTTGAGCGATTGCAAGTAAATCTTCATTCTACACTTCCAGTAGTTGTAGTTCGATCCATCAATAGTGATGGATGTTGTGTAGAATGTCCTTCTCTGAATTGCGATGAAGGAAACTCTGTTGCCATCCTTGTAAGGTGTTGACAGGGTATGCAGGGCGTTGGTAGTGTATGTCGAGCTGGGCTCTGATACCAATTGTAGGATCTAAAATATTATGTCAACACAATACTTGAACAAAGATATTAGCGTTAAATAAAATAACTTGTAAGAAAGAAAATAAATCTCAGAAAATACAAACGCAAACACATGAGATTTTATCCTGGTTTGATCCTCTTGACCTACATGCAGTCTCCAAGCAACCCACTTGAGATTTTCCTTATCCTTGATTTTGTACACCCAAACCAACACCTGTACATGATTGAGTTTTTCCTGCACACAAGAATATAGAATTTCAGTTTTAAGAATAGGATGTGCAAGGTGCTCAATTCTATCCGCTGTAGCAAGTGGCTATGCGGGTCGTGATCCTCAGGAAGGGACTAGCGATGGAAGCTTGTTTAGTAAGTTATCTCTTTTTTTATTTATTTTGTTATTTACAATGGTATTTACAATGAAGAAGTGTGAAAGAGATTAGAAAGATGTTGTGTTGGTTATCTAAACTAAAGAAATAAAAGAAAGAAAACTATAAACTAAAAAACACATACCTACCTCTTCTGCCCTGTTTACCTTTGATCCGTTGCAACGACTTACCTTGTCTTTGAAGGCATTCAAGCATGGCGTATAGGATCTTCCCCTTCTCGATCTACACTACGAAAAGAAAAGACAAACTAAACTAGTAAGAGAAGGCTTGTTCATCACCATAGGCCATCAAGGGCACTTCTTCGGCTAAGCAGTCTCGAAGCGATCAGATCTCATGGTTTGCAAGACATCAGAGAGAAAAAATAAAATAAAATAAGAATAGAAGAACAAAAATAAAACAAGAATAGAAGAACAAAAATAAAACAAGAATAGAAGAACAAAAATAAAACAAGAATAGAAGAACAAAAACAAACCTTGAGTTGATTCTATTAACAATGGAAGAAAAGTTTGACTTACACCGATGTCACCTCAGTACAAGCATGATCTCCTTCCTCCATGAAAGCATCCTCTACTCTCAGTTACATAAAGGAAAAAAAAAACCTAATTTACAAACTACAAAGCCTAAGAAAAACCCTAGATTTGGCTCTGTACTGCGCTGGACGCCCTTCTCTGTTACTCTGCAAGGGTATTTATAGGAGCTGGAAGAATTAGAGTCCCGGTACGACTCCTCGAAAAACCTTATCGCCAGACTCGTCAGGATTGCCGCGGAAACGCGGCTTGGGCCGCGTTTCCGCGGCCTTAGCTGTGTCCCTGGCCACGCGCTTTCGTGCGTGGCCTCCTCTGGTCCGTCCATCTGGGTTTATCCTTCTGGAAATGGTATCCTGACTCTTTATTTTGAGATTTCGGGATAACTTGGGAAGCAAGTTACCCTAAATCCAAATCTTCCAATATCTTTTAACAACGAATTTGTTATTTTTGCACTCTCCTTCTTTGGTTTTTATCCTCATCCTGCAAGCATTTAGGGTTGAATAGAAGTCTATCCTTTCCCTCTTCTTTTAGTATTTGCAACTTTTGCAATTGGTAATTGCAACTTTGACATTTGATAATTGCAACTTTTGCATTGGGCTTGAACATGGGCTTTTGGGCTTCTTTTAAGGCTTTATTCTTTATTTAATTAATTACTCAAGGCCTGCATACAATAAATAATAAAATATTAGTAAATGTGCAAAATTATAGGAATAAATATGAAAATGTGATAGTAAATGTATTGATAAATATGCATTTTTTACTACCTATCACACCCCCACACTTATCTTTTTGCTCGTCCTCGAGTAAAAATAAAAAAGAATAAGAAAAGAAAATTTAATCTATCCTAACTCACTTTCGTAGGCATCACGGTTGCACTTAGCACGTGCAACAAGCCGTTAAACCCCTAGGTTACCCTAGATGACGAGTGTTGTCTCGTGAGGGTTTTCAGCGGATTACACCCACAAAATCCATAAAAAGGAAAATATTTGAAATACGTTTGAAGAGAGTAAGTAATCTATAAGTTTTTAGGATCCTCATTTTTATTCATTCTTAAACTTAGTCTTTATATAGTAAATTGTTTTCCTTTTTAGGTAAGGGTCAAAATTGAATTTTTGTATAGTCTTTTTCGTTACCCTAAGTCATATGCATCCTTGTGAATTTTTACTAGGAATTCCTTAACTTGGACTCTCATGCCTCTTTATTATTATTATTATATATATTTTTTTCCTTCTTTTTTTTTAATATGTATAACTCACCTAATTTTCTTTCGTGTAAGCATAAAGGCTTCTTGAGGCCCTCATACCTAACTAATTGACTATTAGATGTGTTAGTACATATAAAAGTAATTTTTCTTAGTTTCCTTAGGCTTTCTAATCCACCCATGTAGCGAATTTAAAGTCGGTGGCTCTCAAACCGGTCGGCTTTAGGGCACCAGGTGAGAAGACACCCCACGGACTTAAGGATTCGAGTGAACTAGGCCACAAAACTAAGGCCTTTATTTATAAAATCACCTTTAGGCGTGAATACTTATGCTTCTTGAGGCACATGTATCCAGCTTAATCAGCGCATTCCTCTTTTTTTTTATTTGTTATAGGGCACAAGAGTCTTTGTCTTAGAATCCTAGATATGTAATGTATTAGGTATGCACATTTCATTAAGGTAAAAATTAATACTAATTACTTATTCAATTTCTCCTCCTATACCTAAAAATTCAACAATTTATTTATTTTGACCAAGTTTTTAGAAATCCTAATCATGATTTTCCTAATTCTTAAGACTAACTTAGATTTCTTTTAAAAGATAAGTCAAAATATTGTCCTTTTTTTTTCTTTTTAGCAAATTGTTAGTTTCTACCTATGTTAGTATGTTAGTAAAACCTCCCCCCACACTTATCTCATGCATTGTCCTCAATGTATGAATGTATGCATGTATGCATGAAAAAGAAGAAAGGGAAGGCAAATATTACCTCAAGGTGGTGGTTCCGGTGGTGGTCTAATTGGGCCAAGCGTTGCTACCCAATCAAGATAATGTGGTATTCGGAGGAACCCACCAGAAATTTCTCTTGTATAACCCACTAAAATGTATGTATGATCATTTTTTAACAATTCCACCCCATCAAATTTCCAAATTTCATAATTATTTTCAGAGTCAATTGTGTCAACCGCCTTGTCCCAAAATGGAATGTGAAAAGATGGAATGATTGACTTGGACGTCAGAAGTATGGGAACGAATACCGACTCAGGAAAGAAACTTAAATCAAGTAAGGGTTCAGGAGTCGAGCTCGGTTCAAGAAGTGTGTCCAAGTCAAGAAGTTGAAACTCAAGTCCACAAGAATTTCCCCACAATGGAATGTGACTCAATATTGGTGATTCAAGTTCAGGAATGATAGGTGTGGGAATCAAAACTGACTCTAAAAGATTACCTAAGTTGGGTAACAAAACAGGAGTCAATAATGATTCGGGAATTTGAACTTGATCACAGATTTGAGAATCTAGGTCACATATCTCATTGAGTTCAATATCATAAAAATGAGAACTTGCCAATTTATTCATGGGACTTTCAAAATTATAAAATTGGTCAAGTTCAATATGATCATCAAAAATTGGTGATTCAATTTCATGATGAATTGGCACAGGATCCAATGTTGACGCGGGAAAGTAAAATCAGGTGAAGACACCGGAGTCATTATTGAACCAGGAAGTAGAATTGAATCACCAAGTGGGAGATCATGATCATATTCATGCTCAAGTTCTATTTCAGGAAAGGAATAACTTGCCAAACTATCAAAAATTGGAGTTTCGGCAAGTTCAAATGATGGTACTGAATTAGAATCTTGTTGTCCAAAACAACGTGGCTCGTCGGCTCTAACAGAATGGTTAGCGATATCAGAAATGGCCGAACGGTGAGAACGTAAAGATTGAACCATCATATCTATTTCATGATCACGAGCTAATCTAGCCTGAGTCATGGCTTCAAGCATCTTTTCATAGTCGATTGGTGCATCATTTTGTGATTGGACTTGAAAAGAGGAAGTGTTGTTGGGACAATCGTGATGAAGTTGTGAGTCGGTCAGATTCTGTGACTGTTGCTTGGACTCACGCATCTTCATGTCTAATATTGATGGTAATTGTTGCTTGGACTTATGCATACTCATCATTTCCAAGATAAATGGTTTTCTATTCTGAATGGGTGGATCTGAGTATGAATCTTGGGAATATTGTGGACAAGGTGGATACAGAGGACAAGTTGGTTGAAAATTGGACTCGGGGGAAGCGAAACCCCATGAACTCTGTGAAGAGTTGAAATTATTGTGGAAATTATGGTCATAAGATGGGGGGCATGTGTTATATGCATTCGGATAAGACCATTCCGGCACACTAGGTTGGTCAAAGTTATGATATGCCGGGTTGGTAATATCCGAAAAAGACGTTGGTGTGTAATATGGATTAAAATTAGAAAAATTGTTATATGCCATATCACACAAACACAAACAAAGAAAAAGAAAACAAACAAATAAGCAAACAAAAAAAAAATTTAACCTAAGTTAGGGTAGACCTATGACCTAGACGACTCCTAACTGGTTAGACTGTCCACGGGAGGTAGGGTGTAGACTTTGACCACAAGTTAATCAGCCAGGTCAGGGCAAGATTGGTGGGAGGTTTTCCGTCAAAGACGTTCCCTAATTAAATAACCACCAATCTTCAGGCTTTCGACCCTCAATCTCCTTCCTAGACACTGATTTGGCAGGAGTCAAATTCCAACACTGTTCCCCCTTAGGATAATCTCCTAATTGAGTCCGAGATGTCCCTAGGGTCAACGTCTACTAATTTTTAGTTAGGCTTGGGTTAGTGAGTGAGGAGATTGTTTGTGGGCCAAGGAACGGTGATGAAATCCCCACCTTATCTTATTTATAGGACAAGCCCTTAAGTCAATTTAGTGCACGTGTAAAGCAGTAGACAAATATTCACTCAAAGCAGAAAATCAGCCAAGGGTGCTTCCTAGTCTATATGCAATGCGAACGTACCTTGTGTCCAGCACTCTTCAACAAAAATTAAAAAAAATTAAATAGACACGTGCTTAGATGCAAGAGTCTAATTTTTTTTTCAACAAATGGTTTATTGTTAATTAATTAGCAGTGTATAGGTTTATTACAGAGCAAATTTTAACAGAGCAGTAAATCATATTTGAAAGTAGCAGCAACCTACAGAAAACAGGGTAAGTAGTGAACTACTCAGGCCGCGGAAACGCGCTTTTGCCGCGGAACCGCGGCTCTGTAGTAGGCCCTGTTGCTCTGCCTTCAAGGGCAGAGGCACAGAGTTGCTATATGTCCTTGCTGCTTGTTAGTTTTTCTGTTCTCCAAACCTGCAAACAGAAAGAATAAAAGAATTAGTTATTTATTTATTTATTTATTTTTTAGAGAATACTTACCGTCCCTCCCCGGCAACGGCGCCAAAATTTTGAATGAGATTTTTCCTACACACAATAAATAATAAAATATTAGTAAATATGCAAAATTATAGGAATAAATATGAAAATGTGATAGTAAATGTATTGATAAATATGCACTTTTTACTACCTATCACACTCTTTATTAGAAATAGAGATGTGCAAGGTGCTCAATTCTATCCGCTGTAGCAAGTGGCTATGCGAGTCGTGATCCTCAGGGAGGTACTAGCGATGGAAGCTTGTTTAGTAAGTTATCTCTTTTTTTATTTATTTTGTTATTTACAATGGTATTTACAATGAAGAAGTGTGAAAGAGATTAGAAAGATGTTGTGTTGGTTATCTAAACTAAAGAAATAAAAGAAAGAAAACTATAAACTAAAAAAAACACATACCTACCTCTTCTGCCCTGTTTACCTTTGATCCGTTGCAACGACTTACCTTGTCTTTGAAGGCATTCAAGCATGGCGTATAGGATCTTCCCCCTTCTCGATCTACACTACGAAAAGAAAAGACAAACTATACTAGCAAGAGAAGGATTGTTCATCACCATAGGCCATCAAGGGCACTTCTTAAGCAGTCTCGAAGCGATTAGATCTCATGGTTTGCAAGACATCAGAGAGAAAAAAATAAAATAAAACAAGAATAGAAGAACAAAAATAAAACAAGAATAGAAGAACAAAATAAAACAAGAATAGAAGAACAAAAACAAACCTTGAGTTGATTCTATTAACAATGGAAGAAAAATTTGACTTACACCGATGTCACCTCAGTACAAGCATGATCTCCTTCCTCCATGAAAGCATCCTCTACTCTCAGTTACATAAAGGAAAAAAAAAACCTAATTTACAAACTACAAAGCCTAAGAAAAACCCTAGATTTGGCTCTGTACTGCGCTGGACGCCCTTCTCTGTTACTCTGCAGGGGTATTTATAGGAGCTGGAAGAAGTAGAGTCCCGGTACGACTCCTCGAAAAAACCTTATCGCCAGACTCGTCAGGATTGCCGCGGAAACGCGGCTTGGGCCGCGTTTCCGCGGCCTTAGCTGTGTCCCTGGCCACACGCTTTCGTGCGTGGCCTCCTCTGGTCCGTCCATCTTGGTTTATCCTTCTGGAAGTGGTATCCTGACTCTTTATTTTGAGATTTTGGGATAACTTGGGAAGCAAGTTACTCTAAATCCAAATCTTTCAATATCTTTTAACAACGAATTTGTTATCTTTGCACCCTCCTTCTTTGGCTTTTATCCTCATCCTGCAAGCATTTAGGGTTGAATAGAAGTCTATCCTTTCCCTCTTCTTTTAGTATTTGCAACTTTTGCAATTGGTAATTGCAACTTTGACATTTGATAATTGCAACTTTTGCATTGGGCTTGAACATGGGCTTTTGGGCTTCTTTTAAGGCTTTATTCTTTATTTAATTAATTATCAAGGCCTGCACACAATAAATAATAAAATATTAGTAAATGTGCAAAATTATAGGAATAAATATGAAAATGTGATAGTAAATGTATTGATAAATATGCACTTTTTACTACCTATCAGTACACCACTTGACAAATCCCCTTTGCCAAATGTATACAATTCTTCTTACTCTAAGGAGACAATTTCCTTGTACACCACTTCTCAACACAAAGAAGACACCTTGTACAACTCCTTTCTTTGAGTAATTACAAATAATCCTATAAGCCTTGAGATTGGTATGTGATCATGAACAAGGACTCCTTATAGGTGGACTCTCAGAATTCTTCACTAAAGGATTTGAATTTGTGTGAAGAATAGAAAGTGAAAATAGTTTTCTGAAAAACAAATTTTTGAACAGAGTTTTTGGGTAGAAAACTATTGATATGAGTTAGTGATTTAGCATAGGACAACATCCTTATTCATAGGTGAAATCTATGGTCAGTTAGGGTAGTTATCACGATAAATTTGAATATTAAAACGTTGGATTAAACACCAGAATTCAATAACTGTACAACAGTTACAAACTACTATAAGTCGACTAGGGTTTGGGGTTAGTCAACTAGTATATGCATATTTGACTGGGTTAGTCGACTAATAAAGAAAGCAAGTCGACTACATCAAGACTGATACAGATATGCAAGTCTCTTGAAACTGTTATTAGTCGACCAGCAGAGAACTATTAGTCGACTACAACATGTATAACTCGACTAATAAAGTTGATAAGTCGACTAACAATCTTATTAGTCTACTAATAGGAAGGGTCAAGTCTACTAATAGGACTATTTTGTGTGTGATCAAGGCTTTTAACAAATATCTAAAAAAT
Source organism: Agave tequilana (assembly GCA_038442645.1). NCBI lineage: Eukaryota > Viridiplantae > Streptophyta > Magnoliopsida > Asparagales > Asparagaceae > Agave > Agave tequilana. Next base: position 38,495 of record JAVJIF010032931.1, read on the forward strand.
ACACAAAAATAGGATAAATTACATTTGTTATCATCAAAATAAGTTCCAACACAAAAGCACCTTGTATTGATCTGTCACCTCGAATTACAATGGCTTCTTCTTCATACAAAATTTCCTCTTGCTTCTAAAACTTAGAAAATACAAACTAAATTCGAAAAAAAATAGAAAAACTAAAGAAAACCTAAGCATTGATCTTCTAAGATGCCCCCTCTCTGGCTTTACCTCTCTATTTATAGGAAAAATAGATGGTAGAGTCTTAGTCAAACACACACACTCAACCGCCATGCCAACCGCCACCAGAAAGCCGCGAAAATACAGCAAAAATACATGGGAATCCGGGCTTGCGTTTTGGGCTCTGGCTTCATCTCATCCGTCCATCTGGAGATATATCCTCAGAATCTTCATTTGAACTTTGGAATTTAAAATTAGCTTGTTTACTAGATAACTTAGAAAATAAGTTATCTATAAATCCGAATTTAAATTTGAATTCTCCTTCTTTATTTTTGACTTGGAGTTCAAGCAAATTGATTTAAATTAAATGTCTCTTTTATCTCTGAATTAGGATATGATTATCTCTGAATTTACTTGGACTTGATGGGCTCTTGAGCTTCTCATAAACTTTTGGGCTTCTTTAATTACCTTATCTTTTCTTCCTTGAATTTATGGAGGCATGTACATACTAAACAAAAATACTACTACATAACAATGTTTAATAAAAATAAATATTGAAATATAACTAAAAATATGCACATTTGATGAACAATCAAATGACACTAAAATAGTCAGTGTAAATGTAGGTGTAGATTGAGGAGCAGAAGCAGAACGAGAAGATTGAAGAAACAAAAAAAAAAACTGAATCTGGCAAAGCTACATAGTAGGGAACATTCTCAAAAAATGTAACATGAGAGTAATACGAAGACGGCGATTGGCAGTATCACAACACTGATACCCTTTGTGAGAAAAACTATACCTAAGAAATATACATTTTACTATAACGAGAGGAAAGTTTGTCATGTTCATGAGCAGGGAAAAGGGCAAAGCACAGACAACCAAATGTACGAAGAGAGAAATAATCAAGCTGAGAATTAAAATACCGAGAAATATGGAGAAGTATCACTTAATAAGAAGATGGAGTGACATTAATGAGAAGGACAATCATGAGAAGAGCTTCTGCCCAAAGATAACAAGGAACAAAAGAAGATATCAAGAGGGCTCTAGTGGTGTCAAGAATGTGAAGATGCTTTCGCTCAGTAACACCATTTTGTTCATGAGTGTGTGGACAAAATTGTTAAGAGAGAGTACCATGTGATTTGAGAATAATTTGCATTGATGAAGATATATATTCACGTGCACCATCTGATGAACAACTTTACACGTTTATTAAGTTGGATGTAAACTATATTTATGAAATCAATATAGATATGCAAAATATCTCAATGTTCACGCATAAGATAAATCCAAGCATAACATGAAAAATCATCAATGAAACTAATATAATAACAATAT
>JAVJIF010032931.1:42500-90298 GCA_038442645.1 Agave tequilana
TTACCTGGTCATAAAGGGAAGAATTTGACCCTCAGAATTCAAATCACCATTCAAATCACCACGTTTTAAAAACATGTTAAAATATAAAAAATTTGAAATCTGGCCTTTACTTCATTTTGACAATCTGTTGGTCGACCACCCGTCCGACCGGCCTATTTAAAAAATTTGACTGTTGGCTTTCAGTCTACCGGTCGGTCGACCGGTTTTAACCGAGGCTAAAATCATTACAGTCGGTCGACCGGTCGGTTGGCATTGAACGTGCACAAATATGCACATTCCTCTGCCAGAAGTTCGGTCGACCATGAGGTCGACCATCCTGGCCTGAAATAGGTAGTTGACCGCCCGGTCGACCGACCTAGGCCAAGAATAGTACCAAGGTCAATTTAGAACTATTAAAATTTTGTAAATGATTTTGTATGGGTTTTGAAGTAGAAAACATGAATAGGCAAGGAGATAAATTTTCTAAAACTGAGATATAAATTTTGAGAAAATATGTAATCATGTATCAAAATCGAACATGTCAAAACACCAATACAAAATAAACTGTATTTTCGAAAACATGTATTTTTGTGTGGGTATATATCTTTGAGCATCAAATCTATATTCTACACTTTAACACACTATGTTCTTACAAGATTTTAAATGACTATAAATATCTTCAAGTGGGCTTCTCCAATAGCGACGTTGAGTGCTTTGAGTTCTGATCCCGTTCTTGAATACCCTTGAGCCATCAACGCCTTCATTAGAGGACGAAATCTATTAGATCTTTTTGAAATCTGAAACACACTTAAAACACTTAAACTTGATTAGTACTAAATAACTGTATATATTTTGTTATCATCAAAACACAAAACCGGTGATTGTAACCTTTGGGCCAACAATCTCCCCCTTTTTAAGATGACAAAACATATGAGCTATTTAAACGAAATGAAAGGAAAGAGCTTTGAAAAAACTCCCCCTCAAGTTCTGCTTATATATCAAGTATAAGATATCAATATGACTATAATGATTAAAAGTCAATTTTAAACATGTCAAATGAATGCATATATGAAAGTTTGTAATAATATGCATAAAATTGCATTGCATATGAGCATAAACAAATTAACACTAAAAACCAATAAATATTCGATAATACTCAATAAATACCAATCAATAAATACCAATAAATACTTAATACTTCTCCCCCTTTTTGTCATGCATCAAAAAGGGTAAGCAAAATTTTTTTTTAAAACAAACACAAATTTCAAAATAATGAAAACTCATGAATTTATAATACAAACATTCAGTTCACCACAAATGAAAGAAAATCTGTTAAAATCAAGTGACTTAGTATAAATGTCTGCTAGTTGAAAATTAGTTAAAACATAATCAATTTCAGTATCTCCTTTCTCAAGTGATCTCTAAGAAAGTGATATCGAATTTCAATGTGTTTTGTCTTATTATGTTGATTTGCGTGTTTATTCATATGAATAGTACTAGTATTATCACAAGATATTTTAATATGATCAAAATGCAAATCATAGTTAAGGAGAGTATGTTTCATCCAAAGAACTTGTGCACAACAAGTCCCGGCCGTAACATACTCCGCTTCGGCGGTTGAGAAGGCTACAAAATTTTATTTCTTGGAAGACTATTAAACAAGACAATTTCCTAGAAACTGACAAGTTTCACTTGTGCTCTTCCTATCCACTCTACATCCAGCATAGTCAGCATCTGAAAAACTCATCATGAAAAATTGTCTGATCTTCAGATGTCACAAACCCATTCCAATAGTGCCCTTAAGATATCGAATAATGTGTTTTACTGCAATAAAGTGGGACTCTTTAGGACAGATTGGAATTTAGCACATAAACACACACTAAACATAATACCCGACCTACTAGCCATTAAATAAAGTAAACTACCAATCATGCTCCTATAAAGTTTAGTGTCAACATTTACACCTTGATCATCTCTGTCAAGTTTTGTTGTGGTAGCCATGGGAGTCTTGCTTTACTTTGCATCTTCAAGCCTAAATTTCTTGATGAGTTCCCTTGTGTATTTGGCTTGATTTATAAAAATTCCATCACTTCTTTACTTAATTTAGAGTCCAAGGAAGTAGTTTAGCTCGCTCATCATAGACATCTCAAACTCATTCTTCATGCATGATTCAAAATCTTTACAAAGCTTTTCATTAGTAGATCCAAATATAATATCATCAACATATATTTGAACAATTAGGATATCACCATCTACATGCTTTGTAAACAAAGTGGTATCTAGTTTACCTTTTACAAAATCATTTGAAATAAGAAAAGTTAAAAGTCTTTCAAACCAAGCTCTTGGAGCTTGTTTTAAACCATATAAAACTTTGTCTAATTTGAAAACAAAAATCCGGATGTGTAAGATCAGCAAACCCGGGGGGTTGTTCAACATACACTTTCTTTTCAATAAAACCATTTAAAAATGCGCTTTTGACATCCATTTGAAAAAGTTTGAAATCTTTAAAATAAGCAAAGCAAGTGTAATCTATATGGCTTCAAGCCGTGCTACGGGTGCAAAGGTATTCTCAAAATTAATACCTTCGATTTGGGTGTAATCTTGGGCCACTAACCTTTATTCCTAATAACATTACCCGACTCATCCAACTTGTTCCTTAAATTCCATCTAGTACTAATGATTGGTCTATCATGGGGTCTAGGAACAAGGTGCCAAACTTGGTTGCGTCAAATTGATTGAGCTCTTCTTTCAAGAAAGCAACCAATATGAGTCGCCCTCAGCTTCGAGGATATTCTTTGGTTCTATATGAGAAATAAAAGCAAAATGACCACAAAAATCATGGAGTCTGGAGCGAGTGTTACCCCCTTTGATACATCATCTATGATGAGTTCCTTAGGATGACTTGTAACATATCTCCAATCTTTTGGAAGTGGTTGTGTTGGTACCACTTCAACCTCTTGAACTTCACCTTGTTCATTAAGCTTTAACTTATCTTCTTGAATGGGTGAGTCCTTCAAGGTTACTTTCTCCATATCTTCACCTAAAAAATCAATCTTTACAATATTCTTAGCAAAAGCATTAGATTCTTCAAACTTAACATGCATTGATTCTTCAATAGTCAAAGTGAATTTATTGAAGATTTTATAAGTCTTGCTAGTGTTAGAATAACCAACAAAAATAGCTTCAAAAGTTTTTGCATCAAAGTTTTCTAAGTTATCTTTTGTGTTTAAAACAAAACATTTACACTAAAAAATCTAAAGTATTCTAACATTAGGCTTTTTCAAATAATAAATTTTAAATGGAGCTTTGAAAGAATTTTTACAAAGATAAATCCTATTTGAGATGTAACATGAAGTGTTTACAGCCTTGGCCAATAAATATTGAGGGAACTTGTATTCAATAATCATTGTCCTAGCCATTTCTTAAAGAGTACGATTCTTCCTTTCAACTACCCTATTTTGTTGTAGAGTTCTAGGACAAGATAGTTCATGTCTAATTCTATTTTCTTCATAATAAGTGATAAAAGAATAGTTAATGAATTCACCACCTCTATCACTTCTTATACGCAAAAAAAAAAAACCTTTTTCTTTTTCAACCATTTTTCTAAAAACATGGAAATGTAAAAAAATTTGATTTTTATGTTCCAAAAAGAAAACCCATACAAAAAAAGAAAAGTCATCAACCAAAACAAAAATAAAACGGTTTCCATTTAAACTCTTGGTTTTAGTTGGATCAAACAAATCCATGTGGATTAACTCTAATGGCTTTGATATTATGATATCCTTGATAGTTTTGAAAGAGGACTTGGTTTGTTTCTCAGGTTGCCACGCATCACAAATGCGATCATTTTCAAATTTTTAGTAAGGAATACCTTTCACCACTTCCTTAGTGTTAATTCTAGATTGATGGTCAGAATAGACATGGCCAAATCTTCTATGTCCATATTATTTCAAGTATCTATAAACCAAAAATTAAGTGTTTTGAATACTTTGTGCCCACGCATCAAGTAGGAGAAAAATGGACGGCCTAAATAGTGAGTTGGTTTGTTTAATGGTGTAGAACATTTGAAACCTAACAAAAATTAGTTTGTAGGGATTTTTAAATGTTTAAATCATGATCAAATGGCCGAATCAAGAATTTGAATGTCTAAAGACATAGATCTAAGCAACTCACTTCTTTCAGCCGTCCATTTTGCGCTGCTTGATGGATGGCCAAAAAGTATTCAAAACACTTGATTTTGGGTTTATAGATACTTGAACTAATATAGATCAACTTCAACAGAGTGGATCTTGCATTCGAATGTCAGAGGGTTGTATTTGAGTGGGAAGGATTCGTGCTCGAATCCTTCTTGAAGAACACAAGTCTCTCTCTCTCTCTCTCTCTCTCTCTCTCTCTCTCTCTATATATATATATATATATATATATATATATATATATATATATATATATATATATATATATATATATATATATATATATATATATAGAGAGAGAGAGAGAGAGAGAGAGAGGGAGATATACTTGTGTCATTATGAAAGGATTCGAGGCCGAATCCTTCCCACTCAAATACAACCCTATGACATCCGAATACAAAATCCATTCCATTGAAGTTGATCTACATTATTTCATTATAATAACCTCTTTGATTTAGTGGAATTTCTTTCTCTGCTCTGTGGTTTTTCAGTCATCAGGTTTTTCACCTAATTCTTTAGCATTTGCATTTGATTTACATTCCTTCTTATAATTTGAAGGTAGATAAATTCCGCTCGTGAGAGTTTACCTCTACATATTGGTGCTATCATTAAGATTTGAGCCCCTACACTCAAGATCTCTCCCCAAAAAACCTCTTTCAAAGAGAGATGGCCTCGAAGAAGTAGACAATCATTCACAATGTCGCCATCACTAGGAGCAAAGCTGGCAGCACTGTTGGGGCACGATACCCCGACTTGTTGATGACTGTCCATATATCACTGAGGATATTAGTTCCTCATCACTACAAGAGCCAATCACCAGCATCCAGCCCTCATAGTTGTGCAAAAACCAACTCCTTCAATGCTATATGAGATGAGAGAGAAAATTAATAAATAACATGCACAATTCAATCGCGAATCGGAGCAGATGTCTCTGGATCACAAAAACATCCTCCGAGAGAAAGAGGAGTTAAAATAGCTCAACTAACAACTCCAGGTCCAAGTTGCAGCCCTCCAGAATAATCAAACACAAATTGGGGGCGAGCGAGAACAACAAGTCTTCCAATCCCCTTGCCCTCGATGAGTAGATCTAGAAGTGGATCATGGAGGCCAAGTCACTAGGTCACCCACCTTCGATCACAAAATCCACGATTCTCCTCTCTCTGAAGAGGTCCAAATGTGCGAGTTCTCGAGGAAATTCTCGACTCCCACTTTCGACTTCTACCCTGGAGTGAGTGATCTATTTCAACACATCTTACACTTCTGGGACAAGATGGTGATCTACTCCTGTGATGATCTAATCATGTGCCTCACTTTTCCCTCCAGCCTAAAAGGTGCAACCTCAGACTGGTTCTATTCCCTGCCACCGTGATCTCTCCACAATTTCATGAAGGTGACCGAGGCATTCGTCACCCAGTATGCCTCTCTCCAAGAAGTCAAGAGAAATATCCATCATCTCCTACCAATCAAGATGAGACAAGAAAATAGTCTCAAGTCGTACATCAACTTATTCCAGAGCCAGCTAATCAAAGTCTCCAATTGTGATGAAGAAGTCTCCGCACTCGTGTTCATCAGCGGACTACAAGTCATACATCCTTTGTACAAATACCTCCTAAAGCACAACATTGCCAAGATCAGCGAGGTGATTTCCCGAGCCCAGTCTTATATCCAGTTTGAGTGAAGGCGTTCTTCATTCACTCCGCGAAACCAGTCGATGGTGGAGAGAAGTTAAATCTCCGAATGAAGCTCCCAACCACACTTAAGATCGACACCGGGGTTAACCCATTCACAAGAGGTAAGAACTCGCGATCCTCCCTCCAAATTTAGTTTGAGACTATAAAACAATGGAATGCTTCATTCCACTAAAGCTCCTGATCAACAAGGTCATTAACACCATAAAAGACCAACCCTGGGTTAGAGCCGCAAGACTAATTCAACATAATCCCTGGATTTTCAGGTCAGAGGAATATGTTCCTATCATGACTGCAAAGGGCACCAAACCGTCCACTTTGGGCCCTCCGAAGGTACATGGAGGAGTCATCCAGCAGGGTTACTCAAAGAGTACATCCTCACTCCCAAAACAGCCTTCAGACAACCAAACACTCTGCCTTCTTGGGAAAAACATTTGATCGCCTAATACAAGGCAACTGATTGACTATCCAAGTTCCTGACTACATGGCATACTTTCTTCCATTCCTTATTCTATGTACTCAACTTCTGAAGAAAATATTATTTTATGCTCCTAACCATTGTAGTACATCCATCCATGTCAGTGCACCTATCCATAGAATACCATCATCCATGGAAATATATCCATTCATGGAAATACATTCATCCATTGTAGTTGATTTAGCCTAAACTGTGAACAGAAAAGCAAAGTTTATAAATAGATTAATAAAGTACGAGGTTTCTCAATTCTACCGCTATAGCAAGTAGCTCTGCGGGTCATGATCCACAAGAAGGAACTGCGAAAGAAGCTTTTAGTAAGTCTTTTCTAAGTTACTAGATTGGCTAAAATGTTTCTTCTTAATTTTTTAGAAAGAAAAGAAAAAGTGTTAAGAGTTAAGAAGAAGAGAGGATAGAAGATGGTATAAGAAATGGTGTTGGTGTTTGGAAGTGTATCTAAAATAAGTTAAAAAGAAGAAGAATAAAAAAAGAAATATCGGTTTTGAAGATATATTTTAAACTAACAAATGAAAGGAAAGAAATAAAAATTTACTTACCTCTTTGGCCCATTATTTACCTAGGATCGTTGGCGAAGGTTTACCTTACTTCAGAGGCGATCAACGATTTACCCGTAAGATTGAACTCAGTCCCCATCCATATTAAATCATCAAGACGAGCAGCATGAAAAGATACGAATACTTAAGAGGAGGAATACATCATCATAAGCTATCCGTGGCACTTGCAAAGGGAAGGCAATTTCGATGCTACTAGATTCACTTGGATTAAATAATCGATCATAAAGAAAGCAAAGTAGCAACGAAATTGCCATGCATCATCATAAGCCACCTGGCCATACCCTGGCCGCGGAAATGCTGCAAAAGCCGTGTTTCTGCGGCTTAATTGCTTCTGTTAGGGGAGCATTTGCTCCCCCTATCTTCGTACGCTCTCCCCCGTTTGGTTTTTACCTATAAATATTGGGTTTTTAGATACTACAGGGAGCGATCAAGCAGAGATAGATTCTTAGGCCAGTTTTTAATTTTTTTTAGTGTAGGCTTTTATTTTTATTTTATGTAATTTTTATTTCTTTGTAAGTATAGGTTAGACTGAGATTCATGTAAATAAGAGAGAGAGACTTATGTTGAGAGTGATACCGATGTAACCTCCTCCTTTCTTTCATCGTTTATACAAGCAATCAAAGGTAACATATTTGTGCTCTTCTTTGTTTATTATTCTTCTTCTTCTTTCTACTTTTCTTCTTTTGGTTTTGATGAATATCCAAGTGAATCTAGAAGCATCAGTATTGCCATGTTTGTGTGAGTGCCATCGATACTTCATGGTGATGTTCTCTTGCTCAAGATTCTGTATTATTTCATTCTTGCTCATCTTGATGATGTAATGTGAATGGGGACTGAGCTCGATCTTATGGGTTATGCGTTGATCGCCTCCGAAGTAAGGTAAAACATGCAAGGATTTCAGGTAAGTCATCAACCAGAAAGGTAAGTATTTTTTTAAGGTTTACCTTTCTTTGAATTTAATTTTTAGTTTAGATCACCATCACCACAATCTCCCAACTCTTTTATCACTCTTTTTAATTTCTTTGTATAAATCTATTTTCCATTTCTCCATCTTCTCATCACCACTTTCTTCTTAACTTAACTGTAACTTTATTTTCATTTTCTTTTCAAGAACTAAAAAAAGATCTTTAACCATTTTTTGTAACTTAAAAGAGAACTTGCAAAAAATTCCATCGCTAATCCCTCCTCGTGGATCACGACCAGCATAGCCACTTGCTATGGCGGTAGCATTGAGTACTTACACATTCTATTTTTAAATTCTGAAATTATGTATTCTTGTGTACAGGTAAAAACTCAATCAAATTTTGGCGCCGTTGTCGGGGAGGGACGGTAAGTAATTCTCTTTTTAAGTTTACATTTTTGGTTAACTCTCTTCTTTGTTCTTGGTGTACAGTGATAGATATCAAGAAAATTTTTGCTGCAGTGGACATATAAGTGGCCCTGGACTCTACTCAAGAAAGCAAAGCCCAGAAGCCCTCAGATTTGCTACATTCCAGTGGCAAACTGAGTGAACTACTAACCTGTATTTTTGCAAGTCGGTTGAATTGCAAAGCTAAATTTCTACAGCTATTTATTTTCTTGATTAACTCACTATACATACTCTCTAACCTTAACAGTAAATTGATGTTCATTAAATGCTAAAATAATTTAGACTTTGCATTTAGGCACGTGTCTAATTCATTTACATTATATATTACTGTTGAAGAGTGCTGGAGCAAAGGTATGTGTGCATAGCATGTAGTATAGGAACACTTTTGAATTATTTACATTGCTTAAGTGTTGCTTTTCATGTACACATTGTACTAAAATTGATTTAAGGGATTGTCCTATAAACAAGATAAGGTGGGGAAGTCATTATCTTCCCTTAGCCCACAAATAATCTCCTCACTCACTAACCCAAGCTTAACTAAAACTGAGTAGATGTTGGCCCTAGGGACATCTCGAACTCATATAGGAGACTGACCTAAAGGAAAAGTTGATTAGAATTTTACTCTTTCCAAATCGGTGTCTAAGGTTGGGGATTGAAGGGTGAAACCCCGAAGGTTGGTGGTTTGACATAATTAGGCCCGTTGCTTATGTACGGATACCTCCACTGATCTTGCCCCTACCTGGCCAATTAACTTGTGGTCAGATTCGACAATATACCCCCGTGAACATTCTAACCAGTTAGGAGTCATCTAGGTCTAAGGTTTACCCTAAATTAGATTAGATTTTTTTGTTTGTTTATTTGTTTATTTTTCTTTGTTTGATTTTTAATAATTCTTGTGTGATATGGCTTATAACAAAAAAAATTTCAATTTTATTGGTAATCCATGTTACACCCCGACCTCTTTTTTGGATATTAACAGCCCAGCATATCATAACTTTAACCAACCTAGTGTGCCGGATTAGTCTTATCCGAATCATTACATGCCCCAGTCCCAATACTATAAACAAGACTGGAATAATCATCACTACACTTCACAAAGTCAATGGGGATACAACGCCCCCGACTCATATTCTCAACCACCTTACCAATATCCAGCTTCATATAATCCTTCTCCCGAACAACCATTAGAAGAATCAATTGACTAGAAAAAGAGGATGGAAGCTTTAGACGAGCTTGAGCGATGAATTCAAACATTAGAAGACTCAAAATCCCATTAAAATTTTCAAATTACAGATCCTTACTCTATTTTTCAAGAAAAACATGCCGACTTAGAAAAGAGTATGGAATTCATAATTCAATTCCAAAATGATCCACTCGATATAATAGAATAAAGACTTAGTAGATTGGAAAACATGTGGAAACTCTCCCTACCCAATCTTTGACTATTTCCGACACTTCTAGTCATATTGATGAAAACCAAGAATTATGTTATCTCGAAAACTTTGACCAAGATTCAGTTTCACCACAAAACCTTGAACTTGACCAATATTAACCCATTGACGAATTGGCAAATTTTCATTTTAATAAGATTGAACTTGATTATGAATGTGAACTCGATCCCCAACTTTGTGATCAGTTTTCATCTTCGAATCTATGTTGACTCCGATATTCTAACCTAATTTAAACCAATTTCCTGGGCCAACATTTATTCCTGTACCCATAGATCTAGAAATTGAATCACCAATTTTGGATAGTCACATTACATTGATGGGAAAAGAATGTGAATTTCAATTCTTAGATTTGGACTCAACTTTTGAATCAAAACTGACTCTCGAACAAGAAGTTAATTTTCTCGAGCTAGTATTGATTCATGAACCTATTATTCTTGAGCCTAAGTCAACCATTCCACCAAATCACATCCTTTTGTTGGACATAGGTATAGATCATGATGACTCCGTGATGATTTTTCAAGACTGGTCATGTAAAGGGTGTAAGTTCCACGATAAGATCTTTCATGATCTTATTCATATTGGGGACTGTAAATATGTAAATAGAAAAGAGGTCAATAAAGGTGGATTCCGTCAACCACCACATTATTTTGATTGGGTAGCAATGCTTGGCCCAATCTGACCACCTCCGGAACCACCACCTTGAGGTAACATTATCCTTCCCTTTCTTCTTTTTTATGCATTTAAGCATTCATTCATACATTGAGGACAATGCATGAGATAGGTGGGGGGAGGGTTTTAACATAACTTAGGTTTTCCTTTTATTATTAAAAATAAAATTAACACTTTCTTCACTTTTAGAACTTTTTGAAAATAGAAACAATATTTTGACATATTTTTTGTAAGAAATTAAGTCAATTTTAAGGAATAGGAGAATCATAATTAGGATTTCTTATACTTGGTCAAAATAAGATTATTTGTTTGATTTTCAAGGTTAGGAAGAAAATTTGAAAAAGTAATTTAGTCTTGAATTTTACCTTGAGGATATATGCATATTTTATACACTTACAAACTTAGGGTTCAAAACAAAGATTCTTATACCTTATTAAAATAAAAGAAAAAGAAAAAGAAAAAGAAAAAGAAAAAGAAAAAGATATATATATAAAAATCCTCTGATTAAGCTGGGTATTTATGCCTCATAAAGCATAAGTATTCACGCCTAAAAGCGGTTCATATAATAAAATTCTTAGTTTTGTGGCCTTATTTGCTCGAGTTCTTAAGTCCTTGGGATGTTTTCTCACCCGGTGCCCTAAGACCATTTGGTTTGGGAGTCACCGATTAAAGGCTTGTTGCATGGGCAGATTAGAAAGCCAAATAGAACTAAGAAATAATATCACCAAAAAAAATAAAAATAATAAGACATAAGAGTTAGAGTTAAAGAACCCCAAGTCAAAATTTTACAGTCACAAAGGTGCATATAACTTAGGGTAAAATAATAGACTAAATGAGAAATACTATTTGACTCCTTGCCTTGATTGATAACAAGTTTTTGAATTAAGACTAAGCTTAAGAATGAAAATTTTAGTTTTCCTATAACTTATAGATTAATTAATTCTTACAGTAATACTTCAAATATTCTTCTCTTTCAAAATGTATTTTCAAATACTAACACTTTGTTTCTCTTTCTTTATGAATTTTGTGGGTGTAATTCACTGAAAACTCTCACGAGATAAAACTCATCCTCTAGGGGGAACCTAGAGGTTAAACGGCTTGTTGCACATACTCAGTGCAATCGCTTGACCTACGAAAGTGGTCTAATAATCTTTAATTTAGTTTTTTTTGTTTTGCTCGAGGACGAGCAAAAGATAAGTATGGGGGTGTGATCGGTCACTGATACTGTATATTTATTGTCACATTCTCATATTTATTATATAATAAACTCTATTGTTAATCTTATTTATTGTCTAATTTATATGCAGGCCCATTACTAAAGGAGAGGGAAGAGAAACGAGCCCAAAAGCCCATCAAAATTCTGATTTAATTCAGAATTAATTTAAATCAAAGATCAGGGCAAATCAGAGAAGACAAAACTAGTTAAAAAGCGGCTAAAATAAGATCTTTACAAATCAATTGGTTAAAGCCGAAGATCGAAGGAGGTTTCGTTAAATCCAGGACCCCAAACTGCAAATCCAGCGAGAGATAAAACCATATCGCGAAACCAGGGAGTACACCCCTCGGGTGTAGCAACCTGGCCATACCCTAGCTGTGGAAACGCGGCCAAAGCCGCGTTTTCGCGGCTTTGTTGCTTCTGTTGGGGGAGCGTTTGCTCCCCATATCTTCGTACGCTCTCCCCCGTTTGGTTTTTTTCCTAAAACTACTGGGTTTTCAGAGACTATAGGGAGTGATTAAGCAGAGATGGATTCTTAGTCTAGTTTTCATTCTTTTTATTGTAGGTTTTTATTTTCATTTTATGTAAATTTTATTTCTTTGTAAGCATAGGTTAGACTGAGATTCATGTAAGAGAGAGACTTATGTTGAGAGTGACACCGATGTAACCTCCTCTTTTCTTTCATCGTTTCTACAAGCAATCAAAGGTAACATATTTATGCTCTTCTTTGTTTATATGTTTTTCTTCTTCTTTCTACTTCTCCTCTTTTACTTTTGACGAATATATAAGTGAATCTTGAAGCATTAGTATAGCTATGTTTGTGTGAGTGTCACCGATACTTCATGATGATGTTCTCCTCCTCAAGATTCGGTATCATTTCATTCTTGCTCGTCTTGTTGATGTAATGTGAATGGGGACTGAGTTCAATCTTATGGGTTATGCGTTGATCGCCTCCGAAGCAAGGTAAAACATGCAAGGATTCCAGGTAAGTCATCAACTGGAAAAGGTAAGTATTTCTTTTAGGTTTAACTTCCTTTTCTTTTAACTTTTAGTTTAGATCACCATCACCACAATCTCCCAACTCTTTTATCACTTTTTTAATTTCTTTGTATAAATCCATTTTCCATTTCTTCACCTTCTCAATCTACCAATATCTTCTTAACTTAACTGTAACTTATTTTCATTTTCTTTTCAAGAACTAAAAGAAGTATTTTTAACCATTTTTTGTAACTTAAAAGCGAACTTACTAAAAGCTTCCATCGCTAGTCCCTCCTTGTGGATCATGACCCGCATAGCCACTTGCTATAGCAGTAGACTTTAGTCCTTGCACTACCTATGATAAAGTTCTGAAATTCTGTATTTTTGTAAGTAGGTAAAATCTCAATCATGGTATTTATAAGAGAAATGAAGAGAGGGAGAGTATGCTTGTGGATGATACCAAATCGCTAGCCCGACAGAAAAGATCTTCTGATAAGATTGGAGATAAGATTGGAGATATGGACAAAATTGTTGGCCCAAGGTTACAATCACCCATGATTAGTGTATTTTGATGATTACAAAACATATTAGTTATTTGTACTAATAACATTTGTTGTTTAAGTGTGTTTCAGATTTCTATTCATTCTAGAAGTCTCCTCTCACAAATACAAGGATTTGGACTCAAGTCAACTCCAATTGGGCTCAAGGAACAAGTGTTGAAGATTATATGAAGAAGCCTTTTTGAAGATCTTGAAGTCCTTAGAAACATTGTAAGAAATAGAATGTTAAAGTTTGAGTATATGAAATTTGGCTCTAGGATTTGCCCACACACTTGTTTCATATATTTCCTATGTTTTGGTTATTTCTAAGTTTTATGCCTTAGTTTATATATACATGTACCAAAAGCTTTATATCTTGAAAATCTTGTATAAAACATGTGTATAAATTATTTTCTGCATAATACTTAGCTATATGTAATTTTAAAATATTTCTCAAAATTTTTCTAACTCAAAAAAAACAGCCCAGTTTTTCTGTTTCAGGCAACTCCGGCCGATCGGCCCGGTCGACCGGCGATGTGTCTGGACATGCACTGTTTGTGCATGTCTGTCGGTCGACCGAACCGGTCGACCGACGGAGAGCAAATTGCTCACAGTTTGTTTCGGTCGACCGGACCGGTCGACCGGAAGAAGGAAACTGTGTTTCCTCTTTTGGGTCGGTCGACCGGACCGGTCGACCGAGAGCCAACGGCTCTTTGCAGCTGGCCTGACGGTCGACCGGACCAGTCGACCGCCAAGCCTGCTATAGCCTAACGGCTCTTTCCTCTTTGGGCTATTCTGAAAAACTATTTTTGTTTTCAGCTTTAACAGATTTTTGGAGAGTTGTTGGGGAGCTTTTTCAGAGAAAATAAGACCAAAAGAAATTGTTTTTTAACCTATTTTTAACCCTATAAATAGAGGAGACGTCTCTCTTTCATATTACTAAGAAAAATCCTCAAGTTTGTGTTGTTTTCAAAAGAGAAAAGAAAAGAGTTTAAAGCTTTCATTCCAATTCTTTTTGAGCTTGTTTTTCAGTTGTGTTTGATTACTAATATCACTCTACAACTGAAGTTTTTCTCACCACACTTCATAGAGCCAAAAATCCTATACTCATTCTATAGTGAAGTTGTAATTGAAGTGAGAGTGTTTGTAAAAGAGTTTGAGAAATAGTGTAGTGATCTTGTTGTGATCACTTTGTTCTTGTAATCCTTTCTTTGTGGAGCAACCTCTTCGGTAGAGGTCCTTTGTATTCGGTGGAGCTCGGTGCTCGGTCTTCGGTAGACCAAATTGTAAAGGCGTCCTCGGTGGATAGTGGAAACCCTTCACGGAGGTGAAGGCGGGGAGTAGAGCGGTGGCTCGAACCTCGAAACAAATCACTTTGTTTGCGATTGCCTTTGCGTCTAATTCTTGCTTTACTTTTCAATAGCTCCTTATTGCTTTCTATTGCATACTTGTGATATTGTTTAATTTTCTTGTGCTACTATTTGCTTGCTTATAATTCTTGCCATATATCATTGTGTTTGCATCATTCTTCATATCATCCATTTCATACTTGTGTGTGCCAATCCCGTACTCATCCAACAAGAGCTTCACATAGCACCTCAACCCATATCAAGGGGAATCAAGAGGAGTTTAGTCCAGAGCCTCGCAAGAGGAATTCGGCTACACTTGTTGAATTGTACTAAGTTGAGCCTCACTTGTTTTAGGTTCCACATTTAGAGAGTTAAAATTTTTAAGATTAGCAATCACACCTATTCACCCCCCCTCTAGGTGTTTTTCAATTGGTATCAGAGTTTGGACTCTAGGATTTGGTTTGACAACCTTAGAGAAGATCCTAATTTGTTAATCATTTCATTCATATTCATATAGTAAAAATGGCCGATGGAATTAAGACCCCTCCTAAGTTTGATGGACTTAACTTTCCCATATGGAAAGTTAAGATGACCGTGTTTTTGCAATCTCTAGGTAGCCGAGTTGCAAAAGCCGTGACTAAGTCCTTTAGTGTACCCCCCGGTGACGAATCCACTTGGTCCGAAATAGAGACTAAGGAATTCGATGCCAATGCCAAAGCTCACTATGCACTTCTACAAGCCCTTAATGATGATGACATTTCTAGGGTTATTCATTGCAAATCCGCATATGAGATTTGGTCACATTTGATAGTCACACATGAGGGGACCTCACAAGTAAAGAAGGCTAAGATTGACCTTCTTCGGTCCCAATATGAAACATTTAGCATGCAAGAAAATGAAACCATAGATGATATGGTTACAAGATTTACCAAGATTACTAATGGACTCTCTTCTTTAGGTGAAGATATCAACAATGATCAAAGAGTAAGGAAGATCATCCGTGCTCTTCCTCCTTCATGGGAAGTTAAAGCAACCACCTTGAAGGAACTCAACGACAATGAAGAGATGGAGCTTATAGGTCTCATTGGGAACCTCAAAACCCATGAGATGGAAAAGAAAGCAAGGGAGGATATGGCTCCTTCCAAAAAGAAGACTATCGCCTTCAAGAGTCGAGCTACACACTCCGATGAAGACGATGAAGAAGAAGATGATGAGGAGCTCTCACTCCTTGTTAAGAATGTCCGGAGGATGTACAACAAGGCGAAGTACCAAGGTAGAAGAAGATGGCAAGGTGGCAAAGAAGAAAGAAGGATCACTTGTTTCAATTGCCAAAGCCCGGACATATTGTTGCGGAGTGTCCGGACAAAGCTAAGCCCTCCACTTCAAAGAAGCCCTACAAGAAGAAGGCTATGAAGGCAACTTGGGATTCGGAGACCGAATCCGAGGAAGAAATAGACACCGCCAACATGTGCTTCATGGCTAATGAAGGCACAAGCAAGGTAACCTCTTCCCTTTCTCATGATAATGAACTTTCTATGGATGTGTTAGAAGAGGCTTTTGTTGAGTTGTCACAAAACTATGATTTCTTAAAGAAAAAGTATCTTAAAATGAAAAAGGATAATGAATATTTAAATCTTCAAGTTTTTACTCTTACAAAGGAAAAAGATGATTTGGTTTCCACTTTGGCCACTACCAAAAATGATTTTGAAAAATATAAGATTTCTTGCAAAGGTAAGGCCCCACTAATTGATTCAAATGAAGTTTCTATGCTTAAGGAAAGATTAGACTCATTAAGTGTTGTTTTGAAGATTGTGAATTTAACAAGAAGAAAATTGAGGCTATGTTTCCTAAGAAACAAGCCCCAAAGAAAAATGCTCATGCTCATGTTCATGTTCATGCTACACAACCTAAACAACATGGCAAAACCCCAAAACATGCTCACACTACACATACACATCATGCATTCATGTATGGTAGAGTGTTCTCATGTTCACATTGTGGACGGAAAGGGCACTTAGCCAATTTTTGCTATGATAGATTAAACGTATCACGTCATAATGTTTGGGTTCGAGGCACTAACTTTAAAGGACCCAAGAAAGTTTGGGTACCAAAATCAACAATTATGTTAAATGATGTAGGTACTTTCTAAATCCCAACGACGTAGAGGATTGTGGTATCTTGATAGCGGTTGCTCAAGGCACATGACTTGGGACATCAACAACTTTGCAACCCTATCAAGATATCATGAAGGTGGCACCGTCACCTTCGGAGATGACGCCAAGGGTAAAATCATCGGTATTGGTAATGTAAAACTTAGCACCTCTCCTTTAATTGAGAATGTAGTTTTAGTTGATGGCCTCAAGCATAATCTCTTGAGTGTTAGTCAACTTTGTGATAAAGGTTTTGATATTGTTTTTGATAATGTTGCTTGTAAAGTTATTGATAGAACTTCTAATGTTTGTGTATTTTCCGGTTTTCGTGAAAGTAATGTTTATATGATTGATATGTTGAATATGTCTTGTAATGTTACTTGTTTGAAAGCCCTCGATGATGACTCTTGGTTGTGGCATAGGAGATTAGGGCATATTTCTTTTGATCACATTTCTAGGTTAAACACAAAGGAAATGGTGAAAGGTATTCCTTCCTTAAATTTTGAAAAGGACCGAGTTTGTGACGCATGTCAATTTGGGAAACAAACTAAGTCTTCTTTCAAGTCAATTAAGGATATCATGACATCACGTCCTTTGGAGTTAATCCATATGGATCTTTTTGGCCCTACACAAACCAAAAGTCTAAGTGGGAATAGATTTGCTTATGTTTTGGTTGATGACTTTTCAAGATTTACTTGGGTTTTCTTTCTTGAACATTAGAGCCAAGCATTTTCGTATTTTCAAATTTTTAAGAAAAGAGTTGAAAAAGAAAAAGATGTTTCGATTTTGAGAATAAGAAGTGATAGAGGAGGTGAATTCATTAACCAACCCTTTACCACTTTTTGTGATGAACATGGAATAAAGCATGAACTTTCTTGTCCTAGAACTCCACAACAAAATGGAGTAGTTGAACGGAAAAATAGAACATTACAAGAGATGGCTAGGATAATGCTAAGTGAATATGGTCTACCACATTATTTGTGGGCCGAGGCCGTTAATACATCATGCTATATATCAAATCGTGTTTTCTTGTGTAAAAATACTAGTAAAACTTCTTTTGAAATGTATTTTTCTAGAAAACCAAATGTTTCTTATTTCAAAGTTTTTGGATGCAAATGTTTTGTTTTAAATACAAAAGATAATTTAGGAAAGTTTGATGCTAGATTTTATGAGGCTATTTTTGTAGGTTACTCAAACACTAGTAAGGCTTATAGAGTTTTCATTAGATCATCTTTGACTATTGAAGAGTCTATTCATGTTAAGTTTGAGGAATCTAACAAGTTTGTTAAGAATGTTGTAGAAATAGATGCATTGGATGAAGGTTTGGAGAAAGTGACCTTGGAGGATGCTTCTACTATGGGAGACAAACCAAAGGATGATGAAGGAAGCGAAGCTAAGGTGGAAGAGGCACAAGGAAATGAAAATCAAACACATGAGGTGGAGCCTACTCAACCACTACCAAAGAATTGGAGATACAATCCACATCATCCCAAGGACCTCGTCATAGGTGAAGTATCAAAAGGGGTAACTACTCGCTCTAGACTTCATGACTATTGTGGTAACTATGCATTCATTTCTCATATTGAACCCAAAAATGTGCTCGAAGTCGAGGCCGATTCATATTGGTTGCTAGCCATGCAAGAGGAGCTCAATCAATTTGAGCGCAACCAAGTTTGGCACCTTGTTCCTAGGCCCCACGATAGACCAACAATTGGTACTAAGTGGATCTTTAAGAACAAGTTGGATGAATCGGGTAATGTAGTTAGAAACAAGGCTAGGTTAGTTGCCCAAGGTTACACTCAAATTGAAGGGATCGATTTTGAAGAAACCTTTGCACCCGTAGCACGGCTTGAAGCCATACGGATGACACTAGCATTTGCCTCATATAAAGATTTCAAATTATTTCAAATGGATGTTAAAAGTGCTTTTCTAAATGGATTTATTGAAGAGGAGGTGTATGTTGAACAACCCCCCGGGTTTGTTGATCCTACACATTCGGATTTTGTTTTTAAATTAGATAAAGCTCTTTATGGTTTAAAACAAGCCCCTAGGGCTTGGTATGAAAGACTTTCTTCATTTTTAATTTCAAATGGTTTTAAGAAAGGTAAAATTGACACAACATTGTTTACTAAACATGTAGAAAAAGATATTCTTATTGTGCAAATTTATGTAGATGACATTATTTTTGGTTCTACTAATGAATCTCTTTGCAAAGCTTTTGAGTCATGCATGAAGGATGAATTTGAAATGTCTATGATGGGGGAGCTCAACTATTTCCTTGGACTCCAAATCAAGCAAAAGAAGGATGGGATCTTCATCAATCAAGCCAAGTACACAAAGGAACTAATCAAAAGGTTTGGGCTTGAAGGATCGAAAGTAAGCAAAACTCCCATGGCAACAACTACAAAGCTTGACAAGGATGAACAAGGTAAAAGTGTAGACATTAAATTATATCGTAGCATGATTGGTAGTTTGCTTTATTTGACGGCTAGTAGGCCGGATATTATGTTTTTCCGTTTGTCTTTGTGCACGTTTTCAATCTTGTCCTAAAGAATCTCACATTATTGCGGTTAAACGCATAATTAGATACCTTAAGGGCACTATTGAAATGGGTTTGTGGTATCCTAAAACCGGATTATTTGAAATGAAGAGTTTTTCGGATGCCGACTATGCGGATTGTAGGGTAGATAGGAAGAGCACAAGTGGAACATGTCAATTCTTGGGTAATTGTCTTGTATCTTGGTCTTCCAAAAAGCAAAATTCGGTAGCCCTATCAACCGCCGAGGCGGAGTATGTTGCAGCCGGAGCTTGTTGTGCACAAGTTCTTTGGATGAAACATACTCTCCTCGACTATGATTTACACTTTGATCATGTTAAAATATTTTGTGATAATACTAGTACTATTCACATGACAAAGAATGCAAATCAACATAGTAAAACCAAACACATTGACATTAGGTATCACTTTCTTAGAGATCACTATGAGAAAGGTGATATTGTTATTGAATATGTTTCTACCGATTTTCAACTTGCCGATATTTTTACTAAACCATTAGACTATGCTAGATTTTCATTTATTTGTGGTGAGTTGAATGTTTGCATTATGGATTCTTAAAAATAAAATTTTTTCAATTGGTATTTTAACCCTTTTTGATGTATGACAAAAAGGGGGAGAATAAGTTTAGTTTGATATTTAGTTTTGATATTATTTGAGTTTTATTTTATGAAGAAAAAGAAAGTTTGTTTATTTAAGTTTTTGACAAAACTTTTGTACATTGAATGCTTTATGTATTGTGCTTTCAACAGTCCAATTTGTTATACATAGCACTATTTGAGGGGGAGTTTTTCAAACTCCTCTTCCATGTTTATTTAAATAACCTATATGTTTTATCATCATCAAAAAGGGGGAGATTGTTGGCCCAAGGTTACAATCACCCATGATTAGTGTATTTTGATGATTACAAAACATATTAGTTATTTGTACTAATAACATTTGTTGTTTAAGTGTGTTTCAGATTTCTATTCATTCTAGAAGTCTCCTCTCACAAATACAAGGATTTGGACTCAAGTCAACTCCAATTGGGCTCAAGGAACAAGTGTTGAAGATTATATGAAGAAGCCTTTTTGAAGATCTTGAAGTCCTTAGAAACATTGTAAGAAATAGAATGTTAAAGTTTGAGTATATGAAATTTGGCTCTAGGATTTGCACACACACTTGTTTCATATATTTCCTATGTTTTGGTTATTTCTAAGTTTTATGCCTTAGTTTATATATACATGTACCAAAAGCTTTATATCTTGAAAATCTTGTATAAAACATGTGTATAAACTATTTTCTGCATAATACTTAGCTGTATGTAATTTTAAAATATTTCTCAAAATTTTTCTAACTAAAAAAAACAGCCCAGTTTTTCTGTTTCAGGCAACTCCGGCCGACCGGCCCGGTCGACCGGCGATGTGTCTGGACATGCACTGTTTGTGCATGTCTGTCGGTCGACCGGACCGGTCGACCGACGGAGAGCAAATTGCTCACAGTTTGTTTCGGTCGACCGGACCGGTCGACTGAGAGCCAACGGCTCTTTGCAGCTGGCCTGACGGTCGACCGGACCGGTCGACCGCCAAGCCTGCTATAGCCTAACGGCTCTTTCCTCTTTGGGCTATTCTGAAAAACTGTTTTTGTTTTCAGCTTTAACAGATTTTTGGAGAGTTGTTGGGGAGCTTTTTCAGAGAAAATAAGACCAAAAGAAATTGTTTTTTAACCTATTTTTAACCCTATAAATAGAGGAGAAGTCTCTCTTTCATATTACTAAGAAAAATCCTCAAGTTTGTGTTGTTTTCAAAAGAGAAAAGAAAAGAGTTTAAAGCTTTCATTCCAATTCTTTTTGAGCTTGTTTTTCAGTTGTGTTTGATTACTAATATTACTCTACAACTGAAGTTTTTCTCACCACACTTCATAGAGCCAAAAATCCTATACTCATTCTATAGTGAAGTTGTAATTGAAGTGAGAGTGTTTGTAAAAGAGTTTGAGAAATAGTGTAGTGATCTTGTTGTGATCACTTTGTTCTTGTAATCCTTTCTTTGTGGAGCAACCTCTTCGGTAGAGGTCCTTTGTATTCGGTGGAGCTCGGTGCTCGGTCTTCGGTAGACCAAATTGTAAAGGCGTCCTCGGTGGATAGTGGAAACCCTTCACGGAGGTGAAGGCGGGGAGTAGAGCGGTGGCTCGAACCTCGAAACAAATCACTTTGTTTGCGATTGCCTTTGCGTCTAATTCTTGCTTTACTTTTCAATAGCTCCTTATTGCTTTCTATTGCATACTTGTGATATTGTTTAATTTTCTTGTGCTACTATTTGCTTGCTTATAATTCTTGCCATATATCATTGTGTTTGCATCATTCTTCATATCATCCATTTCATACTTGTGTGTGCCAATCCCGTACTCATCCAACAAGAGCTTCACATAGCACCTCAACCCATATCAAGGGGAATCAAGAGGAGTTTAGTCCAGAGCCTCGCAAGAGGAATTCGGCTACACTTGTTGAATTGTACTAAGTTGAGCCTCACTTGTTTTAGGTTCCGCATTTAGAGAGTTAAAATTTTTAAGATTAGCAATCACACCTATTCACCCCCCCTCTAGGTGTTTTTCAAAAATCGCTTGCCCAACAGAAAGATAAGGTTGGAGATATAGAAAATATCGCTTGCCCAACAGAAAAGATCTTCTGATAAGGTTAGGGATAAGGCTAGAGATAAATATTTATTTATCCCTTGATCTTCAAGTAGATTGTATCTTATCTATCTAAATCTTCTGAATATACATCTCAATCCTTTAGATATCCCTTTGTGTATTGATAGGGTGCCTTTAGACTTCTAGATTTGTCTCTATCCTCGTTTATCCTCGTTTATTTTCCAAGCTAACTAAATAGATCCATGTAAATCTGATTTAACTGGTATTTATTTGGTATTATCTTCTCTTCCTCCATTAATAATCACCATGCACAATTTAGACATTAAGACAACTTAATTGTAGAATTTATTATAAGATAAATGTAGTAATATAATAAATAGATAATGTCATAAATGTGTACAATCACATCTTCACACCTATCTTTTGCTCGTCCTCGAGCAAAACAAGAAAACTAAACCTAAGACTTTATTAGACCACTTTTGCAGGTCACGCGACTGTACGAGCATGTGCAACAAGCCTTGAACCTCTAGGTTACCCTTAGAGGAGGAGTTGTAGTCACCTGAGGGTTTTCAGTGAATTACATTCACAATCCATAAAAGAAAGGAAAATAAAGTCTTAGTATTTTTAAAAACGCATTTTGAAACAAAGATAATATTTGAAGAAGTTTTGCAAAAATTCAAGTAATCTATAAGTTATAGGAAACCAAATTATTCATTCTTAAACTTAGTCTCTATTCAAAAACTTGTTATCAGTCAAGGTAAAAATTAAAACTGTATTTCTCATCTAGTCTATTATTTTACCCTAAGTCATATGCACATTGTGACCGTGAATTTTTGTCTCAGGATTCTTCAACTCTAACTCTCATGCCTTATTTTTACATATTTTTGGTAATAATATCCCTTAGTTCTATTAGACTTTCTAATTTGCCCATGTAACGAGCCTTAGACCGGTGACTCTCAAATCGGATGTTCCTAGAGTATCGGGTGAGAAAACACCCCAAAGACCTAAGAACTCAAGCAAACAAGGTCACAAAACAAATAGTTTTTATTTATAGTATGGATCATTTTTAGGCGTGAATACTTATGCTTTATTAGGCACAAATACCCACCTTAATCATAGGATTTTTAATATATATATATATATATATATATATATATATATATATATATATATATATATATATATATATTATTTCTCCTTTTTTTTTATAAGACATAATAATCTTTGTTTTTGAACCCTAAATGTGTAAGTTCATAAAGCATACATATTTCATTAAGATAAAAAACATGACTAAATTACTTTTCCAATTTTTCTTCCTAATCCTAGAAATCAAACAAATAATTTTATTTTGACCAAGTATAAGAAATCCTAATTATGATTCTCTTATTCCTTAAAATTAAATTAATTTCTTATAAAAATAGGTCAAAATATTATTTATCTTTTTAAAAAGTTTTTAAAAGTAAAGAAAATATTTTTTATATAAAAAGAAAACCTATGTTATGTTAGAACCCTCTCCCACACATATCTCATGCATTGTCCTTAATGTATGAATGAATACATATATGCATGAAAAAGGAGATAGGGAAGGAAAAATGTTACCTCATGGTGGTGGTTCCGGTGGTAGTCGGATTGGGCCAAGCATTGCTGCCAATCTAAGTAACGTGAATTTTCAAAGAACCCACTTTTGAGGACCTCTTTCTTATTTACAGTTTTATCATCCCTAGACTGAATAGGATCATGCAAGATCCTAATATTAAAATCATCCCAGTTATATGACCAATCTTGAAATCATCTCAGAGTCATTATGGTCTAAACCTTGGTCTAACAATAGAATGTGATTCAATGAAATGGTTGACTTGGGTTAAAGAATGAAAGAATCAGGAATCAATACTCACTCGGGAGGATGACATAAATAAAGTTTTGGTTCAAGTGTCGATTTTGGTTCAAGACTTGCTTCCAAATCAAAAAATTGAAATTCACATTCTTTTCCCATTAATAAAATGTGGCTATCAAAAATTGGTGGTTAAATTTCAAGCTCTATGGGTACAGGAATCAATAGTGCATCCATTCCACGCCCCGATGATGTGATTTCCCCCACTCGAAGGTGGCCAAGAGTTCTCCACTGATAGGATTTTTCTTACCCAGAGGACTGTTTCTGTACACTTCACTAAAGGGATTTTCCTTACTTTGAAGTGTCAACACAAACATGCCCATGGGCGCTCTCTCGGATATCTTACAGGGAGTCGAAACCCTCCGCCATGGGATTTCCCCACTTAGAGTCTCCTACTCTGCTGCAGAGATTTCCCCTCTCAGAGCCCCCGCTTGATATTATGTTGATGAGATTTTCCCCACTCGGAGCAAAATCACTAGCATACGGGCTCTCCTTATCTAAAACTAAGAGCAAATGAACCCCCGGTAGTTTTCCTCTGCCAGGATCCTTTCATTCATATTCCAATGTGGGGAATACCACCCTGCTCAGGAGCTGCCACCTATATTCTGGTGATGGGATTTCTCTCACTTGAGAGACAACTTCATTATGGGATTTCCCCCACATGGAGGTCAACTCCACTGCTGGGTTTACTCTCACTTGGAGGTATCAGATCGTCACACTGGGAAGGTACCCTACATAGAACAGACACATCAATCTGTCGCTGGGTGATATCCCCACTTCAGGCCACATTTTTTGCAGTTCCAATGACTAGCACATCAAAATGGTTCCACTCGGGGGCAGGGACACAGACTTTCCTTCTAGCATCCATAACACTCCGCTGTGGGATTTCCCCCACTCGGAGTCTGGACTGTACTGTAGGGATTTTCCCCTCTCAGGGTCCCAACTTTGCAATCCCATTGATGGGATTTTCCTAACTCGGGAGTTACTGCGAACCGATCCGCAGCTGGGATTTTCCCAACTCAGAGGAAATTTTAGCAGTTCTCACAGAAGCTATTTCCCTCACTCGGAGATCATACTGTTTTCCTTCCCGACCACTCTCAAGTTCTTCCAAGACAATTTTCAAAAAAAAAATCAACACTTGAACAACACAGCCAAAATCTAATCAAATACTCTCACTTCCATTCATGCACAAATTTTATTTCAAATATTTTCATTACAAATCCTTTCAACATTATGTGATCACATCTTGAAAGCAATACAATATTACACTATATTTTTGTGAGTTTCTGAAAAGAATAATAGATACATCCTCTATCACGATGTCCACATGAAAAGTCGCCTCAAGCTGCTCTCCACGAAGTACAGAGGATGCTCGACGACCTAGAAAAGTCCTCATTCTAAAAGATCAAATTAGTTCGTTGCTCTTTCTCTCTCAGCGATACCAAAAAGGAGAAGGCAGGGGCATCTGTAGTGGTCAAATTTTGATCTTTTTCAGGATCACAACAAGTGTTCCCCCTCATCAAAAGCATCTCAAACAAGCAATGAATACGACATATCAGCACGCCCACTACGGGCCCAGGAAGAAAGTTTGAGCATCCTCCTGAAACCCAGACAGGCTGAGTACCTTCCCGAGATCGCTCCTCAACTAGGACACCTCTGCCCCGAGAACTCCCATGCTCTTAACCGTCCTGATGTCCGAAGCTGCTCATTTTACCAACGACACCTCCGCCACGAGAACTTTTATGCTTCCAATGGTCCCAAGGTTCAAATCTGCTCCTTCTCCTGAAGACACCTCCGCCCTGAGAGCTCCCATGCTCTCAATTATCTATAGGTCTATTCCTTTCCAGAGACTTCCGCTCCAAGTAAGGCAGCTATAGCAACTGCCTTCTTATATCTTCTCCTTCATTTACGCACACAACTTCTCTCACGTTTGCAATGTTTTGGACAATTATAAGCTGGGTAACATTTTTAGGGAAATCTCAACAATCAAGCACCCATAATCGTGGCTACTACAATAACTCTGCACATGAAGATCAAGGCAGTTACATCAATCTCGCCAGCATTTCACCCGCCTCCAGGCCAACAATTAAGTACAAATAGACATTCTCCTCCAAGGAAAAGGGGAAGACTCTAGAGAATTGCCCTAGAGAATGGAAGTGACAATAGAGCATTTAGAATTCATTGTAAGCTTTTTGATTTGGTGGAATTTCTCTCTTTCTGCATCGTGGTTTTTCCATCATCGGGTTTTCCACGTAATTCTCTAGTGTTTGTGTTTGATCTACATTCTTGCTTATAATTTGAGTGTAGATAAGTTCCCCTCGTGAAAGTTTACCTCTACACTTAGTAATTAACATATGCAGATAATATATTTTATTTACACGTGAAGCTGATATTAAACAGAGCAGATACCATAATATCCCATCCGTTCCATTTATCTTATATATTAAATGGATAGATACTAAATAGAGTTAGATATTGATTACTGATATTCATATCCTCTAATATCCTCTTAAATAGATGTGAATACAATACGGATTCGGTTACTAAATGGATTCGGATATCCACATACACCCAACTATAACTAGTGGTGAGCAATATTTCTAGGATTTTTATAATCACAATTACTCTAAATTTTCTTCTTAGATACTTAAATTAAAGTGTTTACTGTGTAAAATTCTTTGGAAAGTTAGAGTGTCTGGAAAGGTTAAGATACACATGTGGTTATTGTGTAAGGGCATATTGTTAACTTTAGATGTGTTGTAGGCTAGAGGTGTTAATAAAGGAAGTCTTTGTGTTCTCGGCAATGTATACTGATCGGTTACTGATATTGCATATTTATCATCACATTCCCATATTTATTATTCAATAAACTCTGCTTTTATTATCTTTTTTGTTTAATTATTTGTAGGGCCTTTACTAAAAGAGAAGGAAGAGAAAATGAGCCCAAAAGCCCACTAAAGTTCGATTAAATCAAAATCAAGGATTAGGACAATTGCCAGCTGAAAATCAGAGCAAATCAAAGAGATAACACCAAATACAAATCAGTTAAATTCGGATTTTGATGGATCCATTTCGGTTAGTGATTGGTCAGTAATGTTGCATATTTAATATCATATTTTCATATTTATTTTAGAATAAAACTTTGCATTGTCCTAATTAATTGCTTAATTTATTTGCAGGCCCATTCTTAAAGGAGATGAAGAGAAATGAGCCCAAAAGCCCACCAAAATTCTGAGTTAAATCAGAATAAATTCGCACTCAAGAAATCAGGGCAAAATCAAGAGGTTGAAAACCGGTTGAGAAGAATCCTCTCAGAATCGATCGGTTAAAGCCAAGAATCCAAGGCCATTTCGTCAGAATCCGGGACTCAAACGAATAAACCAACTCAAGATAAAAGCAGAGGGGAATACCTGGGCGACCCACCAACAGGGTGTGGCCACCTGGCCACACCCTGGCCGCGGAAACGCGGCCCTAGCCTCGTTTCCGCGGCATTGTTGGGGAGTTAGGGGGAGCGTTTGCTCCCCCGATCTCCCCGGGATCCCCCTCGTGTGGGTTATGCCTATAAAAGGGCAGTCTTTGCACGCAAAATGGGACGCCAATGCAGAGATAGGACTTAGACTAGTTTTCCATTTTGTAGTTTAGGTTTTTCCTTTTTATGTAACTTGTATGTAACTTAGCTTAGATGATGATTCATGTAAGTAAGAGTGAGAGGCATATGTTGAGAGTGACACCGATGTACCCTCCTCCTTTCTTCCATAGTTTCAAGCAATAAAGGTAACAATTGTTTATGTTCTTCTTTACTTTCATTTTCTTTTGTTTTCGTTTTCCTCTTCTACTTTACCTCGTTTGTTTTTTGTTGAGTTTACAAGTGAATTCCAAAGCACAAGTACACCGATGTTATGAGAGTGCCAACGATAGTTCATGAAGACGTTCTCCTCCTCAAGACGTATCACTTCATGCTTGTGCTAGACTTGATGATATAATGCGAACAGGGACTGAGCTCGAGCTTATGATCTATGCGTTGAACGCCTCCAAAGCAAAGGTAGAACAAGCAAAGGTTTCCAAATAAGTCATAAATCAATCTAGGTAAGTATTCTTCACTCTTCTTTCTTTCTTTTCTTTTATTTCTTAGTTTAGATCACCAACCACCTCTTCCAAATCATTCTCTTTCGACTCACTTGTACATAGTCGCTTTCTTTCGCCGTTTTCTAATTTTTTCCACCTTCTTCATCTCTCACTTTCTTCTTAACTTTAACTATTAACTCTTTTTCTTTTTGTTAACTTAAAAACAGAGAAGAACTATCGTTTTGTTTTCTTAACGATTTCAATAAAGAACGTAAATGCTTCTATTGCAAAACCCTCCTTGTGGATCACGACTCGCATAGCCACTTGCTATAGCGGTAAGAATTGAGAACTTGCACATCCTAATCTTAAGTTCTGTAATTCCGTATTTTTTGTGCAGGTTTAGCCTCAATCAAATTTTGGCGCCGTTGCCGGGGAGGGTAACGTTGTTTTTATTGAAATCTGATTTTTCTTGAAAATATTTTTAGAACTAAAACGAACTTTCTTCTCTGTTGCAGGTTACAGGGCAAGCAAAGCAGGAAATTAAGGTTGCAGTGACATACAAGTGGTCTTGGGCCTCTGCTGTAGAAAGCAGAGACCAAGGGCCCTCTGATTTGCCGCGTTTGCGCGGCCAAAGCCGCGGATCTGCGGCAAAGAAGAGTTGACTACTAATAGATTTTGTGCAGGGTTGCTTACTTTGCCAAAAACATAGCTTGCTGCATCTTTATTTCTTATATACCATCACCATAAACCTGCTAATAAACCAACAGTAAAAAGTTTGTTGGAAAAGTTAAAAAAAATTGATTAGACGTTTTAATCTTAGGCACGTGTCTTTTCAATTCCTTTATTTTACTGTTGAAGAGTGCTGGAGGAAGGTACGTATGCATTGCATTTAGCATAGGACTCACTTCTTGGTTGATTTATATCGCTTTGAGTGAATCTTACATATCTTGTACACTTGCACTAATTGATTTTAAGGGCACCAACCCAATAACAAGATAAGGTGGGGATTTAATCACCCTTCCTTAGCCCAAAAATCAGAATCCAAGCACTCACTAACCCAAGCCTAACTTAAAATGTGAAAACGTTGGCCCTAGGGACATCTCGGACTCAATTAGGAGATTATCCTAAGGGGGAAAAGTGTTGGAATTTGACTCCTGCAAAATCAGTGTCTATGAAAGGGATTAAGGGCCGAAAGCCCGAAGGTTGGTGGTTATTTAATTAAGGAACGTCTTTGACGGAAAACCTCCCACCAATCTTGCCCTGACCTGGCTGATTAGCTTGTGGTCAAAGTCTACATTAAACCTCTCGTGGACAGTCTAACCAGTTAGGAGTCGTCTAGGTCTAGGTCTACCCAAACTTAGGTTAGAATTTTTTCTTTCTTGTTTGTTTATTTGTTTGGTTTTCTTTCTTTTTTGTGCGTATTCTATTGTGTGATATGGCTTATAATAATAATTTTTTCAACTTTAATAATAATCCATATTACACACCGAGTTCATTTTCAGATATTACCAACCCGGCATATCATGACTTTAACCAACCTAGTGTGCCGGATTGGTCTTATCCGAATCGATATAACCCACGTCCCCCATCTAATAACTATAATGTCCATAATAATTTCAACTCTTCACCGAGTCAGTGGGGATTCACCTCCCCCGAGCATAATTATCAACCAACTTGTCCTCCTTCTCCACCTAGTCCACAATATTTTCAAGATTCATACTCAGTTCCACCCGTCCAAAATAGGAAACCATCAATTTTGGAAAAGAGTATGCGTGAGTCCAAACAACAATCACAAAATCTGATGGACTCACAATTTCACTACCACTTTCAAAACAACTCTTCATCTTTTCAACAAGACAATGAACCCATCAACTATGAAAAGATGCTAGAAGCCATGACTCATGCTCAAAATGCTCGTAATCGTGACATTGATATGATGGTCGAATCTCTACGTTCTCACCGTTGGACCAGTTCTGATATCACTAACCATTCTGTTAGAGCCGAAGAGTCATGTAGTTTTGGAAATCAAGATTCCATTTCAGAACAACCATTTGAACTTGCCCAAACTCTAAATTTTGAAAAAGATATTGACAGTTTAGCAAGTTTTCCTTTTCCTGAAATAGAACTTGAAAATGAATATGATCCTGAACCCCAACTTAGTGATTCAATTCTACTTCCTGATTCGATTACGACTCCGGTATCTTCACCTGATTTCGATCTTTCCCCGAGTCAATGTTGGATCCTGTGCCAATTCAACATGAAATTTAATCACCCATCTTTGATGATCATATTGAACTTGACCAATTTTATAATCTTGAAAATCCATTGATAAATTGGCAAGTTCTCATTTTTTTGATATTGAACTCAATGAGATATGTGACCTAGATTTTCAAATTTGTGATCCAGTTCAACTTTCTGAATCAATCTTGACTCCTGTTTTGTTACCAAACTTGAGTAATATGTTAGAGTCATTTTTGATTCCCCCACCTATCATTCATGAACTTGAATCACCAACATTAAGTCACATTCCATTGTTGGAAAATAATTGTGGACTTGAGTTTCAATTTCTTGAGTTGGACCCAATTCCTGAACTTATTTCGACTCCTGAACCTTTACTTGATTTAAGTCACCTTCCTGAGTCGGTATTAGTTCCTGTCCTTCCTGAGTCCAAATCAATCATTCTATCTTTTCACACTCCATTCTGGGACGAGGTGGTTGACAAATTTGACTCTGAAATCAATTATGGAATATGGAAATTAGATGGGGTTAAATATTTAATAAAAATCCTTTATGGATACATCTTTTTAATGGGTTATATTAAATATATTTCTGGTGGGTTCCTCCGAGACCCAAGAAAAGTTGATTGGGCCGCGTTTCGTGGACCAATCAGACCACCACCGGAACCACCACCTTAAGGTAACCTTTTCCTTCCCTTTCTTCTTTTTCATGCATCTATGCATTAATTCATACATTGAGGACAATGCATGAGATAGGTATGGGGGAGGGTCTAACATAACTTTTCTTTTTCTTTAAAATAAAATAAAAAATTAACATTTTTCTTTACTTTTAAAAACTTTTTGAAAAATAGAAACAATATTTTGACTTATTTTTGTAAGAAATTAAGTTAATTTTAAGGAATAGGAAAATCCAAATTAGGATTTCTTATACTTGGTCAAAATAAGATTATTTGTTTGATTTTTAGAGTTAGGAAGATAATTTGTCAAAGTAATTTGGTCTTGATCTTTACCTTGATGAAATATGCACACTTTATACACTTACACACTTAGGGTTCAAAAACAAAGATTCTTATGCCTTATAAAAAAAAAAATTCTAATTATTGATTAGCTAGGTGCTTTGGCCTAAGCAAGCCTTAGTATTTATGCGAAAGATGATTAGATAAGTTATAAATATATATATATATATATATATACAAACAAATCTAATTATTGACTAGCTAGGTGCTTTGGCCTAAGCAAGCCTTAGTATTTATGCGAAAGATGATTAGATAAGTTTGAAAAGAAAAATCCTCTGATTAAGCTGGGTATTTGTGCCTAATAAAGCATAAGTATTCACGCCTAAAAGAGGTTCATATAATAAAATTCTTAGTTTTGTGGCCTTGTTTGCTCGAGTCCTTAAGTCCTTGGGGGTGTTTTCTCACCTGGTGCCCTAAGACCGTTTGGTTTGGGAGTCATCGATTAGAGGCTCGTTACGTGGGCAGATTAGAAAGCCTAATAGAACTAAGGAATAATACCACCCAAAAAAAAGTATATATAAATAAATAAGGCATAAGAGTTAGAGTTAATGAACCCTTAGTCAAAATTTTCACATTCACAAGGTGCATATGACTTAGGGTAAAGTAATAGACTAGATGAGAAGTACAATTTGACTCCTTACTTTGATTGATAACAAATTTTTGAATAGAGACTAAGTTTAGGAATGAAAAATTCGGTTTTCCTATAACTTATAGATTGCTTAGATCTTACAATCATATTTCAAATATTTTTCTCTTTCAAAATGCTTTTCAAAAATACTAACTCTTTATTTCTCTTTCTTTATGGATTTTGTGGGTGCAATCCGCTGAAAACCCTCACGATACAAAACTCGTCCTCTAGGGGGAACCTAGAGGTTTAACGGCTTGTTGCACATGCTCAGTGCAATCGCGCGACCTGCGAAAGTGGTCTAATAATCCTTAGTATAGTTTGGTTGTTTTGCTCGAGGACGAGCAAAAGATAGGTATGGGGGTGTGATTGGTCACTAATGTTGCATATTTAATATCATATTTCCATACTTATTTTAGAATAAAACTTTGCATTGTCCTAATTAATTGCTTAATTTATTTGCAGGCCCATTCTTAAAGGAGATGAAGAGAAATGAGCCCAAAAGCCCACCAAATTCTGAGTTAAATCAGAATAAATTCGCACTCAAGAAATCAGGGCAAAATCAAGAGGTTGAAAACCGGTTGAGAAGAATCCTCTCAGAATCGATCGGTTAAAGCCAAGAATCCAAGGCCATTTCGTCAGAATCCGGGACTCAAACGAAGAAACCAACTCAAGATAAAAGCAGAGGGGAATACCTGGGCGACCCACCAACAGGGTGTGGCCACGTGGCCACACCCTGGCCGCGGAAACGCGGCCCTAGCCTCGTTTCCACGGCATTGTTGGGGAGTTAGGGGGAGCGTTTGCTCCCCCGATCTCCCCGGATCCCCCTCGTGTAGGTTATGCCTATAAAAGGGCAGTCTTTGCATGCAAAATGGGACGCCAATGCAGAGATAGGACTTAGACTTGTTTTCCATTTTGTAGTTTAGGTTTTTCCTTTTTATGTAACTTGTATGTAGCTTAGGTTAGATGATGATTCATGAAAGTAAGAGAGAGAGGCATATGTTGAGAGTGACACTGATGTACCCTCCTCCTTTCTTCCATAGTTTCAAGCAATAAAGGTAACAATTGTTTATGTTCTTCTTTACTTTCATTTTCTTTTGTTTTCGTTTTCCTCTTCTACTTTACCTCGTTTGTTTTTTGTTGAGTTTACAAGTGAATTCCAAAGCACAAGTACACCGATGTTATGAGAGTGCCAACGATAGTTCATGAAGACGTTCTCCTCCTCAAGACGTATCACTTCATGCTTGTGCTAGACTTGATGATATAATGCGAACAGGGACTGAGCTCGAGCTTATGATCTATGCGTTGAACGCCTCCAAAGCAAAGGTAGAACAAGCAAAGGTTTTCAAGTAAGTCATAAATCAATCTAGGTAAGTATTCTTCACTCTTCTTTCTTTCTTTCTTTTATTTCTTAGTTTAGATCACCAACCACCTCTTCCAAATCATTCTCTTTCGACTCACTTGTACATAGTCGCTTTCTTTCGCCGTTTTCTGATTTTTTCCACCTTCTTCATCTCTCACTTTCTTCTTAACTTTAACTATTAACTCTTTTTCTTTTTGTTAACTTAAAAACAGAGAAGAACTATCATTTTGTTTTCTTAACGATTTCAATAAAGAATGTAAATGCTTCTATCGCAAAACCCTCCTTGTGGATCACGACCCGCATAGCCACTTGCTATAGCGGTAAGAATTGAGCACTTGCACATCCTAATCTTAAGTTCTGTAATTCCGTATTTTTTGTGCAGGTTTAGCCTCAATCAAATTTTGGCGCCGTTGCCGGGGAGGGTAACGTTGTTTTTATTGAAATCTGATTTTTCTTGAAAATATTTTTAGAACTAAAACGAACTTCTTCTCTGTTGCAGGTTATAGGGCAAGCAAAGCATGAAATTAAGGTTGCAGTGACATACAAGTGGTCTTAGGCCTCTGCTGTAGAAAGCAGAGACCAAGGGCCCTCTGATTTGCCGCGGTTGCGCGGCCAAAGCCGCGGATCTGCGGCAAAGAAGAGTTGACTACTAATAGATTTTGTGCAGGGTTGCTTACTTTGCCAAAAACATAGCTTGCTGCATCTTTATTTCTTATATGCCATCACCATAAACCTGCTAATAAACCAACAGTAAAAAGTTTGTTGGAAAAGTTAAAAAAAAATTGATTAGACGTTTGCATCTTAGGCACGTGTCTTTTCAATTCCTTTATTTTACTGTTGAAGAGTGCTGGAGCAAGGTACGTATGCATTGCATTAAGCATAGGACTCACTTCTTGGTTGATTTATATCGCTTTGAGTGAATCTTACATATCTTGTACACTTGCACTAATTGATTTTAAGGGCACCAACCCAATAACAAGATAAGGTGGGGATTTAATCACCCTTCCTTAGCCCAAAAATCAGAATCCAAGCACTCACTAACCCAAGTCTAACTTAAAATGTGTAGATGTTGGCCCTAGGGACATCTCGGACTCAATTAGGAGATTATCCTAAGGGGGAAAAGTGTTGGAATTTGACTCCTGCAAAATCAGTGTCTAGGAAAGGGATTAAGGGCCGAAAGCCCGAAGGTTGGTGGTTATTTAATTAAGGAACGTCTTTGACGGAAAACCTCCCACCAATCTTGCCCTGACCTGGCTGATTAGCTTGTGGTCAAAGTCTACATTAAACCTCCCGTGGACAGTCTAACCAGTTAGGAGTCGTCTAGGTCTAGGTCTACCCTAACTTAGGTTAGAATTTTTTCTTTCTTGTTTGTTTATTTGTTTGGTTTTCTTTCTTTTTTGTGTGTATTCTATTGTGTGATATGGCTTATAATAATAATTTTTTCAACTTTAATAATAATCCATATTACACACCGAGTTCATTTTCGGATATTACCAACCCGGCATATCATGACTTTAACCAACCTAGTGTGCCGGATTGGTCTTATCCGAATCAATATAACCCATGTCCCCCATCTAATAACTATAATGTCCATAATAATTTCAACTCTTCACCGAGTCAGTGGGGATTCACCTCCCCCGAGCATAATTATCAACCAACTTGTCCTCCTTCTCCACCTAGTCCACAATATTTTCAAGATTCATACTCAGTTCCACCCGTCCAAAATAGGAAACAATCAATTTTGGAAAGGAGTATGCGTGAGTCCAAACAACAATCACAAAATCTGATGGACTCACAATTTCACTACCACTTCCAAAACAACTCTTCATCTTTTCAACAAGACAATGAACCCATCAACTATGA
The DNA here is from genome assembly GCA_038442645.1 of Agave tequilana. NCBI lineage: Eukaryota > Viridiplantae > Streptophyta > Magnoliopsida > Asparagales > Asparagaceae > Agave > Agave tequilana. The sequence goes on from JAVJIF010032931.1 coordinate 77,374, forward strand.
AAAGATGCTAGAAGCCATGACTCATGCTCAAAATGCTCGTAATCGTGACATAGATATGATGGTCGAATCTCTACGTTCTCACCGTTGGACCAGTTCTGATGTCACTAACCATTCTGTTAGAGCCGAAGAGTCATGTAGTTTTGGAAATCAAGGTTCCATTTCAGAACAACCATTTGAACTTGCCCAAACTCTAAATTTTGAAAAAGATATTGACAGTTTAGCAAGTTTTCCTTTTTCTGAAATAGAACTTGAAAATGAATATGATCCTGAACCCCAACTTAGTGATTCAATTCTACTTCCTGATTCGATTATGACTCCGGTATCTTCACCTGATTTCGATCTTTCCCCGAGTCAATGTTGGATCCTGTGCCAATTCATCATGAAATTGAATCACCCATCTTTGATGATCATATTGAACTTGACCAATTTTATAATCTTGAAAATCTCATTGATAAATTGGCAAGTTCTCATTTTTTTGATATTGAACTCAATGAGATATGTGACCTAGATTTTCAAATCTGTGATCCAGTTCAACTTTCTGAATCAATCTTGACTCCTGTTTTGTTACCAAACTTGAATAATATGTTAGAGTCATTTTTGATTCCCCCACCTATCATTCATGAACTTGAATCACCAACATTAAGTCACATTCCATTGTTGGAAAATAATTGTGGACTTGAGTTTCAATTTCTTGAGTTGCACCCAATTCCTGAACTTATTTCGACTCCTGAACCTTTACTTGACTTAAGTCACCTTCCTGAGTCGTTATTAGTTCCTGTCCTTCCTGAGTCCAAGTCAATCATTCTATCTTTTCACACTCCATTCTGGGACGAGGTGGTTGACAAATTTGACTCTGAAATCAATTATGGAATATGGAAATTAGATGGGGTTAAATATTTAATAAAAATCCTTTATGGATACATCTTTTAATGGGTTATATTAAATATATTTCTGGTGGGTTCCTCCGAGACCCAAGAAAAGTTGATTGGGCCGCGTTTCGTGGACCAATCAGACCACCACCGGAACCACCACCTTAAGGTAACCTTTTCCTTCCCTTTCTTCGTTTTCATGCATCTATGCATTAATTCATACATTGAGGACAATGCATGAGATAGGTGTGGGGGAGGGTCTAACATAACTTTTCTTTTTCTTTAAAATAAAAAAAAATTAACATTTTTCTTTACTTTTAAAAACTTTTTGAGAAATAGAAACAATATTTTGACTTATTTTTGTAAGAAATTAAGTTAATTTTAAGGAATAGGAAAATCCAAATTAGGATTTCTTATACTTGGTCAAAATAAGATTATTTGCTTGATTTTTAGAGTTAGGAAGATAATTTGTCAAAGTAATTTGGTCTTGATCTTTACCTTGATGAAATATGCACACTTCATACACTTACACACTTAGGGTTCAAAAACAAAGATTCTTATGCCTTATAAAAAAAAAAAACAAGTCTAATTATTGATTAGCTAGGTGCTTTGGCCTCAGCAAGCCTTAGTATTTATGCGAAAAATGATTAGATAAGTTATAAAAAAAAATATATATATACAAACAAATCTAATTATTGACTAGCTAGGTGCTTTGGCCTAAGCAAGCCTTAGTATTTATGCGAAAGATGATTAGATAAGTTTGAAAAGAAAAATCCTTTGATTATGCTGGGTATTTGTGCCTAATAAAGCATAAGTATTCACGCCTAAAAGAGGTTCATATAATAAAATTCTTAGTTTTGTGGCCTTGTTTGCTCGAGTCCTTAAGTCCTTGGGGGTGTTTTCTCACCTGGTGCCCTAAGACCGTTTGGTTTGGGAGTCATCGATTAGAGGCTCGTTACATGGGCAGATTAGAAAGCCTAATAGAACTAAGGAATAATACCACCAAAAAAAAGTATATATAAATAAATAAGGCATAAGAGTTAGAGTTAATGAACCCTTAGTCAAAATTTTCACATTCACAAGGTACATATGACTTAGGGTAAAGTAATAGACTAGATGAGAAGTACAATTTGACTCCTTACTTTGATTGATAACAAATTTTTGAATAGAGACTAAGTTTAGGAATGAAAAATTCGGTTTTCCTATAACTTATAGATTGCTTAGATCTTACAATCATATTTCAAATATTTTTCTCTTCAAAATGCTTTTCAAAAATACTAACTCTTTATTTCTCTTTCTTTATGGATTTTGTGGGTGCAATCCGCTGAAAACCCTCACGAGACAAAACTCGTCCTCTAGGGGGAACCTAGAGGTTTAACGGCTTGTTGTACATGCTCAGTGCAATCGCGCGACCTGCAAAAGTGGTCTAATAATCCTTAGTATAGTTTGGTTGTTTTGCTCGAGGACGAGCAAAAGATAGGTATGGGGGTGTGATTGGTCACTAATGTTGCATATTTAATATCATATTTCCATACTTATTTTAGAATAAAACTTTGCATTGTCCTAATTAATTGCTTAATTTATTTGCAGGCCCATTCTTAAAGGAGATGAAGAGAAATGAGCCCAAAAGCCCACCAAATTCTGAGTTAAATCAGAATAAATTCGCACTCAAGAAATCAGGGCAAAATCAAGAGGTTGAAAACCGGTTGAGAAGAATCCTCTCAGAATCGATCGGTTAAAGCCAAGAATCTAAGGCCATTTCGTCAGAATCCGGGACTCAAACGAAGAAACCAACTCAAGATAAAAGCAGAGGGGAATACCTGGGCGACCCACCAACAGGGTGTGGCCACCTGGCCACACCCTGGCCGCGAAAACGCGGCCCTAGCCTCGTTTTCGCAGCATTGTTGGGGAGTTAGGGGGAGCGTTTGCTCCCCCGATCTCCCCGGGATCCCCCTCGTGTGGGTTATGCCTATAAAAGGGCAGTCTTTGCACGCAAATGGGACGCCAATGCAGAGATAGGACTTAGACTAGTTTTTCATTTTGTAGTTTAGGTTTTTCCTTTTTATGTAACTTGTATGTTGCTTAGGTTAGATGATGATTCATGTAAGTAAGAGAGAGAGGCATATGTTGAGAGTAACACCGATGTACCCTCCTCCTTTCTTCCATAGTTTCAAGCAATAAAGGTAACAATTGTTTATGTTCTTCTTTACTTTCATTTTCTTTTGTTTTCGTTTTCCTCTTCTACTTTACCTCGTTTGTTTTTTGTTGAGTTTATAAGTGAATTCCAAAGCACAAGTACACCGATGTTATGAGAGTGCCAACGATAGTTCATGAAGACGTTCTCCTCCTCAAGACGTATCACTTCATGCTTGTGCTAGACTTGATGATATAATGCGAACAGGGACTGAGCTCGAGCTTATGATCTATGCGTTGAACGCCTCCAAAGCAAAGGTAGAACAAGCAAAGGTTTTCAAGTAAGTCATAAATCAATCTAGGAAAGTATTCTTCACTCTTCTTTCTTTCTTTTCTTTTATTTCTTAGTTTAGATCACCAACCACCTCTTCCAAATCATTCTCTTTCGACTCACTTGTACATAGTCGCTTTCTTTCGCCGTTTTTTGATTTTTTCCACCTTCTTCATCTCTCACTTTCTTCTTAACTTTAACTATTAACTCTTTTTCTTTTTGTTAACTTAAAAACAGAGAAGAACTATCGTTTTGTTTTCTTAACGATTTCAATAAAGAACGAAATGCTTCTATCGCAAAACCCTCCTTGTGGATCACGACCCGCATAGCCACTTGCTATAGCGGTAAGAATTGAGCACTTGCACATCCTAATCTTAAGTTCTGTAATTCCGTATTTTTTGTGCAGGTTTAGCCTCAATCAAATTTTGGCGCCGATGCCGGGGAGGGTAACATTGTTTTTATTGAAATCTGATTTTTCTTGAAAATATTTTTAGAACTAAAACGAACTTTCTTCTCTGTTGCAGGTTACAGGGCAAGCAAAGCAGGAAATTAAGGTTGCAGTGACATACAAGTGGTCTTGGGCCTCTGCTGTAGAAAGCAGAGACCAAGGGCCCTCTGATTTGCCGCGTTTGCGCGGCCAAAACCGCGGATCTGCGGCAAAGAAGAGTTGACTACTAATAGATTTTGTGCAGGGTTGCTTACTTTGCCAAAAACATAGCTTGCTGCATCTTTATTTCTTATATGCCATCACCATAAACCTGCTAATAAACCAACAGTAAAAAGTTTGTTGGAAAAGTTAAAAAAAAATTGATTAGACGTTTAAATCTTAGGCACGTGTCTTTTCAATTCCTTTATTTTACTGTTGAAGAGTGCTGGAGCAAGGTACGTATGCATTGCATTTAGCATAAGACTCACTTCTTGGTTGATTTATATCGCTTTGAGTGAATCTTACATATCTTGTACACTTGCACTAATTGATTTTAAGGGCACCAACCCAATAACAAGATAAGGTGGGGATTTAATCACCCTTCCTTACCCCAAAAATCAGAATCCAAGCACTCACTAACCCAAGCCTAACTTAAAATGTGTAGACGTTGGCCCTAGGGACATCTCGGACTCAATTAGGAGATTATCCTAAGGGGAAAAGTGTTGAAATTTGACTCCTGGAAAATCAGTGTCTAGGAAAGGGATTAAGGGCCGAAAGCCCGAAGGTTGGTGGTTATTTAATTAAGGAACGTCTTTGACGGAAAACCTCCCACCAATCTTGCCCTGACCTGGCTGATTAGCTTGTGGTCAAAGTCTACATTAAACCTCCCGTGGACAGTCTAACCAGTTAGGAGTCGTCTAGGTCTAGGTCTACCCTAACTTAGGTTAGAATTTTTTCTTTCTTGTTTGTTTATTTGTTTGGTTTTCTTTCTTTTTGTGTGTATTCTATTGTGTGATATGGCTTATAATAATAATTTTTTCAACTTTAATAATAATCCATATTACACACCGAGTTCATTTTCGGATATTACCAACCCGGCATATCATGACTTTAACCAACCTAGTGTGCCGGATTGGTCTTATCCGAATCAATATAACCCATGTCCCCCATCTAATAACTATAATGTCCATAATAATTTCAACTCTTCACCGAGTCAGTGGGGATTCACCTCCCCCGAGCATAATTATCAACCAACTTGTCCTCCTTCTCCACCTAGTCCACAATATTTTCAAGATTCATACTCAGTTCCACCCGTCCAAAATAGGAAACCATCAATTTTGGAAAGGAGTATGCGTGAGTCCAAACAACAATCACAAAATCTGATGGATTCACAATTTCACTACCACTTCCAAAACAACTCTTCATCTTTTCAACAAGACAATGAACCCATCAACTATGAAAAGATGCTAGAAGCCATGACTCATGCTCAAAATGCTCGTAATCGTGACATAGATATGATGGTCGAATCTCTACGTTCTCACCGTTGGACCAGTTCTGATGTCACTAACCATTCTGTTAGAGCCGAAGAGTCATGTAGTTTTAGAAATCAAGGTTCCATTTCAGAACAACCATTTGAACTTGCCCAAACTCTAAATTTTGAAAAGATATTGACAGTTTAGCAAGTTTTCCTTTTCCTGAAATAGAACTTGAAAATGATTATGATCCTGAACCCCAACTTAGTGATTCAATTCTACTTCCTGATTCGATTATGACTCTGGTATCTTCACCTGATTTCGATCTTTCCCCGAGTCAATGTTGGATCCTGTGCCAATTCATCATGAAATTGAATCACCCATCTTTGATGATCATATTGAACTTGACCAATTTTATAATCTTGAAAATCTCATTAATAAATTGGCAAGTTCTCATTTTTTTGATATTGAACTCAATGAGATATGTGACCTAGATTTTCAAATCTGTGATCCAGTTCAACTTTCTGAATCAATCTTGACTCCTGTTTTGTTACCAAACTTGAGTAATATGTTAGAGTCATTTTTGATTCCCCCACCTATCATTCATGAACTTGAATCACCAACATTAAGTCACATTCCATTGTTGGAAAATAATTGTGGACTTGAGTTTCAATTTCTTGAGTTGGACCCAATTCCTGAACTTATTTCGACTCCTGAACCTTTACTTGACTTAAGTCACCTTCCTGAGTCGGTATTAGTTCCTGTCCTTCCTGAGTCCAAGTCAATCATTCTATCTTTTCACACTCCATTCTGGGACGAGGTGGTTGACAAATTTGACTCTGAAATCAATTATGGAATATGGAAATTAGATGGGGTTAAATATTTAATAAAAATCCTTTATGGATACATCTTTTTAATGGGTTATATTAAATATATTTCTGGTGGGTTCCTCCGAGACCCAAGAAAAGTTGATTGGGCCGCGTTTCGTGGACCAATCAGACCACCACCGGAACCACCACGTCAAGGTAACCTTTTCCTTCCCTTTCTTCGTTTTCATGCATCTATACATTAATTCATACATTGAGGACAATGCATGAGATAGGTGTGGGGGAGGGTTGTTTACTGATTTTTCCTGCACGCAAAAGTAAAGATATTAGATTTAGAAATAGATCGTACGAGGAATCAGTTCTAATCCGCGGTAGCAGGGCTATGCGGGTCGTGATCCTCAAGGAGGGACTGCGATGGAAGCGTTAAGCAAGTTATACTCTAAAGCTTTTATTTTTATTATTAGTAGTGGTATTTACAATGGATGGTATGGTATTTACAATGGGTCGGAAGAAAAGAATATGGAGAAGTTGTATTTATTCTACAAAAAGAAAAGAAAAGAAAAAGAAAGAGAACTTATCTCTTTAGTCTGCTCGCCGTTTGAACCGTTGCGATGATTTTCCTTTCCTTCGAAGGCGTACAAGCATGGCATATAGGATCGTCCGCCTTCTTAACTATGGAATAAAAAGCAACTAGGGAATAAAAAGCAACTATGAAGACCTGTTCATCGCCATAGGCCATCAAGGTTCCTTCTGCAGCTAGGTAGTCTCGAAGCGATTGGTTCTCATGGAGAGCAAGACGTTAGAGAAAGAAACAATGTAGAGAACAAAAACAGAGAGAACAAGAACACAACATTAATAGAAGAGATGAACAAATAAACATAACAAAAACAAACCTTTGAATGGATTTCATTAACAATTGAAGAAGAGTTGGCTTACACCGCTGTCACCTCAGTACAAGCATGGACTCTTTCCTCCATGAAAGCTTCCTCCACTCTCAGAATTTACAAAAGATAAACAAAAGAAAACCTAACCTAGAAGAAAGAGGAAAACCCTAAAAATCTGAACTTTGGCCCTTTGCTGGACGCTGGACGCTCTTTACGTTGCACTGCAGGAGATATTTATAGATGCAGAAGGCTACAGAGTCCCGGACGAATCTGCCCACGAAATTTGGGATCAGGATCTTATCAAAGTGCCGCGGATTTGCGGCGGTTCCGCGGCACTTTTGTGGCTTCTGGCCACGCGCTTTGGCGCGTGGCCTCTCCTGGTCCGTCCATGTGGGCACCTGCTTCTAGAATTGTAATCCTGGCCTTTTAAATCTGGATTTTCGAGGTAACTTGGTAATCAAGTTACCCTTAATCCAGATTTCTTCAAATCTTCCTCCCACGAATTTTCTTCTTATCTTGGCCTTTTATTCTCATCCTGCAGGTGTTTAGGGTTGGATAGAAGTCTATCCTTCCCTAATATCTGATATTTGCAACTTTCAGCCCTTGTATTTGCATTTTGACTCTTTGTATTTGCGCTTTTTCACCTGGGCTTCAAACATGGGCTTGGATCTGGGCTTTTGGGCTCTTTAGGCTTTATTTATTGTTAACATAACAATTCGAGGCCTGCACACAATAAATAATAAATATTAATAATTGTGCAGAATTAAATGAATAAATATGAAAATGTGATGGTAAATATGATGATAAAAATGCACTTTTGACTACCAATCACACCCCACACTTATCTTTTTGCTCGTCCTCGAGTAAAAACAAAGAAAAAGAAAAAGAAATGAAAAGTTAATCTAACCTAACTCACTTTCGTAGGAATCACGATTGCACTTAGCATGTGCAACAAGCCGTTTAAACCCCTAGGTTACCCTAGAGGACGAGTGTTGTCTCGTGAGGGTTTTCAGCGGATTACACCCACAAAATCCATAAAAAGAAAAATATTTGAATTATTATTGAAGAGACTAAGTAGTCTATAAGTTTTAGGATTATCATTTTTATTCATTCTTCAAACCTAGTCTTTATAAAGTCAATTGTTATTCATTTTAGGTAAGGATTAAAATTGAATTTCTAATATAGTCTTTTTCGTTACCAAAAATCATATGCACCCTTGTGAATCTAGGAATTCCTTAACTTGGACTCTCATGCCTCATTATTATTTTTGTAACATCATCTAATTTTCTTTCGTGTAAGTATCAAGGCTTCTTGAGGCCCTCATACCTAACTAATTGACTATTAGATGTGTTAATATATATATATATATATATATATATATATATATATATATATATATATATATTTTTGGCATGTATAACTCATCTAATTTCTTTCGTATAAGTATCAAGGCTTCTTGAGGCCCTCATACCTAACTAATTGATTATTAGATATGTTAATACATATAAGTAATTTTTCCTTAGTTCCCTCGGACTTTCTAATCCACCCATGTAGCGAACTTTAAAGTCGGTGACTCCCAAACCGGTCGGTCTTAGGGCACCAGGTGAGAAAACACCCCGCGGACTCAAATTCGAGTGAACTAGGCCCCAAAACTAAAGACTTTATTTTATTTACTCACCTTTAGGCATGAATACTTATGCTTCTTGAGGCACATGTATCAGCTTAATTGGTGAAATTTTTTTTTTCTTCTTTTTTTTTTTCTTTTTTTTTTATATATGAGGCACAAGGTCTTTGTCTTAGAATCCTAGATATGCTTTTGGTATGCATACTTCATTAAGGTAAAAATCAAGACTAATTAATTATTCAATTTCTTCTCCTATACCTAAAAATTAAACAATTTATTTATTTTGACCAAGTTTTTAGAAATCCTAATCACGATTTTCCTAATCCTTAAAACTAACTTAGATTTCTTTCAAAAATAAGTCAAAATACTGTCCTTTTTATAACATTTTTTTAATTTTTTCTTTTTTTTTTTTTTTTTTTTGCAAATTTTGTTAGTGTCTACTTATGTTAGTAAGTTAGTAAAGCCCACCCCCACACTTATCTCATGCATTGTCCTCAATGTATGAATGAATGCATATATGCATGAAACAGAACAAGGGAAGGCGGAAGTTACCTTAGGGTGGTGGTTCCGGAGGTGGTCTAATTGGTCCACGAAATGCGGCCCAATCAAGATAACAGATAATTTGGTGGAACCCACCAGAAACTTTCCTTACATAACCCACAAAAATATATGTATAATTATTTTTAAAAATTTCCACCCCATCGAATTTCCAAATTTCATAATAAGTTTCAGAGTTAATTGTCTCAACCTCCTTGTCCCAAAATGGAGAATGAAAGGATGGAATTATTGACTTGGACATTATAGGTGCGGGAACAAATACCGACTCAGGGAAGATGCTCAAATCAAGTAAGGGCTCAGGAGTCGGGCTAGGTTCAAGAATTGGGTCCAAGTCAAGAAATTGAAACTCAAGTCCACAATCTTCTTCCCACAATGGAATGTGACCTAATATGGATGATATCTCTTTACTTCCAATATTAAGGAATTCTAGCTCATCGCCATACAATTCTTCAAAACTAAGGTCAACATCGTCCGTCAGAATTGTACAATCAATTTCAGAAGTAAAGAGATTGTGAGAATCTAGGTCAAGTTCAATATGATCATCTAAAATGGGTGATTCAATTTCATAATGAATTGGAATAGGATCCAATGTTGACTCGGGAAAAGTGAAATCAGGTGGAGACACTGGAGTCATTATTGGATCAGGAAATAAAATTGAATCATCAAGTGGAAGATCATGATCATATTCAAGCTCAAGTTCTAATTCAGGAAAGGAAAAAACTTGCCAAGTTATCAAGAATTGGAGTTTCGGCAAGTTCACATGATGGTACTGAATTAGAATCTTGTTGTCCACAGCAACTTGGTTCGTCGGCTCTAAGTGAGTGGTCAATGAAAGCAGAAACGGCCGAACTGTGAGCATGTAAAGCTTGAACCATCAAATCTATGTCATGATCACGGGCTAATTGAGCCTCAGTCATGGCAGCTAGCATCTCTTTATAGTCGATAGGATCATCTTGTTCTGATTGGTCTTGAAAAGATGAAGTGTCATCATGATGAAATTGTGAGTCGGTGGACTCACGCATCATCCTATCTAAGATTGATGGTGATTGTTGCTTGGACTTATGCATACTTATCATTTCCCCAATAGATGGTAGTCTATTATGAATTGGTGGATCTAAGTATAAATTATTGAAAGAATGTGGACTAGATGGATATGGAGGACAATTTGGTTGAGAATTAGACTCGGGGGACTCGAAACCCCATGAACTCTGTGACGAGTTGAAATTATTATGGAAATTATAGTCATAAGATGGGGGGTGTGGGTTATATTCATTCGGATAAGACCATTCCGGCACACTAGATTGGTCAAAGTTAGGGTATGCCGGGTTGGTAATATCCGAATAATAGTTAGGGGGTGTAATATGGATTAAAATTGGAATTATTCTTATATGCCATATCACACCAACACAAACACAACAAACAAAAAGAAAATTCTAACCTAAGTTAGGGTAGACCTATGACCTAGACGACTCCTAACTGGTTAGACTGTCCACGGGAGGTAGGGTGTAGACTTTGACCACAAGTTAATCAGCCAGGTCGGGGCAAGAGTGGTGGGAGGTTTTCCGTCAAAGACGTTCCTTAATTAAATAACCACCACACTTCGGGCTTTCGGCCCTCAATCCCCTTCCTAGACACTGATTTGGCAGGAGTCAACTTCCAACACCGTTCCCCCTTAGGATAATCTCCTAATTGAGTCCGAGATGTCCCTAGGGCCAACGTCTACTAATTTTTAAGTTAGGCTTGGGTTAGTGAGTGCTCGGGATATGATTTTTGGGCTAAGGAAGGGTGATGAAATCCCCACCTTATCTTGTTAATGGGTTATGCCCTTAAGATGAATTAGTGCAAGTGTACAAGATAAATAGATAAGAATCACTCAAAGCAGAAAATCAACCAAGAGATGAATCCTATTCTACATGCAATGCGTACGTACCTTGCTCCTCCAGCACTCTTCAACAGTAAATAAAAATAATTGAAAAGACACGTGCCTAATATGCAAACGTCTAATCAAATTTTTATTTTTAACAACCAATAATTTACTGTTGAATTATTAGCAATTTACAGGTGTATCACAGAACAAAACAGAATATATCAATAAGCAGAATTTTAATTTACAGAGACCTGCAAAAAATTTCAGTGAGTAATTCACTGCAATTGCCGCGGATCCGCGGCTCTGGCCGCGTTTCCGCGGCAAAGTTGCAGGTCCTTGTGCTCTGCCTTCGAGGGCAGAGGCACAGGATAGCTATATGTCCACTGCTGCGATAAGTTTCTGTTTCCTGTTCTCCAAACCTGCAAACAGAAAAGAATAAAAAATTAGTTAAAAATTAATTTTTTTTGTTTTAGAGATAACTTACCGTCCCTTCCCGGCAACGGCGCCAATTTGTTTACTGATTTTTCCTGCACGCAAAAGTAAAGATATTAGATTTAGAAATAGATCGTACGAGGAATCAGTTCTAATCCGCGGTAGCAGGGGCTATGCGGGTCGTGATCCTCAAGGAGGGACTGCGATGGAAGCGTTAAGCAAGTTAACTCTAAAGCTTTTATTTTTATTATTAGTAGTGGTATTTACAATGGATGGTATGGTATTTACAATGGGTCGAAGAAAAGAATATGGAGAAGTTGTATTTATTCTACAAAAAGAAAAGAAAAGAAAAAGAAAGAGAACTTATCTCTTTAGTCTGCTCGCCGTTTGAACCGTTGCGATGATTTTCCTTTCCTTCGAAGGCGTACAAGCATGGCATATAGGATCGTCCGCCTTCTTAACTATGGAATAAAAAGCAACTAGGGAATAAAAAGCAACTATGAAGACCTGTTCATCGCCATAGGCCATCAAGGTTCCTTCTGCAGCTAGGTAGTCTCGAAGCGATTGGTTCTCATGGAGAGCAAGACGTTAGAGAAAGAAACAATGTAGCGAACAAAAACAGAGAGAACAAGAACACAACATTAAATAGAAGAGATGAACAAATAAACATAACAAAAACAACCTTTGAATGGATTTCATTAACAATTGAAGAAGAGTTGGCTTACACCGCTGTCACCAGTACAAGCATGGACTCTTTCCTCCATGAAAGCTTCCTCCACTCTCAGAATTTACAAAAGATAAACAAAAAGAAACCTAACCTAGAAGAAAGAGGAAAAACCCTAAAAATCTGAACTTGGCCCTTTGCTGGACGCTGGACGCTCTTTACGTTGCACTGCAGGAGATATTTATAGATGCAGAAGGCTACAGAGTCCCGGACGAATCTGCCCACGAAATTTGGGATCAGGATCTTATCAAGTGCCGCGGATTTGCGGCGGTTCCGCGGCACTTTTGTGGCTTCTGGCCACGCGCTTTGGCGCGTGGCCTCTCCTGGTCCGTCCATGTGGGCACCTGCTTCTAGAATTGTAATCCTGGCCTTTTAAATCTGGATTTTCGAGGTAACTTGGTAATCAAGTTACCCTTAATCCAGATTTCTTCAAATCTTCCTCCCACGAATTTTCTTCTTATCTTGGCCTTTTATTCTCATCCTGCAGGTGTTTAGGGTTGGATAGAAGTCTATCCTTCCCTAATATCTGATATTTGCAACTTTCAGCCCTTGTATTTGCATTTTGACTCTTTGTATTTGCGTTTTCACCTGGGCTTCAAACATGGGCTTGGATCTGGGCTTTGGGCTCTTTAGGCTTTATTTATTGTTAACATAACAATTCGAGGCCTGCACACAATAAATAATAAAATTTAATAATTGTGCAGAATTAAATGAATAAATATGAAAATGTGATGGTAAATATGATGATAAAAATGCACTTTTGACTACCAATCAAGG
>JAVJIF010032932.1:0-111088 GCA_038442645.1 Agave tequilana
GAAGGCGTACAAGCATGGCATATAGGATCGTCCGCCTTCTTAACTATGGAATAAAAAGCAACTAGGGAATAAAAAGCAACTATGAAGACCTGTTCATCGCCAAAGGCCATCAAGGTTCCTTCTTCGGCTAGGTATTCTCGAAGCAATTGGTTCTCATGGAGAGCAAGACGTTAGAGAAAGAAACAATGTAGAGAACAAAAACAGAGAGAACAAGAACACAACATTAAATAGAAGAGATGAACAAATAAACATAACAAAAACAAACCTTTGAATGGATTTCATTAACAATTGAAGAAGAGTTGGCTTACACCGCTGTCACCTCAGTACAAGCATGGACTCTTTCCTCCATGAAAGCTTCCTCCACTCTCAGAATTTACAAAAGATAAACAAAAAGAAAACCTAACCTAGAAGAAAAGGAAAAACCCTAAAAATCTGAACTTTGGCCCTTTGCTGGACGCTGGACGCTCTCTACGTTGCACTGCAGGAGATATTTATAGATGCAGAAGGCTACAGAGTCCCGGAAGAATCTGCCCACGAAATTTGGGATCAGGATCTATCAAAGTGCCGCGGATTTGCGGCGGTTCCGCGGCACTTTTGTGGCTTCTGGCCACGCGCTTTGGCGCGTGGCCTCTCCTGGTCCGTCCATGTGGGCGCCTGCTTCTGGAAGTTTGATCCTGGCCTTTTAAATCTGGATTTCGAGGTAACTTGGTAATCAAGTTACCCTTAATCCAGATTTCTTCAAATCTTCCTCCCACGAATTTTCTTCTTATCTTGGCCTTTTATTCTCATCCTGCAGGTGTTTAGGGTTGGATAGAAGTCTATCCTTCCCTAATTTCTGATTTTTGCAACTTTTAGCCCTTGCATTTGCATTTTGACTCTTTGTATTTGCGCTTTTTCACCTGGGCTTCAAACATGGGCTTGGATCTGGGCTTTTGGGCTCTTTAGGCTTTATTTATTGCTAAAATAACAATTCGAGGCCTGCACACAATAAATTACTAATTATTAATAAATGTGCAGAATTAAATGAATAAATATGAAAATGTGATGGTAAATATGATGATAAAAATGCACTTTTGACTACCAATCACAGAATTAAATGACTACCAATTCCAGAAGCAGGCGCCCACATGGACGGACCAGGAGAGGCCACGCGCCAAAGCGCGTGGCCAGAAGCCACAAAAGTGCCGCGGAACCGCCGCAAATCCGCGGCACTTTGATAAGATCCTGATCCCAAATTTCGTGGGCAGATTCTTCCGGGACTCTGTAGCCTTCTGCATCTATAAATATCTCCTGCAGTGCAACGTAGAGAGCGTCCAGCGTCCAGCAAAGGGCCAAAGTTCAGATTTTTAGGGTTTTTCCTCTTTCTTCTAGGTTAGGTTTTCTTTTGTTTATCTTTTGTAAATTCTGAGAGTGGAGGAAGCTTTCATGGAGGAAAGAGTCCATGCTTGTACTGAGGTGACAGCGGTGTAAGCCAACTCTTCTTCAATTGTTAATGAAATCCATTCAAAGGTTTGTTTTTGTTATGTTTATTTGTTCATCTCTTCTATTTAATGTTGTGTTCTTGTTCTCTCTGTTTTTGTTCTCTACATTGTTTCTTTCTCTAACGTCTTGCTCTCCATGAGAACCAATCGCTTCGAGACTACCTAGCCGAAGAAGGAACCTTGATGGCCTATGGCGATGAACAGGTCTTCATAGTTGCTTTTTATTCCTAGTTGCTTTTTATCCATAGTTAAGAAGGCGGACGATCCTATATGCCATGCTTGTACGCCTTCGAAGGAAAGGAAAATCATCGCAACGGTTCAAACGGCGAGCAGACTAAAGAGATAAGTTCTCTTTCTTTTTCTTTCTTTTCTTTTTGTAGAATAAATACAACTTCTCCATATTCTTTTCTTCCGACCCATGTAAATACCATACCATCCATTGTAAATACCACTACTAATAATAAAATAAAAGCTTTAGAGTAAACTTGCTTAACGCTTCCATCGCAGTCCCTCCTTGAGGATCACGACCCGCATAGCCCTGCTACCGCGGATTAGAACTGATTCCTCGTACGATCTATTTCTAAATCTAATATCTTTACTTTTGCGTGCAGGAAAAATCAGTCAACACCCTACCCAGACGACTATTTACGGGTTCAATGCCAACAGCTCCCTCCAATGGGGAAGATCAAGCTCAAATGCCAGATCGGGAGCCTCAAGTCAGAAGTGACGTGTTACGTCATTGACGCGGACACTTCCTACAACCTGTTGCTGGGACGACCATGGATTCACCGCAATTCCATCGTTCCCTCTACTCTCCACCAAGTCATGAAATACATTGACGAGAGTGGACAGGTCCGAACGTTGATTGCCGAAAGGCATCCGTTTAAAGGGTTGAAAATTATTTCACGGACTCCCTCTTATATCAGGATCCGGAGGAGACTAATGAAACCCCACAACCAGAGGAGCCAGACTCTGGTAATGAAGCTGACGTTGAGCCTGAGAAAGAAGAGTGCCTGTGGGAGTTGGAGCCCATTGTAAAGAGCACTAATAAGCTCGATGTTGATACCACCGACGATGCGGGTGGTTGGTACATTAATGAAGATTTAGACTTTGCGTATTCCCTGTGTATGTTTCCGATTCAATACCGTCGGATACCACTACCGACGTGGACGATGACCTCTGGTCGGCAATAGATGCCTTGACATCTTTGCATGTACCGGTGAAATCATCCTTCGGGACATACCAAGATAATGGTGACGCGCAAGAGTCTGTATTCATGGTTCCAGCCGGACGAAAAGGCCAAAGACCAATACTTTTTGGGCGAATCGCATCTGAACCAATGCCCTACGAAGAATCGGAAGGTGAGGATGAATCCCCTCAGTTCGATCATTATGAACCAAGAACGCTCAAGATGATGAAGCGCATGGGGTATGATCTAACCAACAGGCCTGGGTTGAACTTCGGAAAAGGAAGAAGAACACTGCTTCGATCCTTTGTACCGAAAGGGAAAACCCCTGATTACTATCATCGGACGCGCCGGGGGTTGGGCTATATATCAACTCCAGTGCCATCAGCCTCTGATTCGGAGAGACTGTCAAGTCATGACTGCTCATCAGACACGTCGTCATGGGAATCAGATGTCAGTGTCGGCAACATCTTCAAAGGGCTTTCAGTAAACATGGTTTCGACAAGCCATCTGGAGGATGAAGATGAAGAAATGATCCAATCCGATACAGATTCTTGGATCAAACATTTGAATGCTCTTTGGGACACCCGCTTTGAACAGCGTGAGCCACCCACAGAAGACAAGGTTGTTCAAGTCAACCTAGGAGATGAAGACAATCCTAAACCCATCTTCATAAGTGACGGCCTGTCGCCTCCAGAGAAGAAGGATTTAATATCTCTTGTACAAGAGTATATAGATGTCTTCGCCTGAAATTATGAGGACATGCCTAGACTTGATCCTCAAGTGGCTATGCATCGCCTCAACATCAATCCGGACATGAAGCCCGTTAAACAACAGCAGCGACGGTTCCGTCCAGAGATAATGGAGGCAATCCAATCAGAAGTCAGGAAGCTTATTGACTCCGGCTTTATCAGGGAGGAACAGCATCCCGACTGGGTAGCCAACATCGTCCCCGTCGCCAAGAAGAACGGGAAGATCCGGATCTGCATCGACTTCCGTGATCTAAACGAGGCCTGCCCCAAAGACGAATTCCCATTGCCAATCACAGATGTCATGATTGACAATACTTGTGGATTCGAGCGAATGTCCTTTATGGACGGGTTCTCAGGATATAATCAAATCAAGATGTATCCCGATGACGAAAAGCACACCTCCTTCAGGACACCTCTAGGGGTATATTGCTACACCGTCATGCCCTTCGGTCTGAAAAATGCGGGGGCAACCTACCAAAGGGCCATGAATGCCATTTTCCATCGGCAGATACGCAAAACGGTGGAATGTTATGTCGACGACATTGCGGTGAAAAGCCGCACTAAAGGTGATCACATAGCAGACCTGAGGGTGGTCTTCGACATCATGCGGGCTCATCAATTGAAGATGAACCCCACCAAGTCCTTCCTGGGGGTAGCCAGTGGCAAATTCCTAGGGTTTGTCGTGACTTCCACAGGAATCCATTTGGATCCGGAGAAAGTCCGTGCTATCCAAGAGATGCAACCCCCCAGAAGCCTCAAGGAGCTCAGAGGATTACATGGACGATTGGCATACATCCGCAGATTCATTTCAAATCTCTCCGGGAGATGCCAACCCTTCGCTAAGCTGATGAAGAAGGGCGTTTCGTTCATTTGGGACGACGCTTGCCAGCAAGCATTTGAGGAGATCAAGCACTACCTCACCCAACCACCAGTCCTGGCAGCTCCGGTATCCGGAAAGCCTTTCCTGGTGTACGTCCGATCAATGGATCATTCTTTGGGAGCTCTACTAGCTCAGAATGATGACCAGGGGCGAGAACAAGCAATCTACTACCTAAGTAGAACGATGATCGGAGCGAACATCGGTACAACCCGATCGAGAAGGAATGTTTGGCACTGGTGTTCGTCATTCAGAAAATGCGACACTATCTGGTGGGCCCAACCATAAATGTCATATCCAAAGTCAACCCCCTGAGGTTACTCATGACAAAGCCTTCTTCACTAAATGGCCGGCTGGCAAAATGGGCCATATTGCTATCACAATATGAGATGCATTTTCTGCCACAAAAAGCCATTAAAGGACAAGCGGTGGCGGACTTCCTAGCTGAACACCCAGATCCCAGGGCAGCCAAACTCTACGAGGATCTCCCAGATGAGGTCGCCGAAGTCTGCCTAGCTCAGACGTCGTTCGAAAGTCAAGTATGGCAACTTTTCTTCGACGGTGCATCAAGGGCAAGCTCGGAGGGACACACAGTAGCGGGGGTAGGAGTGGTACTCGTCTCCCCACAAAATTACGTGATTCCCCGAGCTATCTCGTTAACCGAGCCCTGTTCCAACAATGTGGCGGAATACAACGCTCTTTTGATTGGGATGCAATTCGCCGATGAGATTGGCGTTAAAAATCTCGAGGCATACGGTGATTCTAAACTCATCGTCAGCCAAGTTCGCGGAGAGTATGAGGTCAGGCATGAAGATCTAGTACCCTACTACAACGCGACAATCCACATGGCCGAGAGGTTTTCAAACTTCTACATCGACCATGTACCGCGCAAGCAAAATGCGCATGCAGATGCACTTGCATCCCTTGCTGCCTCCTTAGCTCTTCCAGCTGGAGCAATGGAGAAGGTATTCGTCTATAGCCACGACCTATACTGCCCAAAAAGTCCCCTCGGAGACTACCAGAGGTCAACAGGAGATCGTCGCGGTAAGGAAACACTTGAAGTGTCGACCGATCCAGAACTTAAAGACTGGCGATTCCCCTACATTGATTTTGTCTTGTACGGCATCTTGCCCGAAGACACCAGGGAGGCGGCTGCCATCCGAAGGAAAGCCTCCAAATTCTACTACAATGCGATTTCGCGAACATTGTATCGTAGATCGCATGATGGGATCCTGCTCCGGTGCCTCTCATTAAAAGAAGCCCACGAAGTGTTGAAAGAAGCCCACGATGGTACGTGTGGAGCTCATCAACCTGGCCCGAAGCTGGCAAACCGACTCCAAAGATTGGGTTACTACTGGCCCAAGATGGTTGCCGATGCTGTTGCCTATGCCAAAAGATGTCACGCCTGTCAAATACATGGCGATTTCATCCATCAAGCACCAGGATACCTCCACTCTACGACCTCTACCTGGCCGTTCGAAATGTGGGGGATGGACGTGGTTGGTCCTATCAGCCCACCATCATCAAAGGGACATCGGTCATCCTAGCGATAACCGATTACTTCTCAAAGTGGGCCGAAGCTATCCCTTTGAAAGAGGTGAAATCTTCTAACGTGATCAAGTTCGTGAAACATCACGTTATTTACCGCTTCGGTGTGCCTCGGCGGATTGTCCATGACAATGGACCCCAGTTCATCAGCCAGGCTTTTCAGAGATTCTGCGCCAAGTTCAGAATCCAGAGTGTGTCATCAACGGCATACTATCCGCCCGCTAACGGCCTCGCAGAAGCTTTCAATAAGACTATTGGCAAGCTTCTCAAGAAATTCGTCTCGAAAAGTCAACGAGACTGGGACGATAAGTTGGGCGAATGCTTATGGGCCTATCGCACGACTGTGCGAACCCCAACTAAAGCCACGCCATTTTCCTTGGTGTACGGATGCGAAGCCGTCCTTCCACTGGAAATCCAAATTCCATCTCTTCGCGTCGCCTTGCAGCGGAAATGACAACAGAGGAGAAGCATCGACAGCGACTCCAAGAATTGGAAGCCTTGGACGACAAGCGTCTTCAGGCCCAACAACAAATCGAGCTTTACCAAGCTCGTATCACCAGAGCCTTCAACAAGAAAGTCAAATCGCGAACTTTCAGGAAAGGCGACCTCGTCTTAGCCGTCCGAAGACCCATGGTCATGACACACAAGACGAAAGGAAAATTCCAACCCAAATGGGAAGGACCATTTGTGGTAGAGTCAGTCTACTCAAATGGATCGTATCGCCTCATAACCTCAAATGGCGATACACTCATGATGCCAATCAATGACAAATTCCTGAAGAAATACTATCCCTAGATGGCATTCTTCCACCGATCAAGTTAAAAATACACCTCTGATCAAACATCCGACGCCCTTGACGGCTAAGGATAGAAGAAAATGTTGGCTTTTAAGTCCAACATAAGTCTTCGACAACTCATCATGCTGAGGGGAATAGCATGGCTAGCCCAACTCAAACGGTAGTTGGTAAAGGCATGACAAACCCGTTGACAGCTGAGGATTTGCTAAAAATCCTAAGGGACACGTTCCCATTTGATCGACGCCTCCGACGGCTAAGGATAGAAGAAAATGTTGGCTTTTAAGTCCAACATAAGTTTTCGACAACTCATCATGCTGAGGGGAATAGCATGGCTAGCCCAACTCAAACGGTAGTTGGTAAAGGCACCTCAAATCCGTTGACAGCTGAGGGTTTGCTAAAAATCCTAAGTGGATTTGATTCCACTCTTCCCTCCAAAAATCCCTTACCAATTCTCATCCATAGAATGGTAGGACCACAAAATGCAATCATTACCATGTTAACACTATACCTCTGGTAATGAATACTCTTTGTCGAGTACAAACCTGGCTTGTTAACTCTGCATAGAGTAACAAACTCTCAAATTTGCCAAGTTAACACTATACCTCTGGCACCTCAAATTCCACTTGTCAATTCTCATCAATAGAATGACAGGTCCTCAAATTGCTCCTATCGCAAGCAAATTCTTGTCAAGTTAATATCACACCTCTGACAAAACTACTGTTTAAGTTAACATTACACCTCTAAGCAGTACATCGAGTGCCTGTCAAGTTAATATCACACCTCTGATAGTCACCTTTCTTCAGACTTCCATATCGAAGCTGAAATGGACGATGCCAAGTTAACACTACACTTCCAGCATCCGAGTCATTGCTAAGTTCAACAATACACCTATGGCTATGACCTTCCTCGACTTCCTTGTCCAAGCCGAGATGAACGATGCCAAGTTAACACTACACTTCTAGCATCCGAGTCATTGCTAAGTTCAACAATACACCTATGGCTATGACCTTTCCTTGACTTCTTTAAGCCGAGACGACTAATGCCAAGTTCAACATTACACCTCTAGCATTTCTATCACTGTTAAGTTAAACATCACACCTATGACAGTGACACCCTCAGTTTTCCCAAATAAAACTGAGATGCTGATGAGTTAGGTTAATATCACACCTCTAACTCACGTCCTTGTCAAGTTAATATTACACTTCTGACAAGACTACTTCTAAACCGTTAAGTTAATATCACACCTCTAACGGTAAAAATCCTACTAGATTCCCCACGAGTCTAGTTTCATTTGATATTCTCCCAACCGAGTATCAAATTCATTTTGGAGGCATTGTTGGTTAACATTACACCGATAAACAATACTTCCATCAAAATCCCCAGCTGATCTTAAATCAAGTTAATCCCAAATCCTTGATAAAAGTTCACCTTCTCTGGGGGTACGCGCTCCACTCGTCACTTTCTTTTATAAAGTGGCGGGTCCACCAAAATTATTCTTTTGCTTCTAAAACAAAACGTTCAAGACAACAGAAAGAGGCAAAAAGAAAAGTGTCACTTTTATTCATATCCAAACACATGAAAGTGATACAAAACGCTCTCTTATACAATAAAATTGAGTGTTACAATTAAGGAGTACAAAGAAGTCCCTCTCTCTCTCTGAGGCCGTACTCACTCCTTGAAACTGCATCTGATCCCAGGTGCACAATTGGAACCGGTTGCACTTTGATGCATGACCCAACTTCGAAAGCGCCCTAGCTGACCAAGCCGAGAGCAATGGTGTTCTTGAGGTCCGGTGGCAACAGAAGGTCCTGCAACCCTTCGTTCAGGCGCGTCTCTTTCCCTAGCAGATCATCCAACAAACATGGAGTCACTCTTGGGGTGAGAGCAGAAGTTTCGGAGTCATCACAAAGGATGCCACCCTCCACTCGGTCCAGCGGCAGCAGAGAGTCCTGCATTCATCACCATCCCTTTCCCCAGCAGGCCATCCAACGGAATGTCCTCGATGTCACTTCTGGAGTTGGGAGAGGAAGAGGATCTTCTCCGCCACCGTAACCGCCGGACCACCCTCGCCGATACTCGGCCTATCCATCTCTTGCACCAGATCTGAAGAGACCTTGGCGAGGGTTGGGTCCTCGTCAGAGATATAATTTAATCTCTCACAAACGACGAGGACCATAATTTAATCTCTCACAAACGAACGTGGAGCAAGTTCGCCAGCCGGTATATTCTTCCTGGGGCCCAGCAAACCTGAAAAAGGACAAGCAAGCCTACCTGCAAAGAATAAGCAAGAGAGTCAGAAAATCTGGAACTCAGTACATTTTCTATAAAGGAAACTGAGTAACAGAACGCGGCAGCCATTCAAGACTTCAGACGCGGGAATGACCCGCACAGTCAAACAGACGCAAGTCAAACTGCGCCACGCATAGGATTCAAACGCGGCCTCAGTTGTACCCGCGCCTAATGCACCAGACGCAGAGAATTTCAGAACGCCAAAAATTGCCGTCTCTCTGTTGGGTGAACAGGAGTTGCAAGATTCAGGTCTGAAACGCGCCAAGGCAGTAAAACGCAATGGGCAAAGCCAGCGTCAAGCGCCTGCATTCAAAGAAGTCACTGGCACAAATTCCAGAGGAGGAATGCACCAGGACTTCATTCAGATCATCATGCCGAAGTTCAGGCTATACACATCATCGGGGGACATACCAGCAGAGACCTCTGGCCAGAGTT
Source organism: Agave tequilana (assembly GCA_038442645.1). NCBI lineage: Eukaryota > Viridiplantae > Streptophyta > Magnoliopsida > Asparagales > Asparagaceae > Agave > Agave tequilana. The sequence goes on from JAVJIF010032932.1 coordinate 9,365, forward strand.
GGCCTCTCTGCACCCAAACGCAGGCGTCCAAGATGATCTGAGAGGGGGTTCTTCTTGAAGAGACCAAACCGAAGCGTGAGAGCTCTGGGTCATCTTCATCCTCGGAATTACTTTCGTCCATGCAGACGGAGTCCCTATCAAGAAACTCTTTTCTGAAGAAGGTGGATTCTCAGAGCAATCCACCAAAGAGAAATAATCCAAGCTTGGATTATAGAAGGGGAGCGCACCCTATTTATAGGCAGGCTCTAATAACTGCCATTAATGGGGCGTTAATTGGAACCGTCACGCACGATTGTCAAAGCCCAGTGGAGGATTGACGCGTGGAACGACGCTTTGGAAACCGTCGCAAGCATCGATTTTCAACCGCCCGCGTCGGTTTTGCCTTTAAGGGCAGTAACTCCTGAGTCCAATGAGGAGTTGACGCGTGGATACCTGCTTTGGGAATCAACGGATGACTCGGAATCCCAATCGACAGAGGAGACCTGACGAGCAAAGATCTCCTAAAAATCTTGAGTCAGATCACATTAGACGCAGGTGGGAAAGCCGCGTCCCTTCAGCAGACAAGGCTGCATCTCTTGCGTCTGCCCGATCCGCGCAAGACAGATTTTGCGTTATTCAGAGCTGCGTCTCACCTTGTGATTGACGCTGCGTCTCAGGGACTGACAGCCGCGTCTTACTTTACGGATCAATGCCGCGTCTCATCTTTTGATTGACGCCGCATCTCATCAAGAAGACCGCGTTCCGATTTGTGATTGACGCCGCGTCTCATCAAAAGGACTTGGTAGAATCTAAGTTCTTATGAAATGATGACCGCGTCTCACTTTATGATTGACGCTGTGTCTCAGTAAAAGGACTTAGTGAAATCTAAGTTCCGGTAGACTGATGACCGCGTCTCACCCTGTGGGATTAATGCCGCGTCTCGCCAAGACCGCGTCTCATTAAAAGAACTTAGCCCTACCTAAGTTCAGTAATCACAACTAGTGATCAAGAGTTGGACTCATCCACAACAGGACAAAGAAATTGGGACAAAAGCTTCAAAGAAAACTTCTATTATATCAAAAAAATGATAGAAGTGGATACAAACACTCTTAATAAATAGAGTGTCCCTTTTCTTTACAAAAAAAAAAAGAAGAAAAGAAGGCTAAATGTCCTGGCTCGCCAAGGAACGGATTTGTTCCCTAAGGCGGTGAATCTCATGCTGGCGCGTCCTCTCAGCCTCCATGATAGCCCGGTCCCGCAGCTCCGCCTCAGATAAGAAACTTCTGGCAGCCAGCTGCATCCGCAGAGATTCCACCCTGGAAGATTGCAGGGATAGACTCTCTTCAGCACGCACCGTAGCAGCCCGTTGCTCCTCAAGCTCCTTTTTGAGGGAAACAAGTTTCTCCTCATTTAGCGCAAGAACAGCTTCCGCCTTGGCGATAATGTCCCGAGTTCTGAGGATGACCTGCTCCGTGCTCTGCACACTGAGCTCAGATTCCCTCGAATCTCCGGCTAATTTTTGAAATTCAGCCTTGGAATATTCAAGGTCACGGACCTCGGCAGTGATCTGCGCCTCCGCCTCCTGTCGCTCCCGTTCCTGAGCAGCTAGGAGCCTAGTCAGGATGGCCTGGGCCTCGCCGGAAGAACCTGCATCTTCCAAAGATTCCAGCTCCCGCAGGTTATCTCCAAGTTGCTCTACCACCTGCAGGCATGCCCTGGCAAGTGAAGGGCCTCCCGCCAATTCGACGCTCACGGCCATATTTTCAAGAAGCCTCTGGGCGAACTGGAAGGTGCTGTGTCCACGGAAGATGAGATCAATACATGATCCCATCGAGGTGAAGAATTGTTGCACCATCTGACGTGCCAGCTCCCCCATGTCTTCACCACCTAAGAAGCTTCCCGACCCTTTTTCTGTCACGGGATAAGGGATATAGGGCGGGTCTTCTCGCACAAGAGCCGTGCCGGCCGTCGATGTGGCAAGAGCAAGACTACCCACTGGCGCTTCCTGGAGCGCTGCCTCTGCAGGAGCTTCCACGACCAAGGAAGGAGCTGTAAGCACAACCTCTTCAGAAACTTCCACCGAGGATTGAGCTGTGTGGCCTTCTGGAAGGGTGCTGATCGTCAGACTCCCCACCTGAGCCCCCTCAGTCAGAGCTGCCTTACTAGGTTCGAGGTCCAGAGGCGTCGAGTCCTGTAGAATGGGAGTCTCCCCAGCTTCAGCAGTAGCCTTCTCCACCGGCGGACTGAGAGCCTCCTCAGCCTCAATGGTTGTTTCCCCTCCTGGCAAAGGGGAAGGCTCCCCAACTTCAACAGCTGCCCCCACTGAGGTTGTCTCGGCAACCGAAGCCTCAACTCCCTCGGGCTGAGCCCCGGTACCTCCAGCTGACCCTGCAGTACAAAAGAAGAATGTTAGAACATCTTCTTCAACATGAAAAAAGAGAATTAAACAGAAGGAGAAAAGAATACCGTCAGTGGGAGCAATTGTCGCCAGTAACGATGGCGCCATCGAGGGCTCACCCTCATGTTGTTCCTCCTCCGAGACGTCAAAGAATCCGCCCTGATCAGGAAGAGCGGGTTCATCGCCATAGTCGACTTTATCTTCAAAGTCACTTTCTCCCGATGACGAAGAAGACGATAGCGCCACACGAGGAAGCTCCGCAACAGGAGCCTTACCCCCAATCACCCCAGTGGTAGGACTAGGGTCAACTGCCCGAGGATTGGAAATAAAGACGCTAGGAGACCCCGGCTGCTGTACCTCGTCTCTCCCTTCATGAGCAGGAGGAAATTCGGGCTGAGTTGAGATTCCTGGAATCTCGACATCCTCTTCGCCCATTATGTCAATCTCCGGTGACTCAGCATCACCAGCAATAAGGGGGCGCTCAACAGGCTCCCCTTCCTCCACGGTCTCGCTGCGTGACCTAGGAGCACGGACCAAGCTTGGAAAATCTTCATCTTCCAGTGGTTCCTCAACTCTAACAGGGACACCTTCAGGAGGAACCTCAACTCCAGCAGAGATAGCTCTGGATTGAGAGACTTCAGCCGTTAAGTCCCTCCGAGCCTTCTTTGGGGCAGGCTCAACTACAGAAGCAGAGCGTCGACGACGCTTCCTCGCCAATTGCTTCGACCTCCTTGCCGGTCGCGGCTCCACTCTCATTGCTGGTGGCTCCGCCCTCGTCGCTTGCGGCTTTGCCCTTGCCGGTCGCGGTGCCGCCCTCACTACTGGGGGCTCCCTCCTCGATCGTTTCTCGACCTCCCTCTGAGCTTTCAGGTACTGGTCGAGGAGTTTAGTACGTTTACTGGATTCAGACCTCTCCTCGAGACTGGCATTGATACTCTCAAGACATGAAGACTCCGGAATAAGATCTGGCGTCTGGCCGGCTTGGGAGTACCAAATACAGAAGCTGAAGCTCATACGGCACTTAGGCGCCTCGTCGGGTAGATGGAACGTTGCTCCCGTCCCTCCAGCCACACTGTAATACCAAGCCCGAGCGCCTTCGAACAGATTCCCGTCAAAGGCAAGTTGAGCATTGGGATTCCCGACGTAAAGCTGATCATAGCCAAATTGTCGGGCAAAACGACTTGGCATATACGGCTCGATAGTGCAGGAAGTTCCTTGGCGAAACAGCACATATCCTGGTCGTATATTGATCAACCACCAGAAGGCTCCAGCAGGCAATTGCGAGAAGTCATCCCGCCCAGCGACATCCGTGAACAGCTCCCCGGGGGCTGCACCTTGAACCTCTGGAAAGCAGCGGTTGAGCTGGTAATTGGCGGCACAGGAAAGACGCTTCCTAATGTAATACAGGTAGGTGTCATGCCACTCTGAACGTTCCAGCCGCTGCACAAATGGGATATGATCCACGCTCCCACGCGCTGCCGTCATTAGAGACGGGCAATGCATCACGTACCAAGCCATGAGGTACGTGTAAGGCAGCTCAATTCGCGGGTTGGGGTGCTTCACCGTCGGGTTCCCCTCTGAGTCGGTATACGGCTCCCCACGAGAATTAGCAGTCTTTGGGGGTCCGCAGAAGCTCTTGGTCAACACCCACAGCCCGCTTTGAATACCAGCCACCACGGCGGGAAGAAGGGCTATGGGGTGGCCATGAGCCAAGAGTACCGCCGGGTACACCACATCTGCCACAATAACTTCATGTGGTAGCGTGGGCACCACACACCTCTTCAGCCACAACATCAGGAAGCCCGCCAACAGCGCCTGATCAGAAATAGGGGTCCGGGCTTGATGGTGAAAGCTCTCAAAGACCAAGTCAGGGTCGAAGCCGTCCTCGTTCGACTCTGTGGTGTAGAACTTGTCAGAAGCTGCGTCGATCCTGTCTTCAACTTCCCCACCAGAACTAGGAGCTAGTCGGATTACTGGGAGATCTTTATTGCTGACATTATTAAACAAATAATCAGCCCAGGATAGTTGCTTGACGCCTCCTGACCTCCAGGCAGTTGTCTGACCGCAGATGTAGAAATGGCACATCACCTCCCAGTAGGTCTCATACACTTGAGGAGATTCTTTTTCCAAAAGGCGCAGCTCCCTGGTGGTTGGGACAAATTCCTCGTAAGGAATATCCCCTGACGACAACCCGGAGACCTCATACAATTCGTGTAGGGCAAGGCCCATCTCTCCAACCGGAGTAAAGAATGTCCCCGTCCGAGGATTGTAGCGCTCCAGAATCCCAAAGAAGTTATGGGAACTCATCGGGACGCCCCACTGCACGGCCCTGACTGCTGGGTACAGCCCCACACGCTTCAGCGGCCCCTCAAGATTGGTAAGGACAAAACCCACCATCCTACCCCACCAGTAATTCTCTGGAGAATGGACCCATCCATACGCACGGAAGTCGACAGGATAGTCACCCCCTGCTTCTATGAAGGAATTGAGGAAGGTGGTAGCAAGCTCCGGGATCTCTCCAATTGGGATTTCAGGCTTGGACGACGCAGGGAACAGTCCGACAACTGACCCGTCATGACTATCATGGCGGTCTACCTTTTGGAGGCCAAAGTCACCAAGGGCGATCTCAGGGATATACTGGGAAATGTCCCATTCCATCTTTCGGGGAACAGACATGTGTTGAAAGTAGGACATCGGGAACATCCTCTCCATGTCTGGAAGAAAGAATCTTCCGCCCTTTATCTCACGGAGCCATTTATAGGTCCCCTCAGACACACGACGGCCATCATCATAAATATGATCCCCAAAGAAGAAGGCAGGCTTCTCCAACCTGACACCGTCATCCGTTTTGAGCGCGGCATCGGTCATAAGTGCCCGGAAGGTTCTCCTGTTAACATTAGAGAGCCTGCGATCCAGCAACTGGTCAGCAGTCACGGGGACACTCATTCTTTGCACAAAGGTCAAGCCCCGGTCGGCACCACCCACGCGGCCGAAATGGTGCATCTTGGCAAGTGAACCTGAAACATGCGGCACTGCAAAAGAAAAAGACACTTGGTCAGATACTTTGCCAAAAATAAGGGAAGACGCTAAGTGTTCATAATTCAAAACGCAGCCGAGACATTGGACGCAGGAGTTATCATCCGCGTCCAGACCTGCGAACTTACACCAAAACGCAGAAGAGATACTGGACGCAGGAATTTTTCGAATCCGCGTCCAGACCTGCAAAGCTGCTTATGAAAATTCGAAGTACTTGGACTCAAACGCCAGATTCTACAAAATCGGCGGTTGAAGACACAGAACACAAGGATCAAATCCGCGTTCTGCAAACCAAGACTTGTGAAATTTCAAAGTGCTTGGACTCGGACGCCAGCGCCTGATGGCACAAAACGCGGCACAGAACGCATGGATCAAATCCGCGTTCTACAAATCGCGTCCAGAGACCTTCACAATTAGAAATATTCTAAGTGAAGGACCCAGAGTGCAGAGTTCACCAGCGTCGGATCATCAGGCCCGCGCCCCGGTTATCATCTCAAGGACAGCGTCCGAGAATCAAACACGATCTTGTGTTAAAGGTCCTTAGGGTTCTATGAACATGTTTTAATGGCGGAACCCACACCGAAGGTACATTTTTACCTCGGAAAACACCCTCCTGCGCAGAGGAAGCATCCCTCTCAGCCTCGGCGACGGTCGCCCTTGAGGTCGATGCAGTCGGTTTTGTCTTGGGAGCCATTGAAGATCAAGAAATCCGAGCGAGGAGATGAATAGTTGGAGAGAGAAGGAAGTTCTTTTTCAGAGAATGCGTTCGTTCGGAGAAGAAGATACATCTCTCTAACTGTTGCCTTTTATAGGCACAGAGATTCGCGAAGATACGCAGCGTTTGGCCCAAAAAAAAAAAAAAAAAAAAAAAAACGCTGCAGCGAATCGCTGCCTGACGCGTGGAGCCAAATCATTGTTTAAACAGGGAAGATCATGCGTCGCGACCCCGCCACAAGTCAGAAGTTGACACGTGGAGCAGTTCATTTAATGAACCGGGGGATCCGCGCGCCAAAAGGCGAAATCTCGCCGTTTCCCCAGGCCAGCTGGCGGCGTAATCATGACATGGCACAGGTGCGCGTCCCAAAGTACGCGGCTCTTCGGTGGACATGCCCCGTCAGCATCATCATAAATGCACCCAGAAAATCGCGTCTGCATTTCAAGAGATGCGTCTCTCCAAAGCCCGCGTCCCCTCAAACAGGCCAAACATCGCGTCTCGCTAAGAAGTCGCGTCTTTAAAGCAGTCTCTGCTTTTTCAAAAAGGAACCTGCGTCCAGTCTCCTGCTTCTGCAAAGTCGGTTCAACAGTACACTGACGCAAACAGACAACCAACCACTCCCGGCCAAAAGCGCACCCGTGACAGACTAAAAGCAATCGGGGAGGTCTAGACTGTGTATCTAGACACTCAACACGATCAACTCTGACGGCTTCAAAGAGTTCAACAGTACACTCACGAAGACCAATTCCAGATAAGATCAAACCCGAAGCATCAACAGTCCAGTCATAAACGCGAACACGGCTAAGATCCAAAGTATTCCGAAATCCGTCCCATTCAACTGCGGAATATCGAAACTTTGGAGGGGGTTCTGTAGGCTGTCTAAAAATGACTAACAGACCAGCCATTAAGGAAGCAGAGTCTCAAGCTCTAGACGCGAGAAATCGATGCTCGCGTCTCAGCATTAAGACGCGTTGGCTCTACACCCGCGTCTCAACGTTCAGACGCGTCGGCCCGAAGCCCGCGTCTCAGCATCAAGACGCGTCGGCCCGAAGCCCGCGTCTCAGCATCAAGGCGCATCGGCCCGAAGCCCGCGTCTCAGCATCAAGGCGCATCGGCCCGACGCCCGCGCCTCAGCATCCAGACGTGAAGGCCCGAAGCCCGCGTCTCAAGGCGCGTTTGGCCCAACGCCCGCGTCTCAGTTGCAACTGCCCTGATTGCGGGGCCAGTCACCGCGCATGTAGCGGGTAGTGGCCCCTCATTCGGGAGCGTTTTCAGGAGGCACCTTCACCCCCTGAGACCCCTATAAATAGAGCCTTGTTTGCTATGAAGAGGGGATAGAAGCTTGAGAGGATCGAAGCTTGGCAGAAGATCGGAGTTTTGAAGAGAGAGAGCTTTGAGATAGGGCATCATCAAAATCGATCGAATCCAGGCAGGAGGATCATCAAGAGAGAAGCACGACTCTTCAGCGAGCTTACTGAGTACTAGCCGCTCTTCGCCTACCTCCTCTTTGAGAGTTTTGGTAGACGGAGCTGAGTTACTCTTTCTACCGACCGAAGAGAAGACCCCCGACGGTCTAGGACGGTCATCTGGTCAACGGAGAACAAGATTCACTCTCCATCGCCACACGAAGAACCCAGCTTTAAACAAAGGGAAGATTCAGACATCCTCCCTCCCTTGTAACTGGAAAAGAGGGAAGAGTAGTTCTTTTGGTTGTAATCGTTTCGCTTGAATCAAGGAAATCTTTTACAGCTAAAACCACTTTCTCCGACCACCAAACTTTCCGGCCCCCTACAAGAAGGAGAGACATCCTTCTAGGTCAAGCTCATCGGCAGAGGCATTGGAAGTAAGAGGCAGGGGTTCATCGCGGAAGGGCAAGGAGGTTAGAGGAAGATCGAAGTCCAGGCCGGGCTTCAGGGATCTCAAGAGAAATCAGTGTGCTTTCTGCAAAGAGATTGGGCACTGGAAGGTGGACTGTTCGAAGTTCAAGGGAAAGAAGAAAGAATCAAAGTCCGAGGCAAATCTCGCAAAAGTGGTAAACACTGCAAGCAGTAAATCACAGGCAGATGGATCGGATTCGGATTCTTCGGTGTTCTCTTTTTCAGTTACTACGCCCATCATAGGCTACTTGGATGAAAACGAGTGGATCTTGGATACAGGTGCAACATATCATGTATGCCCAAATCGAGACGGTTTACCTGTTTTGAGAAGCTGGAGGGGTGTTCGGTCGTCATGGGCGATGATCATCCATGCGTCATGGAGGGTGTTGGCACTATTCCAATCAGAATGTTTGATGGAATGGCGAGGGAGCTGAAAGATGTGAGGTATTACCTCAGTTGAAGAGAAACTTGATTTCTATATGAGCTTTGGAATCATTGGGCCTTGGAGTGTCGATTAAGGAGGGAGTCCTTAGAATGACAAAGGGTTTGATGGTGGTGTTGAAGGCCGATCGCCGGAACAACTTGTACTACTTGAAGGGTAGTACGGTGACAGGGCAGGTGGTAGCTTCTACCAGTCAAAAGGAAGATTCAGCCCGGCTGTGGCACATGAGGCTGGGTCATGCAGGAGAGAAGTCAATGCAAGCTCTTGCGAGGCAAGGGTTGCTAAAGGGTGTTGAGACCTGCAAGATGGATTTCTGTGAGCATTGCGTCATCGACAAGAAGACCAAGGTGAAGTTTGGCACAGCTTCACACTGCACAGAGGGTATTCTTGATTATGTTCACACGGATGTATGGGGACTACCAAGACTGCATCGATTGGAGGTAACCACTATTTTATGTCGTTTATTGATGATTTTTCTAGGCGCTGTTGGGTGTACACTATGCGACACAAAGATGAAGTCCTAGAACTGTTCGTGAAGTGGAAGGCTAATCTGGAGAGAAGCACGGGAAGGAAGGTCAAAGTCCTCCGTTCTGACAATGGAGGAGAGTACAAATCAGATCCTTTCCTACAGCTATGCCTTGATGAGGGCATAGAGAGACACTTCACAGTACGAGAGACTCCGCAACAAAATGGGGTGGCTGAGAGGATGAACCGGACTTTGCTAGAGAAGGTCCGGTGTATGTTATCCAATGCAGGACTGTCAAAGAAGTTTTGGACTGAAGCTTTGGCGTATGCATGCCATCTCATGAATAGGTTGCTATCATCTGCAATAGAGGGGAAGACTCCTTGAAGCTTGGTCAGGAAAAGCTGTTGGTGACTATGATTTGCTACGGGTCTTCGGATGTCTAGCCTACTACCATGTCAGAGAAGACAAGTTAGACCCAAGGGCAAAGAAAGGGGTGTTCGTTGGCTTCAAGCGAGGAACCAAGGGGTTCAAGATTTGAGATCAAACGGACAACAAGTTCATACTCAGCAGGGATGTCACGTTCGATGAGGCTTCTTTGATGAAGCCTACGGTCTCTCAGCAGGTGGAGACCAGCAAGACCAAGGAGCTATTGCAGCAGGTGGAGATTGATACAGATCCACCATCTCTAGAAGAATCAGTATCAGTTCGGATCATTCCTGAGGTGACACAGGGCAGTGATCGAGCAGTTGAAGAAGATGCTGAAGAGGTTGAACAGGGTCAAGAGCAGGTCATGGGTACTGTTTCGGATCCCACTGCAGTTGAAAGACCTAGGAGGAACACTAGGAGACCAGGTTGGCTCACCACTGATATGGTCATTGCGTATGCACTTTCAGTCGTCGAGGAGGCTATTCCATCTACCTTCAGAGAAGCTGAGATCAGTTTGGAAGCAAGGATGTGGAAAGCGGCCATGAATGAAGAGATGCAATCTCTCTACAAGAACGACACATGGGAACTCACCAAGTTGCCCAAGGGGAAGAAGGCCATAGGATGCAAGTGGGTGTTTGCTAAGAAGCAAGGATCACTCCAAGAAGATGCAGTGCGCTATAAGGCTCGGTTGGTGGCTAAAGGCTACGCTCAGAGGGAAGAAATTGACTATAATGAGGTATTCTCTCATGTAGTTAAACATTCGTCAATTCGTATTCTATTGGCCTTGGTTGCGCAGAATTAGTTGGACCTTGACCAACTCGATGTGAAGACCGCCTTCTCCACGGCGATCTTGAGGAGGAGATCTACATGACACAGCCCACAGGTTACAAGACTGCAGGGAAGGATGAGTTAGTATGCAAGCTAAAGAAGTCGCTGTACGGATTGAAGCAGTCTCCTAGACAGTGGTACAAGCGATTTGATAGCTTCATCAGAAAGAAGAAGTACACACGTAGCCATTTTGATCCATGTGTGTACTACAACAGGTTACCATCAGGTGAATATATCTATCTACTTCTTTATGTAGATGATATGTTGATTGCTTCGAGGTCGAGATCTGCTATTGATGCTCTGAAGAAGGATCTATCGTCAGAGTTTGAGATGAAGGACCTAGGAGAAGCTAGAAAAGTATTGGGCATGGAGATCACTAGAGATAGGAGAGCTGGCATGGTAAGTTTGACTCAGAAGGGCTATTTGGAGAAGGTACTGCAAAGGTTTAATATCAGCAAGGATACCAAGTCTGTTAGTACACCTATGACGCCTCACTTTAAATTGTCTGCAAAGATGTCTCCAAGGAGTGTTCAAGAGCATGAGTATATGTCTCACATTCCATATGCCAGTGCGGTGGGTAGCTTGATGTACGCTATGGTGTGTACGAGGCCAGATCTATCACAGGCCGTCTCCATGGTGAGTCGATATATGCATGATCCAGGAAAGGGTCATTGGGAAGTTGTGAAATGGATCTTGAGATACATCAAGGGAACTATTGATGTAGGCCTAGTGTTTGAGAAGGACAACACTGGAAAGCAAGAATGCATAGGGTATGTGGATTCCGACTATGCAGAGGACCTTGACAAGCGCCGGTCGACGACGGGATATGTCTTCACATTCTCACAGGCACCGGTGAGTTGGCGCTCCACACTGCAGTCTACCGTCGCTTTGTCGACCACAGAGGCTGAGTACATGGCTATGACAGAGGCCATGAAGGAGGCAATCTGGCTTCAGGGGTTGCTTGATGATTTGGGCGTGGAACAGAATCTGCTGAAGATTAACTGTGACAGCATGAGCGCCATCTACTTGGCGAGGAACCAGGTCTATCATGCAAGGACGAAGCATATTGACGTCAGGTACCATTTCGTTCGGGAGATTCTGGAGGAAGGTGACACGACTTGTTGAAGATTCACACTTCGGATAATCCGGCCGACATGCTTACGAAGGTGGTGTCGGGAGTGAAGTTTGCACATTGCAAAGCTCTGCTCCATGTCCTTCAGGTGGTTTGAGCCTGCTGAAGCTCATTCAGGTGAACTACGGACGGCTTGATCCCTGGGCAGGGGTACGTAGGCAACCATAATGGTGCAGCCGCTCTCGAGTCGGTGTTCGGCTCAGATTTGAAGAATCTTCACCGAGGTGGAGAATTGTTGGAAAGAGAGATTATTGCAGAGGAATTTGACAATGGATTGCCGAGGGTCGTCGAGATGATCGCTAAGGAAGTCGACGATGAAAGGCGAAGGGAACAACAGCAGGAAATAGCAGCAGCAGCAGAAAACAGGCTGGTCGGTCGACCGGCCCGGTCGACCGACATGCACAGCGTACACAGGATCAGAAGGCGGTCGACCGACCGGTCGACCGCAGTCCCTAACTGTAAGTGCCCAACTCTCTGTTGGGTACCCGGTCGGCCGCCCGGTCGACCGCATCACCTGACTGTAAGTGCCCAACTCTCTGTTGGGCACTCGGGCGACCGACCGGTCGACCGGTGGAAGAGGTCGGTCGACCGCCCGGTCGGCCGACAGTCGGGTTCGGGTAAAAATCTGCTGTTTCAGAAATCTGTATATTTAAAGCTGTTGTTTAATTCTAGGTTTTAAAAAAAAAAGATTCAAGAAAAGGAATTTTGCTGAAGCTCTCTTGCATTCAAAGAGGCTGTTAGCAAGTGTAATCATCTTCCTGGTAATTAATCTTTCCATTGGATTGCCCCGAGGACGTAGGCATTGAGGCCGAACCTCGTTAAAGTTGTTGTTTGCGTTTTGTGCTTTCTTCTGGTTGTTGTTTTTTGTGCTGTTTGGGATTATTCTCTGTGCTTTGGGAGATTTGTGAGATCCTCATCAGGTTGTTGTCACCGGGCACAACAATAACTACTTCTAAACCCTTATAATTAATCCATATGGATTTATTTAGATCTACGAGGACAACTAGTTTTGGAGGCAATAACTTTATTTTCGTAATTGTCGATGATTTCTTTCGATTCACTTGAAAATTATTTTTAACACATAAAAGTGAACCATTTGATTTATTTTAAGTTTTTGCAAACGTGTTTAAAGAGAATGTGATCATGCACTAATTAAAATTAAAAGTGATCACAGTAGTAAATTTAAAAATGAAAAATTTAAATTATTTTGTGATTAGCATGGCCTTGAGCACACGTTCTGTGCACCAAGAGCACCACAATAAAATGAAGTTGTTGAACGGACGAATCATACTATATAAGAGATAATACACACTTTATTGAATTTATGTGATTTGTCAAAATGTTTGCGGTGAAGCCGTTAACACGGCATGTCATGTGTTAAATTGTGTTTTGATCTGACCAATTTTAAAGAAAAACTCTGTATGAACTTTATTATAAAAAATCTCCCACGATTTCATACTTTCAAATTTTTGAAGGTAAATATTTTATCTTAAATACAAAGGATACTTTGGGAAAATTTGATTCAAAATAGGATGATGGTATTTTTCTCAGATACTCCACTTCTAGTAAAGCTTATCATGTTTTCAATAAGCATACTATGGTGGTTGAAGAATCAATTTATTTTTTTTATAGAGACTAACAATTTGAATCTAAGAAAAGATGATGAGATATGTACACTGTCGGATACTTGAAAAAGATGAATCTTGATGAATTTTAATCAAGAGTAGAAAACGATAAATTCTAATCATGATTTGCTTAAGTCATGGAGTTTCATCAAAAGATCATCCAAAGAATCAAATTATTAGTGATGTATGAAGAGGAGTCAAGACTAGAGTTTTAGCTCAAAGCGAATGTGATAATCTAGCCTTCTTATCTCAAGTAGAGCCTAAAATTATATATGATGCACTTGATGATGAGTTTTGATTTTTGACGATGCAAAATAAATTAAATAATTTTGAAAGAAATCATGTTTGAAAGTTGATTTCTAGATCTAAGAAGTGTTCCACTATTGGAACTAAATGGGGATTTAAGAACAAACTTGATGAACATAATATAGTCACTGGAAACAAATATAGACTTGTTACCCAAGGATACAATCAAAGAAGAGAGCATTGACTATGATGAAACTTTTGCACTGGTGCTAGATTGGAAGTTATTACATTGCTTATTGTTTTTGCAAGTTTCAAAAAATTTAGACTTTTTCAAATGGATGTTAAAAGTGCTTTTCTAAATGATTTTATTGAGGATGAAGTTGAAAGTACACCTAGAGGAGGGTGAATAAGTGTACGGCTAATCTAATGACAAATAATGCGAAATTAAAAACTAAATGCAACACACTTAGTGTAACCAAATAGTGTAGCCGAATTCCCAGTGAAGGACTCTGGACTAACTCCTCTTGATTCCTCTAAATAAGAGTTGAGGTGCTATATGAAGTTCTCTTGGTTAAACACAAGTATGGGCACACAATCAAACGAAGCATATATATATGATATGACAATAAGATGCAATGCACAATGTAAGAGAGAGCTAAAGAAAGTGGATCAAACGCAAACACCGAGATATGTTTTGAGGTTCGAGCACACAGCTCTACGTCCCCGCCTTCACACAGAAGAATTTCCATTAACTCGTCCACACAGGACTTCCCACACAGGGAACCTCCACTGAGGATTTTGAGCAAATACAATTTGGGAGTACACAACTCCTCTCTCAAATACAACCTCTCACTAGAGGCAAGGCACAAACCAACACAAAATCAACCTCACAAATGAGGGATAGATACAAAGCCAATACCAACAATAATCACCTCACACTTGAGGGATTAGGCTCAAGGCCAAACAACCACAATCACCTCACACTTGAGGGATTCCAACACAACCTCCACTATCACCTCTCACTAGAGGGATACCAACACAATCACCTCTCACTAGAGGGATATCACAAATCAAGGAGGAACTTGGTGATATAAACAACCACAAACTAATTTTCCCACAAAATAGATCCTAATAGATAGGATAGATAGATAGGCTCAAGTGTGAGAAATAAAAAGTTTGGAAATCAAAAACACAAAGAAAAACTATTGGGAAAACTTTTAGAATATAATGAAAATGAAGATCAAAAATCAACCCCAAAGACTTCTCCTTTTCTTGATTTTTCCAACCCTTTAAAACAAATAAAGATAAAATCTTTAAACCCAAAAACTCTTTTGAAAACTTGTAATTAAACACTAGAAAGAGTGAGAATTTTTGCTCTTGAAAAACTTGTTAAAAACAAACTCAAATGGGGGGTATTTATAGCCCCAAAAGAATATGCCTGTTGGCAGCTGGAAAGGACAGAAATGCCCTTCCGGTCGACCGCCCGGTCGACCGGCCCAATGGTCATATTTTTAACCGTTGTACCTCGGTCACCGGCCCGGTCGACCGAGACTGGATATAGAGAGCAGAGCTCTCTGCTGGTCGACCGGCCCAGTCGACCGGGGCCATTTCCAGAGAGCAGAGCTCTCTGGACGGTCGACTGACCCGGTCGACCGGCCCACCAGCCCTGGCTGCGTGCACGTCCTGTGCACGTTGGTCGACCGGTCCGGTCGACCGTTCCGGTCGACCGACTTCTGCTACGGTCGACCGGTCCGGTCGACCGGCAGACAGCCAGTACAGACTTTTTAGGATTTAAAAACTTGAATTTTTATCTTTAATTAAATCCTATAAATTCCACAAAAATCAGTTCTTATTATATCTTTGAAATATAAATATGTGTGATAAAAATTCAATACATATTTCAAACTATTTGAACCATTTTTGTGAGATAGAAAATTTGCCTTAAACCAAAATCCGTATTTTTCAAAACTTGAATTTTTGAAATGAAAATCTGATTTTTCAAAAACACATGTAAATACAAAAACATGATATTTAAATAACTTTGAAGCATGTTGTATATGGATAGAATCCAATATACATAAAATATAGTATATCTATGTTTTTGACTTGAAAACCAAGATCGGTTAAACCGAGAAACCAAACATGAAACTTTAAACTAAAAACATGTGTGTGTTGTGAACTTGAGCATATCACACTATCTAATTTTTACACAAGATCTAAACAAAATCTGAGCTAAACAAACCAGTGTCTTCTTGTAGAACGCCGTCTCCATGTCGATTCAATCCAAACGTGATCCACCGAGCTTGACCCCAACCGAGTGCTAGATGTGAACTTGACGCTTGAGCTCTTGAATCACCATGTGAAAGCTCCAAAACACTTTTGTTGAAGCTAATCACCTACTAATATCTTGATCAAATATCTGAAACTAAATATCACAAGATTATTAGTAAACTATAACTACATGAGTTAATCATCATCAAAACTAGAGTGAAGGGCCTATGGGCCAACAGAAGTTTATGTTGAATAACCTTCCGGTTTTGAAAATCATGAATTTCTGGATTACGTTTTCAAATTGAAGAAAACTTTTTATGATTTGAAGTAAGCACCACTGCTTGATATGAAAAAATTTCCAGTTTTTTTTTGAAAATATTTTTGTTAAGGGTAAAATTGATTACACCTTATTTGTGAAAGTAAAAAATAATGATATGCTACTTGTACAAATTTATGTTGATGACATTATCTTTGGTGCTACTGATGATTTTTTTTTGAAGAATTTTCAAATTGTATGTAAAAAGAGTTCGAAACGAGTATAATGGGTAAGCTTAACTTCTTTCTTGGATTACAAATTAAGCAAACCAATGAGGATTTCTTCATAAATCAAGAGAAATATGCCAAAAAATTTGTGAAAAAGTTCAAATTGCAAGATGCCAAGACAATTGGGACAACGATGAGCACTTTAACAAAACTTGATAAAGATGAGAAAGGTAAAAGTGTAGACATGAAGATTTATGGAGGTATAATTTATAGCTTACTTTATCATACCGCTAGCACATCAGATATAAGTTTAGTGTATGCTTGTGTGTTATATTTCAAACTTTTCTTAAAGAATCGCATTTGCATGCGGTTAAGAAAATTATTAGATATGTTAAGAAACATCTAGCTTTGACTTGTTTTATCCTAAGCATACATCTTTTGAATTGATTGAATATTGTGATGCGGGTTTTGCTAGAAACAAATAGACCACAAAAGCACAAGTGACACATACTAATTTTTAGGATATGCTCTTGTTTTTTAGTTTAGTAAGAAATAAAATTGTGTGGTATTGTCCACAACAGAAGTGGAATATATCGCGGTCGACTTGCCTTGTGCCCAAGTGTTATGGATGAGACAAACTTTAATTGATTTTGTTTTGTAATTTGGTACTACTCATATATTATATGATAGCATTAGTATTATAAATTTGTCTAAAAATTATGTTCTTCATTTTAGAACAAAACATATTGATGTTAGTGTTGATACTTCAAAAAGACAAACTCCCAGACAATATTTCAACCGGTATGAATAATATCTAACTTGTCGACACTTACAAAAGATAAGTTGCAGACAAGATGACTATCAATTTCTGCCCATACCCGAGGGACAAAGTAGTGACTTGGACCCCACTGATCTAGTGAAGCAAACAGTAGTCCAAGTATTGCTTCTGAAGCCTAGGCAGACCAATGAAGCTAAGTTAGCTCAACACTTAGCCTTCCATGAGCCCAAGGGGCTAGCTCCGCAATGCGCTAATTGTCTATATTCGCCTTAAAGCGTAGCACAACTCTATTAAAGAGCTAATTTGTAACTTCGCATGAAGCTCTTCACAGCTACGCAGTGAGCTAGCTCTTAGGTTCGCCTAGAGCTTTTTCATAGCTTCGCCTGAGACTTGGCTCCACAGAGAGTTTAATTTAGCTTAGCAAAGAGATTTGGTTTAGCTTCTTTTGAAGCTTTAATATAGCTTCGTAGAGAGCTAACTCTAAACTTCACGTGATGTTAGCTTCGCTTTAAGTTTTGTGATAGCTTCGACTGAATCTTTATTCAGGTCCATTGTGGACTTTCTAGGTCATTAATTGACCAATTCAATTAGTGGGTTAACCTACTACTTTAGTTGGGTTAATGTCACTTTAAATGGGCGGTTACACTCACCCGCTTTGTCCCACATTAAGTGGAGACAACCAAGCTAAACGACTGTCATAGGCTCGTGCGAGCCTGTTTTAGCTTTGCACGAGGCCTATATTCAGCGTCACATGAAGCTTTTAGCCTCGCGCTGAGCAGGCTAAGCCTCGCGCGAGGATAACAGACTGTTTAAATCTTTTTGAATTCTAGAGGCAGTTAAACGCCTCCTAACCTATAAATAGCTTAGTGCATGAATGAGCTCAAGAGGCGTGAAGGCTAGCTTTTCGCTACATTGCTTAAAAAGAGAGAAAACTCTGCAGCTTGAGTTTAGGTAAATGTAGAGATCATTCTCTAACTTTTAGACTTTTAGATATTTCGTTCTCTAATTAAGAGTACTATTTCTCTATGATCTTCCACTTTCAAAGGAATTTCAGAATCAGGCGAGAAAAAAAATTCTCAAATAGTAGTACTCAAAGACCGAACGCTTCGTCAACGGGACAAAATGATCACAAGTTGATGAGACTCCGACCGACACACTTTCCCAGAAACGAGAACACTTGTATTTTTTTTTTTAATTACTTATAATTTTCTTTTCAATTTTTTAAGTTTTCTCCTCACACAATCAATGGAAAACGGTTGAATATAATTTTCTTAAAAGATCTTGTTGAATGTAGTGACATTAAATTTAATTTTGTGGATATTAGAAATCAACTTGTCGATATTTTTATTAAACCTTTACCAGAATATCAATTTTTGTTCTATCTGTAGGCAATTGGGAATGTGCTCTCTTGTGGTTTCCTCCAAATATACTATAGTTCTAAACATTCTACTGAGCTAACAAAAAAACAGGGAATACAAGCTTGCACTCCATTTCCCTCTTCTTTACATATGACATTAATTCTGCTCACACCTCGCCTCGCTGACCTTCATCAAGTAGAAAAAGAGCAATGTATAATCACTTCCCTGTCATGGAATTCTTTCTCATCTCTCCAGTTTGCGCTTCAATCTGCAATCGATGTTCCTCCATGTTTAGTCTCTTTGTAGGTTGATCTCAGGATGAACCTGTGAGCAAAAATTTGAATGCATGTTAGCCAACAAAAACATGCAAGAAATGCTAGATAATGCTTCATCTCAAGATAAAATCTTTTACAGGCATGCACAAACTAACATGAGGCTGTTGATGATATGCAAACTACTTTGTAACAAGTATGTGGGTCATAAAACCGATGAATGACATCTTAACAATCTTTTCATGCCAACCCATTATCTGACTTATAAGTATTTTGCAATGTTTACTTGAATGTAGAACTACATGTAGAGTGATACACTGTGCACGTCCCTAGTTAAACTAAATTGATACACTGATTATGTCACAACTACAAAATCTCTGGGTTGCTACAGAATTCCAACTTTTTTTGTTCCTATGAGATGGTGTTATTACCTGCAAGTCCTGTAAGGTGGTCCTGTCTTCATTGAAGCTCACAGATCTATGCTTGAGTTCCCCTCTGCTGGTGGTGAGCTCATCCAATATTTCAGCATCATAGAGCTCCACGTTGCTCTCATCACTGGCCAACTGAGATTGATCTTGATCCTGCTGACACCATAAACGTTATAAGCTACTTTGCAAGCTACTGTCACTTGGGGAAAATAATGGAAAGTGAGATTAGTGCCCGCCCCATTGTTCGTTGATGTACCAATGCATCCATTACTCGAGCGCATGAACAAATATAAGGAAATTCCATACCTGGAATGAGAGGTTACGATGAGGGACTCCTGCAATTTCTTCATAATCAGCTGCATCCAATTCCCACAGGTGACTCGGGTGAAAGAATTTAGGAAGAACATGCTGCCTGATGCTAATTAGAATGAAGAAGGGCAAGGGGAACAAAATTCCTGCTATAGGTATCCATGTAATGCCGAAACACACCAGAAGATACACAAATTGGAAAATCGTGAAAATAGCTATTTTCTCGAAGGGAACTGATTCTACAAAAGACGCGTGAACACCTTCTAGTACCCTGCCAAAATAACCAAGAGAGTCAAAATAAAATTCATATGTATGCATTCAATTTTATGAAACAGTTATCGTTGTCTTATATGGATATTGATGGCTCCCAAAAAAAAAAATAAAAAATAAAGACCTTATATTTTTCATTGTGATAAAAAACTAATAGTTGCTATAAGAAAAATTAGAGAAAATGCCACTTTCATTGGTGTGCTTTACTATTTAGTGTATGAGGCCTATTTCTCTCATATTCAAACTGTCCTCTCCACACCATAACATAATTTTCAATATAGAAAACCAAGATTTGCATGAAAGATTTAAGGAAACATGAAGTTAATATCTATCTTTAAATATTCATTCAATTCTATTGGTGAGGAGAGGTAAGGATTTTAGGTCTAATAGAAAAAGCTGATCAAGCGTTAAGAGGTAATAATACAAGAAAGAATTGCTACTTGTAATCCTAAGTTCACTTGCGAGATTCGCCTCGCCTTTGGCTGCAAACACAGGCAAAGCCAAATTATGTAATTTCCATGTAATTTCTTCATTTTTATGTTACTTTCCAGGTCCATTGTTAGAGAGATTTCACTTTGCAGCGTGCTGGTAAGAATTATTTTTGAAGAATTTGTATTTATCTATTTATACTTGCGTGCATGTACATGTATATATATGTATATATTTGCAGCTATGCATGCATGTGTTGAATGAACGGGACTCACTTGTAACGTCGGCCAGGAGTGACGAATAAAAGTAACAGCCTTTCCCAGAATTGGTTGCCAGGAAGGCTATCGATAGCCATGTAAGCAAAATATCCCAAAGAACTGAAGTGGGTATCTTCTTAATAACGGGCATAGCTCCAACGCAAGCACCCACCAGGATGGACTGTAACAGATTGGTCACTCTCTGCTCATTTACACGAACAGGCAAGTATTCATCTATGTGCTTCTCAGGATCAAATGAAGTTTGTGTTTCCCGCCCATTGGCTTCATTTCCCATAACTGCGTCCTTTAAGTTCCTCAACTCTTTATCTACTGAGATTGGCTGCAGAGAATAAGTTGATATATGTTACCATAGCACATAAGCAATATAAAATTATTCCGACATTGTAAAACATATCCACAACTTCTCATGAAACCAGAACGAAGAAAAGATTCATTAGATGAAGTACTTATAAGTAATAGAAATATCGAATCCAATTCCTTCGAGGATTGCAACTAAGCCCAGTTAATCAAACCTTTCAGAAAGAAAAGCTCAAACTTTGCAATAAAAAGGTTTGACATCAAGGGAATATCAAAGCGCACAATGACTCTTTAAAGTAGATACCAACCACTAAAGACAAAATTGCAGATTGTTTTAATGTGTCCCTCAAAAAGTTAGAATTGTATTTATAGCATTACAACTAAGAAACTATTAACAAAATAGAAATATCCTGAAAAGAAGAGGACCTTTAAACATAAGAGCCCAACATAAACTTTTCATAAAACATCCACCATCGATCTAAGCCTTTTTCCATCAAAATGGGGTTGGTTATAAAGCACAAGTTATATCGAGAATGCTTCAAGAAAATTTAACAGAAGTTTATGACTGACTATCGACATGGATGTCAATCTATTGGGTTCGCTACAAATTCTTGGCAGAGGAAATTATGGAAAGAGAAGGGGTTGACCATGTATCCCAACTGGTCGGACGGATGCTACCTTTGTTGTTATGCAGTTCAAGCTCATGCAAGACAGGGGTAACTCTCCAAACATTCTCCAAGAGTAGGAAAGATTCTAGAAGATGGCAGCAGTGATAATTTTTGTTCTAGGGTATTGGAATCATCTCTGCAGCATTAAAAATATGTCTCTGTTTCTCAGAAAAGAAGATAAATTCATTCAAACTTCGTTGAATAATCATTAGCCTTGCAAATGGCTGCCTCTCATAATGCTCAAAGCTAAACTATAAGAAACTTCCTGCAGAAATAGCCAAACGGATATACTTATCGTAGAATATTGGCTACTGAAAAATGTTATAGGAGTAAAGTACAAACATAAATCCTTAGAAAGAATATAGAAGCTGACACACAGTAAGCTATTTACAAAGAGACAAAAGGACAACAACAATTACTATTAGTATTAGTGCCCCCATCAAGATGAGAAGATACGAGAGTTTTCTAACAACTACAGAAGTCATATTCATTAAAAAAACTTATTTACAGTATGACACCTAAGAAATACAGGAACGAACATATTATATATAGTATATGTGAAATTTTCATGACTGACAACTTACAGCATGCCCTTTGTCCATTTCTATGAAAACCTCCTGCATTTTCCCATATATTTCTGAATTGCTGGCTTGCTGTTTAATGCTCTCCTTAGCACTTGCAACCATTTTCTTGCGAATTAACTGCAAATATAAATTTTCATATCATTTCAAAAACTTGAAATATCAGTGTCAGACATCAGCAATATATATTAGATACTTCCACACACCTGCCCCTTAAGTACAGCAAGACTCTTAGTGTGCATGGGAGATTGCGGAAGGACCCCATTTGAAGGGGGAATTCCGAGCAATCCACAAATCAAAACCTGAAATCATAAATTACAGGAACTCTTACTCTGTTTTCTTGAAATTCACCATGAAAAGTGGAGAAGGAAAATTCACAAGCTTTAGCTGTGTACCATGAAACCAAGGACTAAGATGTCATGATGGTAAGCTGATGGGTTTTTAAGATTAAAATCCTTTTGTTGTGCCATCTGTGAAGCAACACTATGGTCAAAGAAATAAAGACCTGCGACCATCAGGGCGGGTATAACTGCAGCAAATATATATACTGGAGGAACTGACAGCAAATCCTGCAGTGTTTCCATACAAAAATCAATTCAGTGCATAGGCAGTGGAAATGGACAGAAAAAACATATTGAAAGCAGAACAGTATACATCTTGCAATGAGATATGCAACATATGTTAAAATAAAGGGAGATTTTTTTGGCTAGAAAATAGAAATTATGTACATATGTTAAG
Organism: Agave tequilana; assembly: GCA_038442645.1. NCBI lineage: Eukaryota > Viridiplantae > Streptophyta > Magnoliopsida > Asparagales > Asparagaceae > Agave > Agave tequilana. The sequence continues at coordinate 31,695 of JAVJIF010032932.1, forward strand.
TCTCTATGGACTGAGGGTATATCTATATTAACTGCCACATGCACATTGATCCATAAAATACAGACAAAATTAGGATGGAAAATTGAAAAGAGAAACAAGATAACTCCCTCACACAAGAAGAGCTCATAGCATATGAAAATTTTTCACTTATTTCAACTAAACCCAGAAAATCATAAAGCATTAAACAATTTAAAAAGCATAGGTGCTTTCACTTGTGTTGTGCTAAAGAGTTGGTTGTATTCCATATAGCCAATGGTATCACAACCCCCCCCCCCCCCCCCCCCCCCCAACCCCCGAATTTTTCCATAGTTTAGGAGAACTTTGCAGGGTTGTTTTGTTGCCTGTGGGGATTCAACTGCATAAGTTCTAATAAATCTCCAACAATGTATGAGATTTCCGTAATGATACCATTTTTAATAAATTTAGAACTCTAAAAAGTATTGTAGGAATTAACCTAAATTTCAGATGCTATAGCCTACACGAAACCAGCTGAAACACAACTCACTTAATATGAAAACATCATATATTGTTGCATCTTGAACAAATATATGTGCTTGAAGGAATGAGTTTATGCCTTGTGTCCCTAATTAAATTAGGAAAACTATGTCCAGATCATGAAAGATTTGTTAATTGCTACCAGGGAAGAGTTCAGATGGATATGACAATTTAATTCTAACTTCTCCAAGCATGCAAGAGAACAAATATATGCAGCAATACGGTTTGTGATCTTTTATAAAAGGGTATATGATGGATTGAAAAGAACTGTTTAAGGAGACAAAGGTAAACATACAAAAAAATAATGTTCAGAAAACAAAGCGAATTGGGGTTTGATTTTTTTTCTTCATGACTGTATAAACTTAGCACCTGGACTGCAGTCATCTCAAAAAGATAAATGCTAATTTGCCTAAAAAACTGCTAACTAGCCTACAGCTGATTTTGGAACATAAGTTAGTGTCTGTCACAGGAATAACAAATGCTAAAGTAGGTATTTGTTATGTAAGCTTGATCCATAATTGTAGAATAGCAGTATACTGATATTACACAAACACATAAATGCTATCTAAAAGAGAAAGAAAGAGAGAAAGAAAAAAGAAACATAAATCTTGAGCTGAAGCCAAAAGTTGTAGAAAGATTCACAGGATTAACACAAGTGAAAAGAATTTGATACTAGATCTTTCTCCACATGAATTCATTGCCAAAACACTCCGACTGAGTTAGAAATGAAATCTCATTCATGTTGGCATGAATTATGATATTTAATTGTGTTGTTATATCTTCTTAACTATGTAACCAAGAATGATTACTAGGGCCCTTTTCCTCAAAAATACTATTGTAACTAGAGAATATTTGAATTCAATATTTAAGGGGTCAATTTAACAAAATATGAGTTACTTTCTAGATTGACCTAATTAAAAAAAAAGACATTAAAGAGAAGTACAGCTGCATGTTCTTACCTTTGCAACTGACCAATGATGTACTGATTTGGAATCCCAAGGAAGTGGGCTGAAAAGTCTCCTTGGAACTCCGGAAGGAACTTTGCCAGGGACTGAGTATGACATTGCAGTCCACACCAGCACCATCAAAGGAACTCCATAATCGGCAATGAAACTTCTAAACCATCCTGCATTCATCAGATAGGATTTTTGTGATCATTCATAGACAACTATCCTAAACAAATTAAATAACCTGGGTCATTCACAAACCTGTGCCATATCTCCATGACCTTGCCCTTCTGCTCTTTAGTGCAGTATATAGCAAGCCAATGGCAAATATGATCCCCAGCAATCCATTAGTATAAAGCCACTGGAACTGGTTTATCAACAGATTTGGATCTTCGCCTTTAGGTACATTAAACTCACTTACCAGTCCCTATAATTGAAACAGTATATCAATGTACTCTTCCCATGAACAACAACTGATTCATGATTAATTTTTCTACAGAGATCAATTCAGGTTAAAATAAAATCACCTTAATAGCTTCTTGAATGAAAAGAACAGTGATCAACATTCCAAATAGTTCTCCTGCTACCCTCGTGAATCTACTAATAATAGCAGAAGCATTAAGGCCGCAAGAAGAAACAGCATGCAAGCAGTCCAAATGCAAACCCTGCAGAAGATTTCTCAAATTAAAACCAAATTAATTAAGAAAATGACTAACAGAGCAAAACTATCCCAAGTCTGTTATGCATTACCATCCAGCCCAAGCCAAAAATAAACGTCCTCCCAAGTCTTCTCGGTCTTTGGCGAAATTGTACAGATACGTGTACATTATCACAGTGGGCTCTGCAACTCCTACAATTAACATGGGCTGCCCTCCAAGTATCGAATGTATGATACCGCACAGAGCAGTAGATGCTAAAGTCTCCACCGTGCTCAGTGCTCCATCTGAAACAAATATAATTGTATGGCACCAGTTAAAGGCAATTGAAGCTATAAGCAAGTATGTTGCTTTGTAAGAAATTTCGCAAGTATAGCAGAACAGACAACTAGTTTAAGTATTTCATCAGCTACATGAAAAATTTACCTGTATCTTTACTTAGCTGCGCACCAAAAGCGATAACTGGAAGCGCAGAAGCGAAAAAGATGTACATAGTAGGTGCCAAGATCCTGAAATTGAAGAATAACATATTCACAGAAAAGCTAATGATAACTACCATCAAGGTCCAGGTGAAACCTAAAGAATGAATGATCGAGCAAGTACCTGAATCCCGAATGAAACCCACCAGTCCAGTCTTGCCTGTAACATGGTGCTCTTCCTTTAACATCTTTGATGATTCCCCTGAATGGGTGCCTAATGTGATCCATTCCTGTGTAGAGCTCAGAAAAATCAGCTATTAACAAAGTCAGAGTTATATGCATGCTAAAGGGAATCATTCTGTTTAAAGCATCAAGTCCTACCAAAAAAGTATAAAATACTTTCTCCTACAAAAAACTTCTCTTTTGCAGTAAGCAGACTTGAACAGGAGTCAAAAACAACAGTACTGGGATGAAAAGTAATTGAAAAACAGAAAAATTCTCTTTTGCATGCAGTAAGCAGAATTAAACAGAAGAGGGAGAGGGAAAAAAAACAAAACTAATGAGATGGAAGTAAATCAAAAGAAAAACATGAGAATTCGGTGTTAAACAAACTGAAGAGCAGTTAAACAAGATAAATTAAAAGTTTAAAACAGCTGGGAAATATTCATTCAGTGACCTTTAGAAATGGATGACTAAATTTTACAGAGGTCACAGCTCCTTTTCAATTTAAGTCTCTGTCAAAATGAAATTTGGAAGAAAAATGGAATTTTTTTGGGACATAGTCTAATTATTGACCAATGTTTTAATTTAGAAAAGAGACAATATATGCGAAGAGGCTTTTAATTTTAGACACAATGAGTACCTGTCTCTGTGAAATAATATGAAAAGGAAAAAAGAATAAAAATTTGCCTTTATAATCCGATCAAAAACAACCTCTAATTTTGAATAAGAAAGCAAAGATATCACGAACAGAGCATGAACAAGAAACCCGATCCAACAAAAAATATTACAAAATAAATAAAAAAAAGTGCTAGCGGCCGAGGTTCTTTCCTCGTGGTTTTATCTTTTTAAAAAAAACATACACGTCAACAAATTAGACCAAATTTAGGGTTTAATAAATAATAAAAAGGAAAAAAAAACACAAAAACATTCGTTGGAAACGAAGAAACCACTAGAACAAGACAAAATCTAGTGAAAAATCCATCGCGCGCTTCGAGATCCAAACACCTCAACAAATTAAAAAGAAAATATAAAGAAAAAAGATACCTAGATCTCGCTGCGTGTTTCAACTACAGAGGAGAAGCAGTCTCTTCTCCCCCTTCTCTAATGGCGGGCGCCTTCGATGACCAAAACCAAACCCCAAAAACGGATTTTTTTTTTTTTTTTCCTTTTCTTTTCTTTTTAAAAGTTTCTAAAAGAGAGAGGGAAAAAAATCGAGGAAGAGAGACTACTATTTATAGCAATGGTTTGATTACTCCGCCGAAATCTTGAACAGAGAGAGCGAGGAAGGGAAGACGAAGCGAGGAAGAAAAGGCCTGCTCGCTTTGAAAGTAAAACCCCGCGAGGGGCGCCGTGGTCCCCTGCCCCACGGACACGTGGCAGAAAACTAGTGGATGGCGCGGCTGGTATTATTGTACTAATTTCTTATTTCCCCACAAGGACTATTCTTTATAATTTAATATGACAAATGTAGTCCGAGGTACTATTTGCAAATTCTTTCACGTTGCCGCATGTCATGAAAATATTCTCTCAAGTCATGAAGATTGTGTTGCTGAACCCACGCCATTCTCATGCGAGTTAACCCAACCTAGTCAACGCATCAAGTCAAGGTAAATTTGTCCAAATTATTATCTAAAAAATGTATATAAAAACAGCTGTAATTCTTGCTTTATCACTGAATCAAATCTCAATAATCATTATAAACTCATTTAAAATATAATCACAGTCATCATGCATGTCAAACATTGTGCATTCCACAAGTGGAGGCAAACTTGTGCAAGTATACATGAAATAGTCCAAAGTCCAATTATTCGAAAAGGTCTCATTAACAAGTCCAATTTAAATTATTGGCCGGCTGTTTAGACTTGTTATTGTTAATCAATTTGCAATCGTTAATTAACAATTTAATGACTCATAACGGCACCAGTTTTGTCTTTGTCTATAGTTTCTCTTTAGTGACAAGATATTTTCGCCCTTAAAGATGGCAAGAATTTATGAAATTGCCACTTTGGAGATCTGTACAGAAAAAGCTGCCTCCAAGCGGCGGACAGGGGGCCGCGTAATCCCTTAATTATTGGAGGGCTTTTATGGGAAATGTCGCACTGATTACGGCTTTCGTAAGATTAAAAGGATGGGTCCTTTTTTGGGAAATTGGAATGAGATGGGAAAATGAATTTGCCAGCTCAGCAGAAAAAGAGCGCGACTTTTACAGCTGGCGCGCAAGGATTTCGCGGGTACGTAGGCCGTTAATGCTAGCTTCAGTCACGTGCTTCACACGTGGAACTTGTATATTTATCGAAATTTAACATTTTATTATATGGCAGCAATTCCTATAAAAAAAAAACATCGAAAACAAATTATAAAAATCATAATTTAGAAAAACTAAATCATAAGAATCGTTTTCCAAATGAAACAATTAATCTCTTCTACAAATTATTCATTTTCAAACTGATGAAACAATTAAAAAAAAAATTTATTTCTTTTACAATTTAACTTTTTATATCCAAAGATGTCTACCTCCTGTTTTCATAATAAAATTTTATTGTTCGTTACCCGCAGGAAGTATGATATACATTATATTTGTACAGAGCTTAGTTTGGAGCTGAATTTCTTTAGGTAATAAAATAGTTTGTTTTTGAATTACAACCATCAATTATTTTATTAATAATTATGATTTTTTTCTAAGTGAAAAATAAAAACTACTACAATGCATCAAGGATATGGAAGAGCATTCAGAAAGAATTACATTTGATTAAATATTATGATTAAGATAGTAGATTTTCACTATATGTAATATTTTGCATGTTCATATATTAGCAATCAATAGTTTAAATTTTTATTATTATGCAAATATTATTATTCCAAATTCTAACTTATTTTTTCTTTTTTTTGTTTGTCCCTCCAAAATACTTTTGCATGTGCACCACATAAATTTAAGAGTTTTGATTTAATTTTAAAATAAATTAGTAAAAAATACATGCAGTCTTCTAGACTTACAATTTACATTTTGTATTGTATGTGCGTATTGCACGTAAAAAACTATCTAATATTAAATAACCATAACTGTACACAAAAAAAACTATAACACATATTAACCATAGGAATGTGTCTTCATTATATCGAATAGCGAAAAAAACAAGCTATCACAAGTATGCATGATATAATACAAAAATAAAATGGTTTAAATTCTTATCGTATTCTTTTTAAACAATAAAGTGTATTTTTCCATAATTTTTGTTTTGTGTTTGATGTGTTGTAGAGTAATTATATTATTTTACCTCAAGCTTTCTGACTCGAATCTTACTCAAGACTTGACACGTGAGTTTATATATAATTCAGGAGTAAAGAAACGCATAAAAGGCGTAGTCTTGAGGTAGATCTGAGTTAGAAAATTTGAGGTCGAAAAACATTAATCAAGATTGTTAAGATTCCTTGATCACATTTTCATATTCAATAAACTCCGAGCCTCAACACCTCCATATATTTTTAATCTATGAATCAAGAATATATCAGCCATGATGCAATTCAAGTTCCTGATGATTCCTCGGACTCCACTAGAGAGAGAAGCTATATATTTGTCAATTTGATCAATTAAATTAGCTTATCACATTTGAATCGAAAGTTAATGTAAGTTCATCACTTGGCATGATGTATTCCTTTGGAAAATAAGGTTATATTATATGCAAGGTAGGAAATCTACATGTAATCAAGCGTTGTCGCTTGGCTTGGCAATGTCGAAACTCTTAATTAGTTGTTAAATAATTATAGTCGCTAATATAAGGGAAAGGTATTTGGATTGTTGGCAGTCATTTGTAATGTGTGAAAGATGAAAATTTGGAAGTGTTGTGACATGACAACTATGATACTAATTATTGAGACCAACAATTGGGTTACGATACCAACTGTTGTGCATGTCTAAGATCGAAATTGATGTTGAGAAACGTGACAATATGTGATACTTGTAAGAAAGAAAACTATTGTAGAGCAAACTAGCAATACTAAACAAAAGAGTAGAAAATAATATGAAGGTTTAACGTGGTTCGGCTCCAACGTCTACATGGAGAAAACTTGAGAGAGCTTTATTTACAAACTTGGAACAAGAGATCTAACATTCCCCTTGATTCCCACAAGAGTATTCATCTTCCATGTGAATCCCATAAGATTACAAGAGTATACATTCTCTCTATGCATCGTCATCTTTCTCTCTCTTTCTTGGCTTCTTCTTCACTTTCCGTGTTGTTATAATATATTAAGTTTCAATCTTTATTTATAGAGTTTACCAATACAAAACTTATTTAAACTATGAGATGTACTTAACCGCCAAATGCTTAAAGAACTTGATCAATCCTTATAAGAATTGATTTTCTTTAACGAGAAGAATTCTAGACATTTCAAACTTTAGAAACAAATCTTCATTGAATAGGAACTGATTACTATTCGAACTCCATCAGAAAAGAAACTTGAACACGCCTGAATAGGAAATAGAAATCATGTTCTAACCTCGGGTTGTCGCATGTCGACACTCCAATGAGGGTTGTCGACAGATCCATATCGACAGGTCGTTGTTGAAAAACACCTAGAGGGGAGGGGTGAATAGGTGTAATTGCTAATCTAACAATTTTTTTAAAATCAAGATGAATGAATGATGCAAGAATCTCTCAAAATAAGATTAAGAGCCGAATACCCGGTGAAGGGTTCTGAACTCCTTCCTCCTGATTCCTTTGGATATGAGTTAGAGGTGCGCAATGCAATCTTGTTGTATGAGAATTGATCGACAATAGCAAGGAATGAATGCAATGGTGAAGTGCACACAAGATATATCACAAATATCACAAACAAGTAATAAAGAGCAATAGAGAGCAATTGAAATAGAAAGCAATAGAGAGTAAGAACACAAAGTAATCGCAAACACAAAATATTTGTTTCGAGGTTCGAGCCACCGCTCTACTCCCCGCCTTCACCGCCGTGAAGGGTTTCCACTATCCACCGAGGACTTTACAAGGTCTACCGAAGACCGGAGCACCGAGCTCCACCACTTACAAGAACCTCTACCGAAGAGGTGTCTCCACAAGATGAACAAAGAGTAACAAGTAGCCAAGTGATCTCTAAAAGGATCACAAACTCTTTACAAACACTTCTCTCTTTACAACTTCCTTATAGATTGAGTAGGGAATTTTGGCTCTAAGAAGTGTAGTGAGAAAAACTCAGTTGTAAAATGATCTTTGGTAGAAAACACAACTGAAAACAAGCTCAAGAAAGAATGGAAAATGGAGAGCTTAAAAATTTTTTCTTCTCTTTGAAAACTTAGGTATTTTTCTTGGTGGTTTTTCAAGAGACCATTCTCCTCTATTTATAGGGAGAAGAAGGGATTAAAACTTATTTATTTTAAGCTTATTTGATCTGAAAAAGTTCTATAAAACCCAGAAAAAGTCTGCCAAAAAACAGTCCTAAAAACAGATTTCAGAATTGCACCAAAGAGGAAAGAGCCGTTGGGGCTCTGCAGGCCTGGCGGTCGACCGGTCCGGTCGGCCGTCCGCCCTGCTGGCAGTAGCCGTTGGGCTCGGGTCGACCGCTCGGGTCGACCGTCCTCAAAAAGGAAACACAGTTTTCTGAAGGCGGTCGACCGGGCGGTCGACCCAGAAAACCCGAGAGTAAAACTGCTTTCAGTCGGTCGACCCGACGGTCGGCCGACAGACATGCACAAGCGTGCACGTCCTGAAGACAAGCTCCGGTCGACCGGTCCGGTCGGCCGGTCTTGCCTGAAACAGAAAAACAGCAAGAAACCAGAACTTGAAATTTTTGTAAATTATTTTGAAGTATAGATAGCTAAGTATCATGCTTGAAAAGGGTAAACATACATGATTATAAACATGATATATATCTTTGTAAAAAAGTTAGAGTCATGTATATTTGTCAAGGCATGAAACTTAGAAACAAAAGCTTAAACATGAAAACTTGTATACAAAAAAAGTGTGTGTGTGTATCCTAGAGCCAATTTTTCAAAACTCAAACTTTAACAAATTATTTCTTACATTGGTTCTAAAGGACTACAAGTTCTTCAAGTGAGCTTCTCCATATGATCTTGCAAGCTTGATACTTGAGCCCGAGTTGAGGTGACTTGAGTCAAAAACACCTTCCTTTAGGGAAGAAAACGTCTAGTTTTATTAGAACCCTGAAACACACTAAAAACAACAAACATGATTAGTACAAATAACTATATATGTTTTGTAATCATCAAAAAACACTAAAAACGGGTGATTGTAACCTTGGGCCAACAGTTGTACTTGTCGAAAATCTGAGATCCTTTTACTTTCTATTATTTGCTATCAACAGGGCCTGTCAACAGTTCTTGGTGTGCGGTCGACAGCCCTGTCGACTGCCACCTTATTTACTGAATTTACTTATCTTCTAAATCTTCTTTCTTTTTCAATTCGATTGGATCTTCTTAGACTATCGCCTCTTACTTGAAAATAAATTAATTTCACAACAAGAAGAATGAAAAATTTTCTTACCTGAATAACGTATCATATTAGAAAGTAATTATAAATTAGTAATCCAAAACTCTCAATGCAATCAAATGTTCTCCCTCGCTGAAATTTATTAGTGGGTAAGGTTACAAAACACCCTATATGTAACTAACTTAGTTACACATAGTGGTTTCCACCAAACAAAATAATTTTTAAATAACCTATTAACACTTTGTGGGATTGCATACTTTAATTTTTGTTTGTATCTCGTCTTGTAAAAAATTGTGTGGTGAAAACTAGTGTGTGCAACTTAGTTACACCCTATGTGCATTGTAATCTTTCCTTTTATCAGTTGTTAATTAATTGTTATAGCCAGTATGAGAGACAAAATTAGATTGTTGGTAAAGTCATTTTCTCCATGTAATTAAATTAAGAGTTAACAATGCTTGATTAATGCATCCATTAACAAATTTTTTTATTTGATTGAAAATGGGGCATGAGCCTTATTATAAAGCATATAAAAGATAAGAGTATATGTACAAATAAGAGCTGCTAAAAAATATTAGAGCGGGTCTATCTTCTCAAGACAGTTTTAGAACAAGAAAAACCTTCTCTCGTCATAAGAATTCACGAGAACGAGAAAATCTCATTTTGGGAGTTGTTAGCTGCCACTGTCAACTGTAGATTAAATTATCCTTTTGATAATTTCTCTATCATTTTTAAGAGCAGACCAAGATGTTAATATAATATTTTCACGTAGTATAACTTATGTGTGTGCGTGCATGATTGTCTCGTGGCTGGCCATCCAATTGGAAGGACGAAAGCATTTTAATATTGCTCTCGTGATATTGTCAGCGATGATGCAATCTCAGATTTTTTCTTCTTTCTTTATATGTGTTTGTCAACATGATTAGTTGAATCAGCTCATTAACTTTGGATTAAAAATACAGGCTAATCCCCAAAATGTATGTGATGTACTTGCAAGCTTGATGGAAACACTTGTCACAGATGCATTAATCAAGCGATGTCATTAGCTTTGCATTGATAACAGCCAGGTTTATTAGTTAACTATGTTGTAATTAATTAATTGTTGCAAGAAAGGAATTTAGAGTCATTTTGTTTCAAGATGTCATAAGTTCAAGACTGGCCTAAAACTAAGAGGAAAAAAAAAAATTGTAGTTTGTTGGCCTCAAGATATTAGATAGAAACTCGCAATTTTATATTAAGTTATATTAGTAAAATTAATGTTCACATACTCACAATTATAGTACTTTTGTAAGGTTGGAATGGGCTTATGTTGACCCAAGGTATATCATAGATCGATCCAAATTTTATAACTCAAGAAATATCTCTCTTATGGAGGAAGAGGGAAAAAAAGTGCCGCTTGGTTTTGAATCTGAGATATTGATAATCCAATCTCATATTCTTACCATTGAGTCAGGTCTCAGTGTCCACCTTCTATACGATTTCGTGGCAACAAACATGTGAATGCTTATCTATGAGATGTAGAGACTAGCTCTACATGAGCCTCTCCTTCCTCTCTCCTAGATAGGAACATACCTTGCAAGTTGTATCTTGGACTTGCTCAACCCATGATATTGCCAACGTCACAAGAGCCTAAAGTTGATTTTTTTGGCCTAAAGTTGATTTTTTTGGCGCACAGCTTTCTGTGAGCCTGTATCTATTATCAAAAGGAAAGGCCATGGGGTTGAGAGTTGGGTAAGGTCTTGGCTTGGACTGATAAGACTATCAACATCACATGGATTTTTACCTGGTCCTCCACTAATTGAAGGAAGAAAAAGGTTCTGATTTGAATGGCTTGGGATATGCATGAGGTTCAAACAAGTTTGTGATGGTGGGTTCAAGTCTTTGTTTGGAGGTCTCAAGTTGAATGATGAATAAGGTCAAGAGTGTTTTTCTTGCTCACATTGTTAGACATATCAATGACAACACGTGATTTATGTGAAAGACACCAATCAGATCCTAAAATCTCTCCATGATTATAAGAACACATGGGACTCATGGGATTCATGCACCATGTGTTTCTCATTCTTTCTCTCAGTCAATATTTTTCTATTATTTCTCTCAGTCATGTTTTCCTATTGTACCTCCTAAATCAGTGTAAACATGTGACCAATATGTGTATATAAATACAACCAAGAACCATAACTAATGGTATCTTGTCTTTACACAAATAAGTCTTCTTCTTCTTATTGTTTATCTTGGTATCAGAGCTACTCCTGTACCATGTCGAGCATTTCCTCTTCATCTTCCCTCATCTCCATCCAAACACTTGCATCCATGGTTACTCCCAATCCAACATCACTCACTTTCTAAATGTCAAACTCGATAAGGGAAACTATCTGCTGTGGCGTTCCCAGTTCCTTCCTTTTCTCAAGCTCCACGATCTCGAAGGCCTCGTCGACGGAACCTCTCTATGTCCGGTCCGGTTCCTTCCTTCTATCGAGAAGGATGCTCAGCCCACTATCAATCCAGAATACACTCGCTGGATCAAGCTTGATCAGATGCTCTTATGTTGGCTTATCTCCTTACTCACTGAGGCTGTTCTTGCTCATGTCGTTGGCCTCACCACATCTCGTGATGTGTGGTGCTCTCTGGAGCGAATATTTGCGTCACCCTCCAGAGTTAGAGTGCAGCAACTCAAATATCAGTTGCACACCGTCAAGATGGGCACCTCTTCTATGTCAGAGTACATCCAGTCTGTCAAGTCCATCGTGGACAACCTGGCGGCAGTGGCTAATCCGTTGCCGACTCTGACCTCGTCTCTATCTTACTCAGTGGTCTGTCTCCCGAATATGACTTGTTCGTCACCTCCGTTAACACACGAGTCGACCCTGCACTGTCAGAAGAACTCATCGGCCTCATGCTTAGCCAGGAGATTTATCGTGGGCGTGCTATCACTTCACCAGTCTCCACCACCCTCATCTCCCCTTCTCCTGCGGTTCATACTGTTTCCCGCACTCCAAGCTACCATTCAGCTCCATCTTTTTTCCGTGATCGTGGACGTGGCCGAGGCAGGAGCGCGGTCGTGGTCGTGGAAGTTCCTTTTTACCGTCACATCAGTCCACCGTGGTCGACCTCAATGCCGGATCTGCAATCGTTTTGATCATTATGCTAACAAATGCTACAATTGTTATGATGATTCGGCTAGCCCAACTGCTCTTCTCCACTCTTATGGGAATAGTCCAGTCGATTCTAACTGGTATATTGACTCCGGAGCCACTCATCACCTAACGGCTAATATTGCGAATCTGGCGGCTCACTCCGAATATCAAGGACCCGACAGAGTACGCATGGGTAACGGACAGGTTTGCCTATTCGAGCTACTGGTGTTTCTTTATTGTGTTCTCATGTTTCTTCCTTTGTCTTGAAAAACCTTTTACATATTCGTGATATCACCAAAAATCTTCTGTTTGTTAGTCAATTTCCTGCTGATAATAAAGTCCTTCTTGAATTTTACCCTGACTCTTATTTTATCAAGGATCTCTCTACTCGGAAAACTCTACTGCGGGGACAACTTAAGGATGGTCTGTATGTCTTCTCCCTGGGGAATCATAACTTCATCGCCTCTTCCCAGGCTCTTCTCGGTGAGCGTGCATCTTCCTCCGTCTGGCATGAACGCCTAGGTCATCCTTCCACCAGAGTTGTCTCTAGTGTTTTATCTCAGCATCAGCTTCTTTTCCTACCTGACCGTGCTGGTACCCCTCTCTGCATCCCTGTCAGAAGGAAAAAGTCATCGTCTTTCTTTTTCATCATCTTCCACGATTGCTACTGCTCCTTTAGAGCTTATTCACTCCGATCTATGGGTCCGTCTCCTGTGTCCGCTGTAAGTGGTCATCGCTATTATATTATCTTTATAGATCACTACAGTAAGTATGTTTGGCTTTATCCTTTGATAAATAAAAGTGATGCTTTCTCCATTTTCTTGAGTTTAAAATTCATGTAGAAATTTTTTTTGGGCGTTCCATTAAAGCATTCCAAACTGATGGTGGTAGCGAGTTCATCAAATTTAAATCTTGTCTTCTCAGGGTATCGCTCATCGCTTATCCTGTCCACACACTAGTGTCCAAAACGGCACTGCAGAAAGAAAGCACCGCCACCTTGTCGAGACCGGCCTTACTCATCTGGCTCGGTCAAATGTTTCCATTTCATTACTGGCCCTATGCTTTCCAAACTGCCTCATTTCTCATCAATAGAATGCCCACCCCCCGTACTCTATAATCTCTCTCCTACTAGAAATTATTTCATAAAGTACCTGACTACCTTTCCTTTCGAATTTTTGGTTGTGCTTGCTACCCTCATCTGCGTCCATACCAAACTCATAAGTTTAGTTTTCGGTCCACTCAATGTGTCTTCTTAGGTTACTCGGCTTCGCATAAAGGTTATCAATGTTTGCATGTCCCCTCTGGTCATATTTACATCTCTCGGGATGTTGTGTTCGACGAATCTTCCTTTCCTTTCCATTCTCCTCAGCCCTCCCTCTCTCCCCCTACTCCCACGCCTTCACCACCGATCCCCATCTCCATGCCTCTGTTATTTTCCATTGTTTCAGTCCCCTCTTCTCATGCGGGTCCCACCATTGACTCTTCTCCTCCTCCACTACCACCTCCATCACATACTCTTTCTCCACCACCTCCACCAGCACCCGCCGATGAGTCCTTCTCCTCGTCCTCTGTAACGCCCCGATCCCGCAGGTACGGAGACGTTATGACGACGTACATACGCGAGGTGAAAACACACTCACGCGTACGTTGAGCCTCAGTACAAGACATAGTCTCCTTATACACAAGAGTTCCAGCAAGAATAAGTACAAGAATACCTGCAGAAAGGGGTTAGGGATTGTAGGCTGTCTAAAAATGACTACAGGCAAGCCACCAAAGAAGCAGTCTCAAAGACGCAAAGGATTGAAGCCCGCGTCTCAACTTCAAGACGCGTCAGCCTGAAGCCCGCGTCTCAACTTCAAGACGCGTCAGCCTGAAGCCCGCGTCTCAACTTCAAGACGCGTCGGCCTGAAGCCCGCGTCTTAACATCAAAGCGCGTCGGCCCGAAGCCCGCGTCTCAATATCAAGGCGCGTTGGCTCGACGCCCGCGTCTCAGCATCCAAGACGCAAGGGACTGAAGCTTGCGTCTCAGCATCCAAGGCGCGTCCGGCTTGAAGCCCGCGTCTCAGCATCAAGGCGCGTTTAGTCTGAAATCCGCGTCTCAGTTGCAACCGCCCAGATCGTGGGGAGTCAGTTACCGCGCGTATCGCGGGTAACGGCCCTCATTCAGGCGCATTTTTAGGGGGGGCACGATCACCCCCTAAGACCCCTATAAATAGCCCTGTTGGCTATGAAGGAAAGGGGGAAGATTTGATTCAGGGGAGAAGAAGGTCGAGTGATCAATTAAGGTCGGCATTTTTGAATCCAGAGGGTCATAAGATCAAGGCATCAAGAGAGAGAAGCCCGACGTCGACGACCGAGAGAGAAGAGATTCTTCAACAGGCTTACTGAGTACTAGCCTATCTTCGCCTACCTCCTCTTTGAGAGTTTGGTAGCCGGAGCTGAGTTACTCCCCTACCGGCCGAAGAGAAGATCCCCGACGGTCCAGGACGGTCATCTGGTCAACGGAGAACAAGATTCACTCTCCATCGCCACACGAAGAACCCAGATTTAAACAAAGGGGATCCAAGCATCCTCCCTCCCTTGTAGTCGGAATATTGTTTTGTTGTAATCTTTCAACTGATTCAAGGAAATTTTACGGCAAAATCTCTTTTCCGTACCGAACAAGAGATGGCGACTCCGCTGGGGACTACATTCGTGACCGATGAACACATCGTGGTGCAGGATGACGTTCTCCGTAAGGGGAAGATGGTCGAATCACTCGTCGTTGAGTTCGACCAGGCGAAGTATGAAGAGTTTCTCTCTTCTGGCTCCAAGAGCCCCAAGACCCGCGTCTGCCGCAGGGTCTCAACGACGCAGCCTCCCGAAGCCCAATCTGTGGCTCAACCAGGCGCTGCTGTCACCCTCTGTGCCGCGCCCAGTTCACGCGTCAACGCCTCCTCGAAGGCCCGCGTAACATCCAACGCCTCTGCTGCTGCGATCAACCGCGACGCGCAGAACCCACGCGCCAACGCCTCTCTGAAGGCCCGCGTGATCCACGGCACAACTGTTGCTGCGATCGACCGCGTCTCGCACAACGCCCGCGTCTCGCGTGACGCCCGCGTCTTGCAGAACGCCCGCGTCTCGAAGAAACCCCGCGTCAACGTCTCCCAAGAGACCCGCGTGGTGAACAGCCCTGGTTCTTCAAACCAGGAAGTTGTTGGCTTCTCTCCTCCTCCACGACGCAATCGAAATGCCGAGCGTCGACAAAGACGACGCGCGCGTCAACACTCGGTTGGAACCGATGGTTCTCTGACTGGGGTTGGACGCGGCGTTCAATATGATGCCTTGTCCGCACCTCGACCAGTGCAAGAAATCCGCGTTTGGCGACCCAAACGCGAGATTCCTCAAGTTGAGTCTGCTGGAGACCAACTTACCAAACGCCGAAGCGAAGTTTCTGCGTCTCATCAAACGCAGGACGCATGCGTTCCCAGGCGTGGGGCCCAGCAGCCCATTATCTTCCAAGTCCCTCTGCTTCAACGCAGCGGACAACAGTGCGAGAACCGCGTCTCGTCTCAACAGAGACACCAGACGCGCGAAATCTCCCAACAGTGCGAGGACCGCGTCTCGTCTCAACAGAGACACCAGACGCGCGTGACGCCCCAAGTGTCTCTGCCCCAACGCAGTGGACAACAGTGCGACGACCGCGTCTCGTCTCAACAGAGACGCCAGACGCGCGTAACGTCCCAAGTCTCTCTGCTCCAACGCAGCAGACTGCAACGCGAGGACCGCGTCTCGTCTCAACAGAGACGCCAGACGCGCGTAACGCAACAGTGTGATCTCCGCGTTTCTGAGACTTGCGTCCAGACAGCGCAACACACGACTGCCCCCCGTCTTCGACGCTGTGAGGCCAGTCTATTTAATCCCCTCCCACGGATTTGAGGGATTATTTGACAAGGAAAAGAAGTGCCAATCAGGCCACTTCTTCTTGCTGCTGTCAACAACTCATCCAGATGCTCTCTGAATGCCATTGCGAATCAGGCGTTCACCAGCCGTCTTTGATTAGACAGCTGACCCTGATTCCCCCGTCAGCTAAAAGAAGACGCTCCCACCGAAGGAGAACCTTCCCTGACGTTGAGTACCCGGAGCTCACTGCATATATGACAAGCAGAAGCAGGGGAAAACAACCTATGGTCAATTCAGAGGGGTCAGACTCTGAGCCAGAAGGGGTGTATCGACACACCCGTACCCGGACTGGAGCCATCACCCCAATTGACTACAATGCCCTATCCCGCGGCATTAGGGAAGATGATTCTCACTCAGTTGTGATAGAATCATGGGCTTCGAATTCTTCCGGTGGAAAGGAGGTTTCCGCCTACATGGCAGACGCTCCTAAGGACACAGCAAATGCTCCCGAGGAGACAACTAAGTACTTGGCCCGGATGCAGAAGCACCAAATGGAAGTACTCTCCTCTCAGCAGAGAACCATTGACGACCTCAAGCATATGCTTGAGAAATTGCTTGACGAGAGGGCAAGATCTCCTCCCAGAAGCCAAGAGCTAGAAGGGGAAGAGGAGGAAGTCCACCCTCTGATCCTTCCGATGGGACACGACGATCCACTCCTTCGAATGTGTCCAGACCTTCAGCACATGCAGGAAGCGACCCAGATTCGGAGAAGGCTCAAAATCAAAGAATGAGCCTATTGGAGCAACGACTCAATGCCCTTGCTAGTCGTAAAGATCTCCAAGAAGCCGGAGTGGTCCGGCCGTATCCGGCCGAGTGGGACTTAGTCCCGTACCCTCCTAGATTCAAGGCTCCAACTCTCCAAGCATTCGACGGAAAGGGGTCGCCCAACCAGCATATCTACTACTTCAAATCCCAAACTGGGAATGTGGTAGATAACGATGCCATCCTGGCACGTCTATTCATTGGCACCCTGAAAGGGTTAGCCTTTGAATGGTTTATGAAACTCCCTGAAGGTTCAATCAAGAACTGGGGCGACTTGGAGAAGCTGTTCCTAACACGCTTCTTCGAGGATGATTCGGAGGTTACCATGCCTACCCTTTTAGCTACCAAGCAACGAAAGGGAGAGTCCGTTAAGTCTTTCGTAGAAAGATTTCGGAACACGGCACTCCGATGTCCGAGCGGCATGACCCAGGCTACCCTGGTGGAAACATGTCGCCACAATCTCCAAACTTCACTCCTTGCTCAAATAGGAGTAGCAGAAAGCCGCACCTGGAAACAGTTAGTCCAGCAAGGTGAACAGGCTGAAGAGATTGTCGCCCGCGTCAGAGCGGAAGAAGGCAGGCCCAGGCCAGAAAGGTCGACAAGGCGTGCGCCAGACACATCCCTCCAAACCAAACGGAAGGATAACTTGGCAACGGAGACCAAATCTCCCGTCAAGCCTCAAACAGGCAGAGCAGGTGGCTCTTCCAGCCAACCCCGCGCCAACAAACAATATTCCTTCAAGGAGGAACATGTCGACTCGCTCTTCAAATTACTCAACAAGAGCAATCGACTGAAGCTCCCTGAAATCAGGCGCCCAGAAGAAGTCGGCAAGACCGACAACCCCAACTACTGCCTGTACCATAGGATGCTCGGGCACCCTACCAAGAGCTGCTACATCTTCAAGGACGTCCTTCAAGCCCTAATTGACGCGGAGGTATTAAAACTCCGACCGGAGCAGAAACAGAGGGCGGCCAACATGACGTCGGCACTCCACTTCGGGACACGACCCCCGATGCCCGTGGGAGTGATATCTGTCCCGAAAGGAGAATTGAGAGTGGTCAATACAGACCCTCATCAGCAGCAGGAGAAGGGCTTGGTCCCGGTCCCTACACCTGAAGGAGGAATCATGTGGGTCCACCCTGACCTCGTTGACGAGCAGCAATGGACGACTGTGACCAACAGGAAGTCCAAAGGCAAAGGAAAGGCTTCATCTTGCCACGTGATCTGCGCTTCTTCCCGGGAAGCAGACGCTGATGTTCCTTCGCTGACCGACTCAGAAGAGGAGACAATGGTCCTGGCAGCAGAGCCCAACCAACCGACATCAGGCACCCGCTCAGGGCAGGCGTACTTGAAGCAGTACGGCGAAAAGGCGGTGGTCCCTCCTCAACCAGCTGTAGAGCCAGCTCAGCCCTCCACAAAACCACCCGTGGAGAAACAGAAAGAAACTCGGTTTTCCCGGGTTCTTTCAAGAAGTGCAGCGGAAGGATCTTCGACATCTTACCGCTTCGATGTTCTGGCTCAGTTAGCCAACATCCCGGCACGCATTACCTTGTATGAGCTCCTGAGGCTATCTAAGTCAACCAGAGAGGCTCTACAAGAAGCCCTGACGAACGCTGAGGTCTTTCTGACCCACGTACCGAGAGAGAAAGATGTAGAGGATTGCCTCCACACCTCTCCAAATGTTCCCTGCATTTCCTTCACAGCAGACGACATGCAGGTTAAAGGAAAGCATGACCGACCCTTATACTTCACGGGGTATATTGGGTCATCCGAGGTGAACCGCATCCAGGTAGACCCAGGGTCCGCACTTAGCATCATACCTCGCCGAGTCATGCAATTTCTTGGCATTCCCGCCCATCGTCTGAGCCCAACCCAGACGACTATTTATGGGTTTAATGCCAACAGCTCCCGCCCGATGGGGAAGATCAAGCTCAAATGCCGGATCGGGAGCCTCAAATCGGAAGTGACGTGTTATGTCATTGACGCTGACACTTCCTACAACCTGTTGCTGGGACGACCATGGATCCACCAAAACTCCATCGTTCCCTCCACTCTCCATCAAGTCATGAAATACATTGACGAGAGCGGACAGGTTCGAACTTTGATCGCCGAAAGGCATCCGTTCAAAGGGGTCGAGAACTATTTCACGGATTCCCTCTTATATGAGGAGAATAATGGAACCCCGCAACCAGAGGAGCCAGACTCTGGTAATGAAGCTGACACCGAGCCCGAAGAAGAAGAGTGCCTGTGGGAGTTAGAACCACTTGTAAAGAGCACTAATAAGCTCGATGTTGATACCACCGACGATGCAGGCGGTTGGTATATTAATGAAGACTTAGATTTCGCGTATTTTCCTGTGTATGAATCTGAGTCAATACCGTCGGATACTAGTACCGACATGGGCGAGGATGTATGGTCGGCAATGAATGCTCTGACATCATTGCATGTACCTATAAAATCATCCTTCGGGACGTACCATGATGATGGTGACGCGCAAGGATCTTCATTTATGGTTCCAGCCAGACAAAAGGGCCAGAGACCTATCCTCTTTGGACGAATCATGTCTGAACCAACGCCCCATGAAGAATCAGAAGGCGAGGATGAATCCCCCCAGTTCAATCATTATGAACCGAGAACGCTCAAGATGATGAAGCGTATGGGGTACGATCTAATCAACAGGCCCGGGTTAAACTTCGGCAAAGGAAGGAGATCATTGCTTCGATCTTTTGTACCAAAAGGGAAAACACCTGACTATTATCATCAGACCCGCCGGGGGTTGGGCTATGTATCAACTCCAGTGCCGTCAGCCTCTGATTCTGAGGAACCATCAGGCCATGATCACTCTTCAGACACGTCATCGTGGGAATCAGATGTCAGTATTGGCAACATCTTCAAAGGGCTTTCTGTAAACATGGTTTCAACAAGCCATCTGGAAGACGAAGACGAAGAAATGATCCAGTCGGATACAGACCCCTGGATCAAACATCTGAATGCTCTCTGGGATATCCGCTTTGAACAGCGTGAGCCACCCACAGAAGACAAGGTTGTTCAGATCAACCTAGGAGATGAA
The DNA here is from genome assembly GCA_038442645.1 of Agave tequilana. Lineage (NCBI taxonomy): Eukaryota > Viridiplantae > Streptophyta > Magnoliopsida > Asparagales > Asparagaceae > Agave > Agave tequilana. Next base: position 51,797 of record JAVJIF010032932.1, read on the forward strand.
GCCAACCCCAAGCCCATCTTCATAAGTGACGGCCTGTCACCATCAGAGAAGAATGATCTAATATCTCTTATACAAGAGTATATAGACGTCTTCGCCTGGAATTACGAGGACATGCCTGGACTTGATCCTCAAGTGGCTATGCACCGCCTCAACATCAGTCCGGACGTAAAACCCGTCAAGCAACAGCAGCGACGGTTTCGTCCCGAAATAATGGAGGCCATTCAATCAGAAGTCAAGAAGCTTATTGACTCCGGCTTCATCAGGGAGGAACAACATCCCGACTGGGTAGCTAACATCGTCCCCGTTGCTAAGAAGAACGGGAAGATCCGGATCTGCATCGACTTCCGCGATCTAAACGAGGCCTGCCCCAAAGACGAATTCCCATTGCCAATCACAGATGTCATGATTGACAATACCTGCGGATTCGAGCGAATGTCCTTCATGGACGGATTCTCAGGATACAATCAAATCAAGATGTACCCTGACGATGAAAAGCATACCTCCTTCAGGACACCTCTAGGAGTATACTGCTACACCGTCATGCCCTTCGGTCTAAAGAATGCAGGGGCAACATACCAAAGGGCCATGAATACCATTTTCCATCAGCAGATACGCAAAACGGTGGAATGTTATGTCGACGACATCGCGGTGAAAAGTCGCATTAAAGGAGATCACATAGCTGATCTGAAGATGGTCTTCGACATCATGCGGGCTCATCAATTGAAGATGAACCCCACCAAGTCCTTCCTGGGGGTAGCCAGCGGCAAGTTCCTAGGGTTTGTTGTAACTTCCACAGGAATCCATTTGGATCCGGAGAAAGTCCGTGCTATCCAAGAGATGCAACCCCCCAGAAGCCTCAAGGAGCTCAGAGGATTGCAAGGACGATTGGCGTACATCCGCAGATTCATTTCAAATCTCTCTGGGAGATGCCAACCCTTCGCTAAGCTGATGAAGAAGGGAGTCTCGTTCATATGGGACGACGCTTGCCAGCAAGCATTCGAGGAGATCAAACGATACCTCACCCAACCACCAGTACTTGCAGCTCCGGTATCCGGAAAACCCTTCCTGGTGTACGTCCGATCGATGGATCATTCTTTGGGAGCTCTACTAGCTCAGAATGATGACCAAGGACGAGAACAAGCAATCTACTACCTCAGTAGAACGATGATCGGGGCCGAACATCGATACAACCCGATCGAGAAGGAGTGTTTGGCCTTGGTGTTCGCTATTCAGAAAATGCGACATTATCTGGTAGGCCAAACTATAAATGTCATATCAAAAGTCAACCCCCTGAGGTTGCTTATGACAAAGCCTTCATCATTGAATGGCCGGCTGGCAAAATGGGCTATATTGCTCTCTCAATATGAGATGCACTTCCTGCCACAGAAGGCCATTAAAGGACAAGCGGTGGCGGACTTCTTAGCCGAACACCCAGATCCGAGGGCAGCCAAACTTTATGAGGATCTCCCAGATGAGGTCGCTGAAGTATGCCTGACTCAGGCAACATTCGAAGGACAAGTATGGCAACTTTTCTTCGATGGTGCATCAAGGGCAAGCCCCAAGGGACACACAGTAGCGGGGGTAGGAGTAGTACTCGTCTCCCCACAAAACTACGTGATCCCCCGGGCTATCTCGTTAACCGAACCCTGTTCCAACAATGTGGCGGAGTACAACGCTCTCCTGATTGGGATGCAATTCGCCGATGAGATTGGCGTTAAAAATCTCGAGGCGTACGGTGACTCCAAACTCATCGTCAGCCAAGTTCGCGGAGAGTATGAGGTCAGACATGAAGATCTAGTACCCTACTACGACGCGACAATCCACATGGCGGAAAGTTTTCAAACTTCTACATCGACCATGTGCCGCGAAGCCGAAATGCGCATGCAGATGCCCTCGCATCTCTCGCAGCTTCCCTAGCTCTCCCAACTGGAGCAATGGAGAAAGTATTCGTCTATAGCCACGACCTATACTGTCCAAAAATCCCCCCGGAGACTACCCAGGGTCAACAGGAGATCGTCGCGGTAAAGAGACACTTGAAGTGTCAACCGCTCCAGAGCTTAAAGACTGGCGATTTTCCTATATTGATTATGTCTTATACGGCATCTTGCCTGAAGACACCAAAGAGGCGGCCGCCATTCGGAGGAAAGCCCCCAAATTTTATTATAATGCGATCACGCGAACACTGTACCGTCGATCGCATGACGGGATCCTGCTCCGGTGCCTCTCATCAAAAGAGGCCCGCGAAATGTTGAAAGAAGCCCATGATGGCACATGTGGAGCTCACCAACCTGGTCCAAAGCTGGCAAACAGACTCCAAAGATTGGGGTACTACTGGCCCAAAATGGTCGCCGATGCCGTCGCTTACGCCAAAAGATGTCATGCCTGTCAAATACATGGCGATTTCATCCATCAGGCACCAGGGTACCTCCACTCTACGACCTCTACTTGGCCGTTCGAAATGTGGGGGATGGACGTGGTTGGCCCCATCAGCCCACCATCGTCGAAAGGACATCGGTTCATTCTAGCAATAACCGATTACTTCTCCAAGTGGGCCGAAGCTGTTCCTCTAAAAGAGGTAAAATCGTCTAACGTGATCAAGTTCGTGAAACATCACGTTATCTATCGCTTTGGTGTGCCTCGGCGGATCGTCCATGACAATGGACCCCAGTTCATCAGCCAGGCTTTCCAGAGATTCTGTGCCAAGTTCAGAATCCAGAGTGTGTCTTCAACGGCATACTATCCTCCCGCCAACGGCCTCGCGGAAGCTTTCAATAAGACTATTGGCAAGCTTCTTAAGAAATTCGTCTCGAAAAGTCAACGAGACTGGGACGATAAGCTGGGTGAATGCTTATGGGCATATCGCACGACCGTGCGAACCCAACTAAAGCCACGCCATTTTCCTTGGTGTACGGATGTGAAGCTGTCCTCCCACTGGAAATCCAAATTCCATCTCTACGCGTCGCCCTGACCGCCGAGATGACAACAGAGGAGAAGCATCGACAGCGACTCCAAGAACTGGAGGCCTTAGACGACAAGCGTCTGCAGGCCCAGCAGCAGATCGAGCTTTATCAAGCTCGCATCACCAGAGCCTTCAACAAGAAAGTCAAGACGCGAACTTTCAAGAAAGGCGACCTTGTCTTAGCCGTCCGGAGACCCATGGTCATGACGCACAAGACGAAAGGAAAATTCCAACCCAAATGGGAAGGACCGTTTGTAGTAGAGTCAGTCTACTCAAATGGATCGTATCGCCTCATAACCTCAAATGGCGATACACTCATGATGCCAATCAATGGCAATTCCTGAAGAAATACTATCCCTAGATGGCATTCTTCCACCGATCAAGTTAAAAATACACCTCTGATCAAAAACATCCGACGCCTTCGACGGCTAAGGATAGAGGAAAAGGTTGGCATCTAAGCCCAACATAAATCCTCGACAACTCATCATGCTGAGGGGAATAGCATGGCTAGCCCAACCCAAACGGTAGTTGGTAAAGGCACATCAAATCCGTTGAGAGCTGAGGGTTTGCTAAAAATCCTGCCGATCAAGTTAATACCACACCTCTGATCAAACATCCAACGCCTTCGACGGCTAAGGATAGAGGAAAACGTTGGCATCTAAGCCCAACATAAGTCCTCGACAACTCATCATGCTGAGGGGAATAGCATGGCTAGCCCAACTCAAACGGTAGTTGGTAAAGGCACCTCAAATCCGTTGACAGCTGAGGGTTTGCTAAAAATCCTAAGTGGACCTGATTCCACTCTCTCCTCCAAAATCTCTTACCAATTCTCATCCATAGAATGGTAGGACCACAAAATGCAAACATTACTACGTTAAACACTATACCTCTGGTAATGAATACTCCTTGTCGAGTACAAGCCCCGCTTGTTACCTCTACATAGAGCAGCAAACTTCAAAATTGCCAAGTTAACACTATACCTCTGGCATTTCAAATTCCACTTGTCAGTTCTCATCAATAGAATGACAGGTCCTCAAATTGCTCCTATCAAGAGCCAATTCTTGTCAAGTTAATATCACACCTCTGACAAACTACTGTTTAAGTTAACATTACACCTCTAAGCAGTATATCAGGTGCCCGTCAAGTTAATATTACACCTCTGACAGTCACCCTTTCTTCAGACTTCCATATCGAAGCTGAAATGGACGATGCCAAGTTAACACTACACTTCTAGCATCCGAGTCATTGCTAAGTTCAACAATACACCTATGGCTATGACCTTTTCTCGACTTCCTTAAGCGAGACGAACGATGCCAAGTTAACACTACACTTCTAGCATCCGAGTCATTGCTAAGTTCAACAATACACCTATGGCTATGACCTTTCCTCGACTTCTTCAAGCCGAGACGACTAATGCCAAGTTCAACATTACACCTCTAGCATTACCCTCACTGTTAAGTTAAACATCACACCTATGACAGTGACACCCTCAGTTTTCTCTTATAAAACTGAGATGATTGATGAGTTAAGTTAACATCACACCTCTAACTCATGTCCTTGTCAAGTTAACATTACACTTCTGACAAGACTACTCCCAAACCGTTAAGTTAACATCACACCTCTAACGGTAAGGACCTTCCTAGATTCCCCGCGAGTCTAGTCTCATTTGATATTCTCCTCAACAGAATATCGAATTCATTCTGGAGGCATTGTTGGTTAACATTACACCAATAAACAATGTTTCCATCAACATCCCCAGCTGATCTGAAATCAAGTTGAGCACAAATCCTTGATAAAAGTTCATCTTTCCTGGGGGTACGAACTCCACCTGTCACTTTCTTCCACAAAGTGGCAGGTCCACCAAAAAATTGCCTCTGTCAAGTTGAGCTCACACCTCTGACAGTGTCATGAAAGTTCTTGAAACAAGATCTTTCCTTATAACTTTTGACTTATTAAGATTATGATCATAATTTTGATAAAGATCAAAAGATTCCCTTGTTTCTACATGTCCAACCAAAGGCAAAGAGTTAGAGACAAAAGAAGTAAAAAGGAGGGTGTCACTTTTATTTATATCCAAAAATATGAAAGTGATACAAAAACGCTCTCTTATACAAATAAGATTGAGCGTTACAAAAAAAAGGGAGGAGAAGGCTAAAAATCTCGATCTGGTAGGGAACGGATGCGCTCCCTGAGACGATGCATCTCATGCTGACGTGCCTTCTCAGCCTCCATCATCGCCTGGACCCGCAGCTCCTCTTCAGATAGGCAGGGTTTTTCAGCCAGCTGGGCTCGCAAAGTCTCCAATCTGGAGAGATGAACAGACTGGCTCTCTTCAGCCCGTACCCTTGCAGCCTTCTGCTCCTCTAGCTTCTTCTGGAGGGCGACGAGCTTCTCTTCATTGACAGCTAGCATGGCTTTGGCCTTAGCAATGGCAGCCCGAGCGTTGGTAATAGCCAGCTCTGTGTTCTGCATGATAAGCTCAGTATCCCCTGAGTCTTCAATCAGCCTTTGGCATTCAGCCTGGGAACGCTCAAGGTTGCTGACCTCTTCGGCAATTTGTACTTCCACTTCCTGTCGCTCTTGCCTTTGGGCAGAAAGGAGGCTATCCAGGATGACTTGGGTTTCGTGGAGGGAGTCAGCTTCGTCTAAAGACTTCAGCTCTTTCAGGTCACTCTCCAACTGATCCACCACCCGCATACATGCCTGAGCAAGAGGAAGGCCCCCGACTAGCTCGATGTTCTCGGCCACATTCCCGAGAAATCTCCGGGCAAAGTCAAAAGAACGACGCCCAGAAAGGATAAAGTCGATGCACGATCGCATCGCTTCAAAGAACTGCCGCACCGTACTGCGCGTCAGGAAGTCCATGCTGTCATCACCCGGAACGCTCCCCGACCCCTTTCTATCTCGGAAGAAGGGGTGTAGGCCGGCTCTTTTTGCACAGAAGTCATGCTGACTGTCGATACGGCAAGAGCGGAACCAGCCACTGGTGCTTCCGGAGGTGCTATCCCTGCTGGAACTTCCGCGACCAATGATGGAGTGGCAAGCACGATTTCCTCAGAAGCTTCATTTGAAGCTTGGGCTGTGCAATCTCCTGGGAGTGGACCTGCCATTGGACCCTCCACCCGAGCCTTCTTGACCTCAGTAGTGGCTTCCTCCTCTGGTAGAGTGGAAGGCTCCCCAGTACCAGCAGCTGCCCCCTCTGAGGGCATCTCAGCAGCTGAGGTCTCAATTCCCTGTGGCCGAGTCAACTCTCTCACCATCTCCTCAATATGCGAGGAGGTTGTAGCCTCGGCATTTCCGGTTGGCCCTGCAATATAAAATGAAGAATGTCAAGACATCTTCTTCAACATGTAAAGAAAAATTGGACAGGAGGTGGAAAGGGTACCTTCAACAGGAATAGCCGCCACTGGTGGTGCAGATGATGACTCGCCCACATACATTTCCTCTTCTGAGACATGGAAGAACTTGCTTTGATCAGGAGGAGCGGGTTCCTCGCTATAGTCGACTTTGTCCTCAAAGAGGCTTTCCCCTGAGAGCGAAGAAGACGACAGCTCAGGAAGCTCCGTAATCGGAGCCTTGCCTCCAATCACCCCAGTAGTAGGACTAGGGTCGACGGCCCTGGAACTAGAGATGAAGACGCCTGGAGACCCCAACTGCTGTGCCTCATCTCTCCCTTCATGAGCAGAAGGAGGTTTGAGCTGAGCTGAGGTTTCCGGAAGTTCAACATCTTCATCGCCCATTATGTCAATCTCCGGGGATTCGGCATCAGCAGCAATAACGGGTTGTTCGATGAACTCCCCTTCCTCCACAGCCTCGCGGTGCGACCTAGGAGCACGAACTAAAGGGAGGAAATCTTCCTCTTCCGGAGGTTCCTCAACTCTGACGACGTCTTCAGGAGGGGCCTCAACTCCAGCAGAGATAGCTCCGGATTGAGAGACTTCAGCCGCCAAGTCCCTCCTAACCTTCTTTGGGGCTGGTTCAACAATAGGAGTAGAGCGTTGATGACGCTTACTCGCCAACTGCTTAGACCTCTTTGCTGGTGGCTCCGCCCTCGTTGCTGGAGGCTCCGCCCTTGTCGCTGGTGGTTCCGCCCTCGTCGCTCGTGGCTCTGCTCTTGGTGGTCGTGGCTCTGTAGCTTGTGGATCCCTCCTCGTCCTTCTCCCGACCTCCTTACGAGCTCTCCGGTACTGCTCTACGACTCTCGTTGGTTTTCCGGACTCTGTCCTTTCCTCGAGACTTGCATTGATGCTCTCGATACATGAAGACGCCGGAAGAAAGTCTGGTGTCTGGACGGCTTGGGAGTACCAAGTACAATAGCTTAGACTCATCTGGCACTTGGGTGCTTCGAGAGGTAGACGGAAGGTTGTTCCTGTCCCTCCAGCCACACTATAGTACCAGGCCCGAGCACCCTCGAACAAGTTCCCTTCGAAGGCGAGATAAGCATTTGGATTCCCGATATAGAGCTGGTCATAGCCGAACTGTCGAGCGAAGCGATTCGGCATGTATGGCTCAATGGTGCATGATGTCCCTTGTCGGAAAAGCATATACCCGGGCCGAATATTGAGCAACCACCAGAAGGCTCCCTGGGATAACCTCGTGAAATCATCAGGGCCTGCGGAATCGACAAGTAGATCGCCGTAGGATGCACCAGGGATCTGGAGGAGGCAACGATTGAGCTGATAGTTTGCCGGGGCTGAAAGACGCTTCCGGATATAATATATGTAAGGATCCTGCCACCTCGAACCCTCCAATCGCTGTATGAAGGGGACGGAGTCCTCCTTCCAACGCACCGCCGTCATCAAAGAGGGGCAGTGCATCACATACCAGGCCATAAGGTATGTGTAAGGCAGCTCAACCCGAGGATTGGGACGCTTCACCACTGGATTCCCCTCTGCGTCCGTGAGCGGCTTTCCCTCGGAATCCACAGTTTTTGGCGGCTCACAAAAGCTTTTAGCCAGCGCCCGCAGCCCGCTCTGAATACCAGCCACCACGGCCGGGAGAAGAGCTATAGGGTTGCCATGGGCCAGAAGCACCGCCGGGTACACCACGTCGGCAACTATAACTTCATGTGGCAGCGTGGGCACCACACAACGCTTTAGCCACAGCATCAGAAAACCCGCCAGCAGCGCCCGATCGGAGATAGGAGTCCGGGCTTGGTGGTGGAAGCTTTCAAAAACCAAGTCGGGGTCGAAACCATCTTCGTTCGATTCTGTGGTGTAGAACTTCTCGGGAGCCTGGTCAATCCGGTCTTCGATATCCCTATCAGAGCTGGGAGCCAATCGGGTGATCAAGTGGTCTTTGGTGTTCACATTGTTGAACAAATAACTCGCCCAAGACAGATACGTGACCCCCTGCGACCGCCATTTGGTGATCTGACCGCAGATATGGAAGTGACAGAGCACTTCCCAGTAGGTCTCGTATATGAGGGGAAACTCCTCCTTCACGTAGCGAAGCTCCACAGCGGTCGGGACATATTCTTCATAGGGCATGTCCCCTGTTACCAGTCCTGAGACCTCGTGCAGCTCGTGTAAGGCAAGGTCCATCTCCCCGACTGGAGTAAAGAACGTCCCCGTCAAGGGATTGTAACGTTCTAGGATCCCAAAGAAGTTTTGAGAACTTTGAGGGATCCCCCACTGTACGGCCCTGACCGCCGAGTACAGTCCTACACGCTTCAGCAAATCCCCGAGCTCGGTAAGGACAAAGCCAACCATCCTGCCCCACCAGTAATTCGCTGGGGAATAGATCCACCCATATGCACGGAACGCAACTGGATAGTCACCCTCCGCTGCCATGAACATGTTGAGGAAGGTGGAGCCAATGTGCGGTATCTCTCCAGACGGGATCTCCCTCTTGCGCGATCCAGGGAAAAGGCCGATAACCGACTCGTCATGGCCGTCATGACGGTGCACTTGGTGGTGGGAGCCCAGATCGCCAAGAGTAACCTCAGGAGCATATCGAGCGAGGTCAAACTCCATCTTCCGCGGGACGGACATATGCTGGTAATAGAACATAGGGTACATCCTATCCATGGCCGGGAGAAAGAACCTTCGGCCCCCTATTTGACGGAGCCATGTGTAAGTCCCTTCGTGCACGCGATGGCCGCCATCGTGGATATGATCCCCGAAGAAGAAGGCGGGCTTCTTCAGCTGGATGCCGTCATCCGTGACGAATGCTGCATCGGTCATCAGCACTCGAAGAGTCCTCATCTCGACATTCGAGAGCTTCTTCTCACGAGCCGGCGACTGGTCGGCAGTCACAGGGGCAGTCCTTTGCAGCACAAAGGTCAGGTTCCGGTCAGCTCCACCTACATGCCCAAAATGGCGTATCTTGGGGAGTGAAGTAGCAGGTTGCGGCGCTGCAAAAAGATGAAGACACTTAAGTCAGATGCTTTACCAAAAGTAAAGAAAAATACTAAGTGTTCTGCGTCCAAACGCAGAAAAGATACTGGACGCAGGAATCATCAAATCCGCGTCCAGACCCGCAAATCTGCGTCAAGAAGCACAGAACGCAAAAATTGAAGCCACTTATGAAATTCCAAGTACTTGGACTCAGACGCCAGATTCATCAAATTGGCGCCTGATGACACAGAACGCAAGGATCAAATCCGCGTTCTGCAAACCAAGACTTGTGGAATTTCAAAGTACTTGGACTCAGACGCCAGATTCATCAAATTGGCGCCTGATGACACAGAACGCAAGGATCAAATCCGCGTTCTGCAAACCAAGACTTGTGGAATTTCAAAGTACTTGGACTCAGACGCCAGATTCATCAAATTGGCGCCTGATGACACAGAACGCAAGGATCAAATCCGCGTTCTGCAAACCAAGACTTGTAAAAATTCAAAGCACTTGGACTCAGACGCCAGATTCATCAAATTGGCGCCTGATGACACAGAACGCGAAGATCAAATCTGCGTTCTGCAAAGCTGCGTCCAGAGACCTTCACAGTTAGAGAAATTCTAAGTGAAGGACCCGAAGCACAGGGCTCTTGGGTGTCAGATTATCTAATCCGCGCCCCGGTTATCATCCCAAAGACTGCGTCTGGGGAATCAAACACGCTTTTAATGGTTTAAAGTCCTTAAGGGTCAGTTCTGCCTAAGGCATACTACCTTGGAGGCCTTGGAGGACGAAGTCCTGCGCAGAGGAGGAGCTGCCCCTCCGGGCCTCGGTGGTGGTCGCCTTTGATGAAGAGGCAGTCGGCTTGGTCTTTGGTGCCATGGCGAACTTAATCTGAGATTGGACAGAACAGAGAGAGAAAGTGCTTTTCTTAAAGTTCTTAGCAAGCGAAATGCGGAGAAGAAGAGGAAGTTCTCCAAACAGTTGCCTTTTATAGGCACGGGGATGCGCAGAGATACGCGGCGCGTGACCCAAGGGACGCTGCAGCGAACCGTCGCTTGACGCGTGTAACAAAATCACTGCCGGTGACGAAGATCATGCGTCGCAACCCCGCCGCGAATCAGAAGCCGACACGTGGAGCAGTTCATTTAATGAACCGCAAGATCCGCGCGCCAAAAGGCGAAATTTCGCCGTTTCCCCAGGCCAGCTGGCGGCGTCATCATGACAGCGTAAAGTTCGCGCCCAGAAAACGCACCGGACATGCCCCGTCAGCATCTCCAAGAATGCTTTCTGAAGGTCGCGTCCCCTCTAAGGAGTTCGCGTCTGACCAACATCGCGTCTACCCTATAGACGCTGCGTCTTCAAAGTGGCTTCTACTTTTCAAAAAGGAGCCTGCGTCCAGTCTCCTGCGTCTGCTTTCAAAAAAGGAGTCTGCGTCCAGTCTCCTGCGTCTGCTTTCAAAAAAGGAGCCTGCGTCCAGTTTCATGCGTCTGCAAGACAGTTCAACAGTACACTGGCGCCAACAGACAACCAACTACTCCTAGCCAAAAACGCACCCGTGACAGACTAAAAAGCAATTGGGGAGGTCTAGGCTGTGTATCTAGACACTCAACACGATCGACTCTGATGGCTTCTAAGAGTTCAACAGTACACTCACGAAGACCAATTCCAGATAAGATCAAGCCCGAAGCATCAACAGTCCAGTCATAAACGCGAACACGGCTAAGATCCAAAGTATTCCGAAATCCGTCCCATTCAACTGCGGAATATCGGAAACTTTGGAGGGGGTTCTGTAGGCTGTCTAAAAATGACTAACAGGCAAGCCACCAAAGAAGCAGTCTCAAAGACGCAAAGGATTGAAGCCCGCGTCTCAACTTCAAGACGCGTCAGCCTGAAGCCCGCGTCTCAACTTCAAGACGCGTCAGCCTGAAGCCCGCGTCTCAACTTCAAGACGCGTCGGCCTGAAGCCCGCGTCTTAACATCAAAGCGCGTCGGCCCGAAGCCCGCGTCTCAATATCAAGGCGCGTTGGCTCGACGCCCGCGTCTCAGCATCCAAGACGCAAGGGACTGAAGCTTGCGTCTCAGCATCCAAGGCGCGTCCGGCTTGAAGCCCGCGTCTCAGCATCAAGGCGCGTTTAGTCTGAAATCCGCGTCTCAGTTGCAACCGCCCAGATCGTGGGGAGTCAGTTACCGCGCGTATCGCGGGTAACGGCCCTCATTCAGGCGCATTTTTAGGGGGGGCACGATCACCCCCTAAGACCCCTATAAATAGCCCTGTTGGCTATGAAGGAAAGGGGGAAGATTTGGATTCAGGGGGAGAAGAAGGTCGAGTGATCAATTAAGGTCGGCATTTTTGAATCCAGAGGGTCATAAGATCAAGGCATCAAGAGAGAGAAGCCCGACGTCGACGACCGAGAGAGAAGAGATTCTTCAACAGGCTTACTGAGTACTAGCCTATCTTCGCCTACCTCCTCTTTGAGAGTTTGGTAGCCGGAGCTGAGTTACTCCCCTACCGGCCGAAGAGAAGATCCCCGACGGTCCAGGACGGTCATCTGGTCAACGGAGAACAAGATTCACTCTCCATCGCCACACGAAGAACCCAGATTTAAACAAAGGGAAGATTCAAGCATCCTCCCTCCCTTGTAGTCGGAATATTGTTTTGTTGTAATCTTTCAACTGATTCAAGGAAATTTTACGGCAAAATCTCTTTCCGTACCGAACAGGGATCATGACAGAGATAAAAACAGGATAAATAAGATAACAGAAATAAATCACTAAGATACCTATAAATCGTCTCGATGAGGAATCTCCTATGTGACGCCAAGGCACTAACTGATGATACGGTGACTCGGATCTCCAACCTGGGCACGCAAACTCAGGGTCGTCAGAAAGCGACCTAGTGAGTGGTAAAATGAAGGAGGCAGTAATATATACTATAGTAATACAAGCACGATAATAATATATAATACATGATGTTATACTAGTGATATCATATAATAAGCATATAAGAAACAGTAGAAATATATAAACATGTCATCTTTTAATACCATCACTGCCTAGCCGGTTATCATCAGGTCATGTCTATAGTCGTGTCCAGTAGATATCATGACTAATGTTGTACATGCTAGTGGTGACGTGATAGAAGTGAACATGCAGATGTGCATATGCAATATACCCATAATACAGTGTCGGGCATAGACAGTCATGATGTCTGCACGGAATACAGGAGACAGAATATATGCAATGCAGAGTATACATGTACATGAGTAGGATGCCACCACAGAATGTATAACATGAAACAGGTAAGGTAACAACATATACAGGTAATATGATAGCGGCGAATTGATCAGGTACAGGAACATATACAACTAAACAATAAGTATACATGTATCAGACAAGTCATGTGATTTATACAATAGTAGCAATCAGTACCACCTGGTATTTTAATCAATCTCTTCTAGTGTCCCATACCACTGGCAGTTCATACTGGAGCCCGCACTCCAGTCGAACCCATACGGACATGGCCTACGGGTACCATTATCCAAACGAGAGAGTGACCAAATAACAAGTGTTCCCGACGTCACTATTGTTCATATCATTTTATTATGTTCATTGGAAACCAACTGGTCGAGGAGCTCTAGTCAGGTGGGTGTATCCCGTGCATACCCGGGACAACGGCCTTAAACAGATCCCTGGCTGCTGAGACCAGGGCCAGCCCGCTAAGGCTGTAAGATGTAACGGGATCTCAATGAGCTAAATCAATAATGGGAAACGGGAGCTCATGAGTAATAGATGGTAGCCAGCACTACCCCGTCCCCTGCAGTGGGACAAACAATGGATTCAGACATCCACCCGACAAGATCTAGTCAACCGTTAAGTCTCCCCCATACCCAAGTTCTCTTTATTATCCTTCACTATACAGTATATCAGAAACAAGTACAGGATATGGTACATGTAACACGATAACATACCATGAGTTCTATTGATAGCACAAAACAAGATAACGGGAAACGGGAACAATAGATGTGAGATTCCACACATCGCATATCAACGGCTCATGTTCAGTAACGAGAATATCAATATCAGTAACGGGAAACAAGTATATAACAGGAATACGGGGATAACATGGAACAATAATACATGTAATATGAACGGGGAGCTATATGTCAAGAATAAAGAAACCATACATGCATGTGTAACGGCGATATGCCGAGAATCCATGTAACGATGATCACAATAATATGACATGCGGTAGTCCGTGCATTGGTATATCCGTGTACCAGTGGAACATATATGTATAGCAATAATCCGTGTAATATCTCAGTGATAGTACATGTAATGTAATAACAATTATCAGTGTCTACTCTAATACCATGTCCAGTGACCTTACAGTATCCGTATAATGATGATATTAGTGCAGGACCTAACGGTGTCTAGCAGTCATGTCTAGTAACAGGGTAGTGTCATCAAGTACCGTGGATCTAGTTATCTAACTGTGATACCATATATGAAATAAGAGTGTCCAAGAATATGGTGAAATAGTGGCCCGAATGTCAGTGGCGGTGCAGGTATGATGACTGTGTCCGAGTTGTCTATGTCAGTATTCCTACATCACCGATAGTTAGATTAACTCAGGAAATACCTTACAATAATATTGGTTGTTCCTATTACAATGAGTGTCCACTAATTACACGTTACTAATTAATAGTTACCGTATTTTATTCATAATCAAGATCTATCAATCAATTTCACTAAACATAATAAAGTATAATTTATAAAAGAAAAATACTCACAAACTAGCCATGGGAAGATAGCTCTCTTTCCCACGATCGCAACGGATCCAGAATCGTCCAAATCGGAGTCCGGATGCTCCCGATATCGCCCGAACGCTAAAAATCATAAAATGGGGTTAAATATATAATAATAATATTTAAATGCAATTAATAAATAGAAGCATGGGGTTTTCTGTAAAATTACCTGTATTGGGTTTGGATGCGGGTTTGGGCTCATAACGGGTCGGGTCCAGATCCACAACCCATACCCAATACTTAAGTTAAATGGGTAACGGGTTATTGAGTGTATAAGTTTAGAAACTTAACGCAATAGTGGGTTAATGGGTTTGGGTTCTAACCCAAACCCACAAATGGAAAAAGAGCAGCAGCAGCTTGCTGCTGCTGGCACTTGCGCGGCCGGCCAGCCGGCCCAGCTGGCAGGCGGCGGCGGCTCATGCCCGGCCTAGAGAGAGAGTGAGAGAGAAAGGGTGAGGGAGAGAGAAACAGAGAGAGGGAGGGAAAGAAATAGAGAAAGAAAAGAAAAGAAAAGAGGAAGAAGAAGGAAAGGAGGAGGAGGGCGCGGCTTGGGGTTGCGGCCGCCGGCGGCGGCGCCGGCGGCCTAGCCTGGTCGCTGGTAACAAGGTGGGCCGCCCCCCTTTAGTGGCTGCACAGAGAGAGAGGGAGAGAGGTTAGAGAGAGAGAGTTTGGAGAGAGAAAGATTTTAGAAAATTGGAGAGAGAGAGAGATTTTAGAAATTTAGAGAGAGGGAGAAGGGGAGAGGATTTTAAAGAAGGGGAAGGCGGTGGGTTTATGGCGGTGGGAAGTTTGGAGAAGGGTGGAGAAGAAGAAAGAAGAAAAGAAGAAGAAAAAGAATTAGAAAAAAAATTTAATATTATTTTAATAGGGTCAAATTTTGACTAGCTCCGAACGATACCCAAAAATTACAAAAAATAGAGAATATTAGCCTGAGACGTAATATAAAAACAGTTTACAGAAATTCAATAGGATTTACAAATTAAAAATCCCGGAGTGTCTCACCGATACCGGCGACACCGGTTTGGCCGGATTTTCGATAAATTCAGAAAAATCCCCAAAAATACCCGAACGTAGAAATACGATTCTAAGACATATGATAAAAGCGGATTCTCAAAATACAACTTCGTTTGTGAATTAAAAATTGTAGAGCCGATTATCGGTATCGGTCGCACCGACTACGGAGATTTTCCAAAATAATCCAGAAAAATTCCAGAACATCCTGAAAAATCTAAAATATTAGAAAATGATTTTTGAAACTGAAATCAGCTCCATCGGACTACCACGGAGGTCAAAGCAATATTATACGTCGTATCGCGTACTGATACCGTGATACGTACACCGGGGATCAGGGGGTTACATTTCTCCCCACCTTACAAAAATTTCGTCCTCGAAATTTCAAATTAGGTGTGAGAGCAATATTTTCAACCCCAAAGCTGAAATGTTACAGGTCCACGACACTTCCGCTGCGCACTCTGATATCTATAAGGAACTCGGGATGGAGAAGTCGTGTAGTGAACTAACACTAATGGATTGAAAGCAATATGAGGCAAAGATAACGAGGAGGAAATCGGGTATTCTCGTTGACAACTGTCGGTAAGGAATACAAAGGAGTCAAGGAATGAATGGGTAATGACTTAGTATTCTTGTACTCGTTGCTGGAATCCCAAATTCAGATACAGACAAGTTTAAATCTGCATCTGTCTGTACTGTTGGTAAGAGCCAGAGTATTGACCCAGGTGGTTACCCACACCAGGTATGAACCTAGGCTCTGATACCACTATGTAACGCCCCGATCCCACAGGTACGGAGACGTTATGGCGACGTACATACGCGAGGTAAAAACACACTCACGCGTACGTTGAGCCTCAGTACAAGACATAGTCTCCTTATACACAAGAGTTCCAGCAAGAAATAAGTATAAGAATACCTGCAGAAAGGGGTTAGGGATCATGACAGAGATAAAAATAGGGATAAATAAGATAACAGAAATAAATCACTAAGATACCTATAAATCGTCTCGATGAGGAATCTCCTATGTGATGCCAAGGCACTAACTGATGATACGGTGACTCGGATCTCCAACCTGGGCACGCAAACTCAGGGTCGTCAGTAAGCGACCTAGTGAGTGGTAAAATGAAGGAGACAGTAATATATACTATAGTAATACAAGCACGATAATAATATATAATACATGATGTTATACTAGTGATATCATATAATAAGCATATAAGAAACAGTAGAAATATATAAACATGTCATCTTTTAATACCATCACTGCCTAGCCGGTTATCATCAGGCCATGTCTATAGTCGTGTCCAGTTGATATCATGACTAATGTTGTACATGCTAGTGGTGACGTGATAGAAGTGAACATGCAGATGTGCATATACAATATACCCATAATACGGTGTCCGGCATAGACAGTCATGATGTCTGCACGGAATACAGGAGAGAATATATGCAATGCAGAGTATACACGTACATGAGTAGGATGCAACCACAGAATGTATAGCATGAAACAGGTAAGGTAACAACATATACAGGTAACATGATAGCGGCGAATTGATCAGGTACAGGAACATGTACAACTAAACAATAAGTATACATATATCAGACAAGTCATGTGATTTATACAATAGTAGCAATCAGTACCACCTGGTATTTTAATCAATCTCTTCTAGTGTCCCATACCACTGGCAGTTCATACTGGAGCCTGCACTCCAGTCGAACCTATTCGGACATGGCCTACGGGTACCATTATCCAAACGAGAGAGTGACCAAATAACAAGTGTTCCCGACGTCACTATTGTTCATATCATTTTATTATGTTCATTGGAAACCAACTGGTCGAGGAGCTCTAGTCAGGTGGGTGTATCTCGTGCATACCCGGGACAACGGCCTTAAACAGATCCCTGGCTGCTGAGACCAGGGCCAGCCCGCTAAGGCTGTAACATGTAACGGGATCTAAATGAGCTAAATCAATAACGGAAAACGGGAGCTCATGAGTAACAGATGGTAGCCAGCACTACCCCGTCCCCTGCAGTGGGACAAACAATGGATCCAGACATCCACCCGATAAGATCTAGTCAACCGTTAAGTCTCCCCCATACCCAAGTTCTCTTTATTATCTTTCACTATATAGTATATCAGAAACAAGTACAGGATATGGTACATGTAACACGATAACATACCATGAGTTCTATTGATAGCACAAAATAAGATAACGGGAAACGGGAACAATAGATGTGGGATTCCACACATCGCATATCAACAGCTCATGTCCAGTAACGGGAATATCAATATCAGTAACGGGAAACAAGTATATAACAGGAATACGGGGATAACATGGAACAATAATACATGTAATATGAACGGGGAGCTATATGTCAAGAATAAAGAAACCATACATGCATGTGTAATGGCGATATGCCGAGAATCCATGTAACGATGATCACAATAATATGACATGCGGTAGTCCGTGCATTGGTATATCCGTGTACCAGTGGAACATATATGTGTAGCAATAATCCGTGTAATATCTCAGTGATAGTACATGTAATGTAATAACAGTGATCAGTGTCTACTCTAATACCATGTCCAGTGACCTTACAATATCCGTATAATGATGATATTAGTGCAGGACCTAACAGTGTCTAGCAGTCATGTCTAGTAACAGGGTAGTGTCATCAAGTATCGTGGATCTAGTTATCTAACTGTGATACCATATATGAAATAAGAGTGTCCAAGAATATGGTGAAATAGTGGCCCGAATGTCAGTGGCGGTGCAGGTATGATGACTGTGTCCGAGTTGTCTATGTCAGTATTCCTACATCACCGATAGTTAGATTAACTCAGGAAATACCTTAAAATAATATTGGTTGTTCCTATTACAATGAGTGTCCACTAATTACACGTTACTAATTAATAATTACCGTATTTTATTCATAATCAAGATCTATCAATCAATTTCACTAAACATGATAAAGTATAATTTATAAAAGAAAAACACTCACAAACTAGCCATGGGAAGATAGCTCTCTTTCCCACGATCGCAACGGATCCAGAATCATCCAAATCGGAGTCCGGATGCTCCCGATATCGCCCGAACGCTAAAAATCATAAAATGGGGTTAAATATATAATAATAATATTTAAATGCAATTAATAAATTGAAGCAGGGGGTTTTCTGTAAAATTACCTGTATTGGGTTTGGATGCGGGTTTGGGCTCATAACGGGTCGGGTCCAGATCCACAACCCATACCCAATACTTAAGTTAAATGGGTAACGGGTTATTGGGTGTATAAGTTTAGAAACTTAACCCAATAGTGGGTTAATGGGTTTGGGTTCTAACCCAAACCCACAAATGGAAAAAGAGCAGCAGCAGCAGCTTGCTGCTGCTGGCTCTTGCGCGGCCGGCCGGCCGGCCCAGCTGGCCGGCGGCGGTCCCGGACGCCGGCGGCGGCTCATGCCCGGCCTAGAGAGAGTGAGAGAGAAAGGGTGAGGGAGAGAGAAACAGAGAGAGGGAGGAAAAGAAACAGAGAAAGAAAAGAAAAGAAAGAAAAGAGGAAGAAGAAGGAAAGGAGGAGGAGGGGCGCGGCTTGGGGGTTGCGGCCGCCGGCGGCGGCGCCAGGCGGCGGCGCCGGCGGCCTAGCCTGGCCGCTGGCAACAAGGTGGGCCGCTCCCCTTTAGTGGCTGCACAGAGAGAGAGGGAGAGAGGTTAGAGAGAGAGGGAGAGAGAGAGAGTTTGGAGAGAGAGAGATTTTAGAAAATTGGAGAGAGAGAGAGATTTTAGAAATTTAGAGAGAGGGAGAAGGGGAGAGGATTTTAAAGAATGGGAAGGCGGTGGGTTTATGGCGGTGGGAAGTTTGGAGAAGGGTGGAGAAGAAGAAAGAAGAAAAGAAGAAGAAAAAGAATTAGAAAAAAAATAATTTAATATTATTTTAATAGGGTCAAATTTTGACTAGCTCCGAACGATACCCAAAAATTACAGAAAATAGAGAATATTAGCCTGAGACGTAATATGAAAACGGTTTACAGAAATTCAATAGGATTTGCAAATTAAAAATCTTAGAGTGTCTCGCCGATACCGGGCGACACCGGTTTGGCCGGATTTTCGATAAATTCAGAAAAATCCCCAAAAATACCCGAACGTAGAAAATACGATTCTAAGACACATGTTGAAAGCGGATTCTCAAAATACAACTCCGTTTGTGAATTAAAAATTATAGAGCCGATTATCGGTATCGGTCGACACCGACTACGGAGATTTTCCAAAATAATCCAGAAAAATTCCAGAACATCCTGAAAAATCTAAAATATTAGAAAATGATTTTTGAAACTGAAATCAGCTCCATCGGACTACCACGGAGGTCAAAGCAATATTATACGTCGTATCGCGTACTGATACTATGATACGTACACCGGGGATCAGGGGGTTACGTCCTCATCCTCAGGCTCTCCCAGTCCCCATCCTATCAGGACCCACCATATGGTCACCAGAACACAGGATAACACCAGAACACCAAAAGTCTGGCTAGCCACCCGGTATCTCATGCCTACCTGTCTCATGGCTGACTTGACCACCACTCCTGTCGAACCCACATGTTTCACGCAAGTTTCTAAAGATCCCAAGTGGTGGTAGGCAATGGACACTAAGATGAATGCCTTGCTTAAGAATAAAACCTGGTCCCTTGTGCCATACCACCCTACCATGAATCTGGTTGGTTGTAAATGGGTTTTCAAGTTAAAATATAAATCTGATGGTTCTGTTGACAGGTATAAGGCCCGTCTGGTGGCCAAGGGTTTTCATCAACAACCAGAATTAGACTATGGTGAGACATTCAGTCCGGTCATCAAACCGACCACTGTCCGTACTGTGTGCAATCTGGCCGTCTCCAATGGATGGTCTATTCGACAGTTGGATGTGAATAATGCATTTTTGCAGGGTTTTCTTACTGAGACGGTCTACATGGAACAACCTTCGGGGTTCATCAATCCCGCTCATCCTAATCATGTATGCAAGCTTCACCGCAGTATCTATGGCCTTAAACAGGCTCTACGGGCCTGGTTTTCTCGCCTCAGCAGTTATCTAGTCACATTGGGCTTTGTGGGCTCCAAGTCCGACACGTCTCTCTTCCTCCGACGGGTCGGGACAGATCTTCTTCTGGTTCTTATCTATGTGGACGACATCATCATCACAGGTAATGACTCACGGGCTGTCACTCGTCTTATTCAAGAACTAGGCCGGGAGTTCTTATTAAAAGACCTCGGTCCACTGCACTATTTCTTAGGCGTGGAGTGTCATCGTACACCCTCAGGTCTATTTCTCTCTCAACAGAAGTACATCCGTGACTTGCTTCTCCGACTCAAGATGGATGGTGTCAAGCCTGTTAGCTCGCCTATAGCCACTTCCTGTAAGCTATCCAAGATTGTTGGCAAGTCTCTCTCTGACCCCTTTGTCTATCGAAGTACTGTTGGGGCTCTACAATATTTAAGCTTTACCAGACCCGAAATTGCCTTCTCGGTGAACAAGGTCGCTCAGTTCATGCAAGCTCCAACCGATGAGCACTGAAGCGCTGTAAAACGGATCCTCCGTTACCTCAAATCTACCATTCAACATGGCCTTTTTCTCTCTCGTCATTCTTCTGTACAGCTTACTGCTTACACCGATGCAGATTGGGCAGGGTCGATCGATGATCGAAAATCTACCAGCGGCTATTGTGTCTTTCTTGGTACAAATCTCATTTCTTGGAGCTCGAAGAAGCAGTGTACTGTGGCACGATCTAGCACTGAGGCAGAGTATAGGGGCATGGCCAATGCTGTAGCAGAGGTCGTTTGGTTGCAGTCATTACTTCGTGAGCTTGGAGTTCCGCAATCTCCCCCAATAGTTCTCTGTGACAACCTCGGTGCAACATATCTCTCGATCAATCCTATTCGTCACTCCCGCTCCAAACATGTTGAGATCGACATTCATTTTGTGAGGGACTATGTCGCCAATGGAGTCCTGGATGTTCGGTTTGTCAGCACTAAAGACCAACTAGCAGACATCCTTACTAAGCTTTGAGCTCTTTAAGATTTTCTATGCTGAAGAACAAGCTCTCGGTTCTTTCGAACCCGCTTTGCTTGCGGGGGGTGTTAGAGATATCAATGACAACACGTGATTCATGTGAAAGGCACCAATCAGATCCTAAAATCTCTCCATGATTATAGGAACACATGAGACTCATGGGATTCATGCACCATGTGTTTCTCATTCTTTCTCTCAGTCAATATTTTCCTATTATTTCTCTCAGTCAATGTTTTCCTATTGTACCTCCTAAATCAGTGTAAACATGTGACCAATATGTGTATATAAATACAACCAAGAACCATAACTAATGGTATCTTGTCTTTACACAAATAAGTGTTCTTCTTCTTATTGTTTATCTCACCTAAGTTGTAGTTTGAACATCATGTGAAATTGTCATGACTGATAAAAGGGACTTGCAGCATGACAATATATGGGAAAGACCCACAAAATTACTCACACAGATGAATGAAGAAAGACTACAAATGACAGACAGTAAAGTCGTATTTTTTTTTCTCTTACAGATGAATTAACAAAGACTACAAAATTCTTTAAGTTCATGTCTTTTTATTGTTGAGTTTTATCTGTATTGTATTTTTGGTTAATGCTGAATGACTCTGAGTGTTCCACGCGCACTCAAAGACGCCGAGGAGAAGGTAGAAGTTTTCAACCATTGAATTTGTTGTTGGCCAGGAAACATTTTCAGGAGTACTCATCATCCCATGGGATTGGGGCTCTCTCTCTCTCTCTCTCTCTCTCTCTCTCCCCCCCCCCCCCCCCCCCCCCCCCTCCCTCTCTCCCTCCCCAGGAGTGCTCATCATCCCATGGGATTGGGGCTCTCTCTCTCTCTCTCTCTCTCTCTCACACACACACACACCGCTTGCATGCAACTCACATGGGAGACTCTTTTAGCTCATCCACGACGTCAAACACTGAATTTTATAAAGTAGTGACATAGTACAATTTTACTTTGTATATAACCTCTTCTTTTTAGATTATTTTTACTAGTATAAAGACACTTTTGAGCTCTGTCTCAAGTGATAACTTATTATAAATTTTAAGTTTTTGTGAGTGTAATATTATTTTTTTACTTTTTTTTCTCTCTTATCATATTATATTTACAATCACACTGAAATTTTTGTTACATTTATATCCACATTGAAAAACATCATGCCTCCGTCATTGCATGATGTACTCTCTCTCACACACAGCTTGCATGCAACTCACATTTGAGCCTTCTTTTAGCTCATCCATGGCTCTCTCTCTCTCTCTCTCTCTCTCTCTCTCTCTCTCTCTCTCTCGCCCGCGCGAGCACGCAACTTACATGCAGTTCACATCTGAGATTTCTTTTAGCTCATGCATGAATGCATATAGTTTGTAACTTTTTCGTATATAATCTCTTCTTTTTAGAGTATTTTTACTAGCATAAAGACATTTTTGAGCTCTAACTCAAGTGATAATTTATAAATCTAAGTTATCGTAGGTCACAAGTTCAAGTCTGAGTGGGTGCAACATTATTTTTTATTTTTTCTCTCTCTCATCATATTACATTTATGTCAACATTGAAATTCTTATTACATTTACGTCTATAATGGAAAAACATTATGCCTCCTTCACTTATGACTCTCTCTCTCTCTCTCTCTCTCTCTCTCTCACACATAGCTTGCATGCAACTCACATATGAGGCTTCTTTTAGCTCATCCATGACGTACCCACCCACCCACCCAAAATCTCTCCAAACAGAAACAAAAAAAAGGTTGAATTTTAGCACACATGTTTCTTGTGATCCTACTCCAATTCATCAAAGCTAGAGTGGGTGTCTTTGGACTGCAATGAACTATCAACGTCATATGAATTTTACTTGGTTCTTCAAATTGAAGGAAGAAATATGATGAGAGATATTGGTTTTGATTTCTAGTGGCTTCGGATTATTCATCTCACTTTTACGTCCAAAGTCCTCTGTTAGACTGTTGCGTGAGGACAGTACCGCCTTCTGGGCAATGTATAAGATTTAATGAGATGTATTATTTTCTCGAGTCCAGAAAAAAGAAATGCACATTAAGCGTTTTTCTTCCTGAAATTAAAAAAAAAAAAAACTAATATGTTTAGAGGCTTGATTATGATTGATTAGGGTTAATTATGGATATAATCTTATGGCTAAATATGATCAAATTAACTAGCCATTTTCTTTAACTTTTTGCGGTTCAAAATTACATTTGCTCTTCGGGGAGAGACAAAAAGAGAGCTAACTCATCTTCTAAATTTGAATATAGTGTGTCTCATCAAAGTACTAAGAACTATCGGAAGATATTGACACAAGGATAAAGTTAAAACAAGATTTGAAATATTATCTGATACTGATTATTTTTACCTGATATGACCGAAATGATATCCGATATTGCTGATTCGACTAGGTGAAATGATGATTCGATAATAAAGTCTCACAGTCAATACTGACTGCATTACTGAGATTTTTTAAAAAAAACATGGGTTAAAGGTTACTAAAAAATAGCTCTTATGATCTAGAAAAGGATGATGAAAAATTCAGCAATGATTTGAATACAGAAATTACAAAACTTTCAAAATAAATACTACAAATTATAACTGCTACTCAAAATTGGGGTAGTCTACTAAAATACACACACACACTAATTATAACTTTTAAAAAAGGCTGGCCCAACAACTAAATATGGACAAGAAATTATAGGACTTAAAAATAATAATAATTAAAAATTTTGTGCACTAAAGTCCAAAGGAAATAATTTTTTTAAGGGAGACCAAACCTCTCTCTCTCTTCTCTCTCTCTCTCAAATCCTAATTTTATTTTTAATTCGATCAATCTGTTCATCTGTAATCGCATGCAAATCGCTTGTTTTTTCAATTGAAATTTCGATTTATGTTAAAAATGGAAAAAAGAAAGGGGCTTGCTTGCATGTTTGTTGGCTAGGGCTTTGTATTGCTCCCTGTGTTATGATTTCATCGATTTTAAAGGTTTATGGTGATAATGTAGACATTTGTTCAACTTTTTCGGTTTTAATTTCAAGATTATTGCATGACTTTGAATTATTGGCTAGTGTTTTATGTAAATTTTTTTATTCTTTTATTTGCATAGAAATGTTATTTGGATTGCAGAATGAGGACCATTAGTTCATTTTATTGAGCAGGTTATGGATGCGAGAGCTGTTCGTGGTTCAAAGTTCCTAAGATATTCATTGTTGTTAACCACGTACAAGTTATGAAACCTAAACTTATTAGATTCTTTTTAGTAAAGTGTGTAATGACAAGTATAGGACCGAATCCACATATTTGTTTCTAAAAATCTAGTTTTTTTTTTAAAATCTAATTTTTCATCTTACTCTAGTTGAAAAATCTTTTAAAGGAAGGTGTGATGATGCTTTTAAAAACTAAAAATGTCTAAGTATAAAAGAAAAATAAGAAAAGTAAAGAAACTATGAGAAAGCAAAAATTAAAAAAGTACTAACTTTTTGTGAAGATCAATTAAAAAAGATAATGAAGAAATAACCTAAGAATTTGAGATGAAGGAAAGAGGAAGATGAAAACCGGTGAACTTGTTCCTTGTCATCACCTTGATGCCTCCCTATAAGAAAAGTAAAGAAATTATGAGAAAGCAAAAAATTAAAAAAGTACTAACTTTTTGCGAAGATCAATTAAAAAAGATAATGAAGAAATAACCTAAGAATTTGAGATGAAGGAAAGAGGAAGATGAAAACCGGTGAACTTATTCCTTGTCGTCGCCTTGATGCCTCCCTCCTCCAAAAGATACTGAAAACAAAAGAACTAATAAAAGAAAAGAGAAAAGAACATGCATAAGATTAGTGATGACTTCATGAAATCAAATATTCAATTTAAAAAAAAGAATAGCATAAAAAACTAGAGAGAAAAATTAAAGAAAGATTTAGACTGAACGCTTCAAGATCTTGAAGAAGAATTCTGAATTCTATTTAATAAGCATCAATTATAAAGCCCTTGATCTTCTCTAATCTCGCATTACAAACTCAAAACTCTCTTTTTTTTCTGACTTTTTAACTCTCTGGTGTAACCTTCTCTCTAAAAACAAGTATTTATAGGAGATTACAGATAAGAGAGAGCGTAGAGAGATGGGGGGAGAAAACGCTCCCCTAATTTAACATAAAGGCCACGGAAAGGCGGTTTTGTCGCGTTTCTGCGGCTGGATCCTGTCGTAGGGCCAGGATCTGAGGGCTCTCATTCCTCTGCTTTTACTTTATTCTTCTATCTTTCTGGATTTTGAATTCCTGCTCCGTGTTTGACGACTCTTTTATTTTCAGCGAAACAGATAGGGTCTTCACAAATTTCATTTTTTCTTTGAATTTTTATAGTTTTATCTTATCTGATCCAATCTTCAAATAAGATAACATCTAAATCCTCTGAATTTGAGTTGATCCTCATTTGATTTGGACTTTTGAATTTATTTGGATAGGATTCATACTTATCTTCTTTTTATCATACCCTGGAAGGATTAGGTTATTAAGACAAGTGAGTTTGTAATGATTTATTACAAAATATATGTAAGAATGCAATAATGTTTATGCAATATATGTGTCCAAATAAGAGACACTAATTATCACTGTAGTATTTCCTTCAATTCAATAATCCCATATAGAAATATTTAAGCATGGCCCTTGTAGTTTGATCATTAGGGTTATGGGAAAAATTGAGAAAGCTCATAAAATAGAGTAAACGGCAATTTGTTGAATGCAAAAGGTCTTTTGTGAACATAGTTAGCATTATTAGCCCAAATTATATGATTTGGATTGAAGACGGAAGATGTGCTGAATATTACAATAGATGGCGAGTCTCAACTGACCATCTCATCTTATTATCCGCTAATTCAATAAGCCAATACACCTATAAAGACATTTAACAGAGGGAAAGGCTACAAGATATCTTAATTGTACATAATTACTGAAAGATTAAGAGAAGCAAGCCTGCATCACGCCCCTTACACTATTTCAGAACAATTTCTTTCTTGTCCTTCTCCATTTTGTCTGTCTCCATGAAGATGAGCATCTACATAGGCATTCTTGATCCTGTGAAGCTCAGAAACAGTTTCTCTCATACTCCTTCGCCTCCCTGGTGATGGGCTTGAACACTCTAGACCCAATCTCAGCAGAGCGACCAGACATTCCTCGATTTTCCTTTCTGTGTTGTTCTCACCACCAAGAGTGATATCGCCATGGTTGCTTAACAGTAGGGGATCTGCAATATCAACAACCAGCTCAAAAGAAGCACCCATTTCAGCATATTTTTGAAGGGTCAGACCATCCTTGAACATGTCATCGACTGGTCTCTTTCCAGTAAACATCTCCAGGATGAGGATTCCGAAACTGTAAACATCTCCTGAGGTAGACACTTGGCCGCCTGCCCCATACTCTGCAGTAAATAGTGTTTCCAGACATTCACAAGTGTAGATAACAGATGTGTGTTTAGAAAAATATGCTTGATTGTTGTTTGAAAGAGAAAACAATAATAAAAAAAAAAGGGTAAAATTGAGCATCTTATTTTGCAATTCATAAAAATCTTTTAGTTTATTCAAGCATAGGGTTTAGATGAATATTTAAGGTGGGTCCATGCAGTCATAACATGTGTGAGGGTGTGTGTTACCAATGGGCGAAAATTTTCAAAACTACCATGAACTATCAGATTCTTCTCAGAAAAAACTACTACAAACTTCTATATTTTCAAATAACTACTATGATCTATGTAGCACGGACACTCCTATCATGACGCCGTGTCGTGTCGCACATGTGTCCGACACATGGGCTAAACACACGTGTCATGTGTATTTTTAAGTATTTGTCACGTGTCAGCGTGTCTTGTTCATGTTGGTATAGCCGCGTTCATGCAACATAGACCATGATAGTTTATAGTAGTTATTTATAATTAGAGAACCACGATAGTTCGTGGTAGTTTGAGAAATTTAACTTTTATAATGTATTCCAGTCATAACCTAATGGACAAAAATGTCCAGAAGACATAACAATCTGAAAAGTCTGACCAAGGTCTAAGAAGTGAAGAGTTATGGAAAATAGTAGCAAAACATGAATGAAAGTTGAGGGAAGCCTTTAAAGGTAAAATATCAAAAGTGGAGGGGAACTGATACAATTTTTTTTTGTTTAAAAACAAAAAACAAAAAACAACCACTTTAATCAGAGAAGTCAAAAATTTACCTGGTGCAACATAGCCAACAGTTCCCCTTATTCCAATTGAACTGCTTGAATCACAAAAGGACTTGCTCATAGCTTCTGAATAGAACTTAGCAATCCCAAAGTCACCCACATGAGCTCCCATATCATTGTCAAGGAGAACATTGCTAGGCTTCAGATCACAGTGAATGACATGTGGCTGGCAATTGTGATGTAGATACTCCAATGCAGTAGCAACATCGATAGCTATGTTCAACCTTTGGATTAGGCTTAGAGTATTGCTCACATGATCATTCAGATCTTCTCCTGGGTGCAACCATGCATCCAGACTCCTATGAGGCATGTACTCAAACACTAGTGCTTTGAAATCATTTCCTTCTTGATCAGAGCTCGAGCATGCAGTCAGGACCTTGATGAGGTTGCGATGACGGATGTTTCGCAGTGCATCACATTCAGCTATGAAACTCCGAGAAGCTCCTCGTTCGAGAAGGTTGAAAACCTTAACTGCCACGAATGTCTTCCCACCATCAAGAGTCCCTTTGTACACTGAGCCATGCCTCCCCATGCCAATTAGATTGGTAGAAGAGAACCTATCAGTTGCCTTAACCAGCTCTCTGTAAGAAACCTTTGGGAATTGATCTCCCAAGACTGACACATGTGAGGTTCTGCTCCCCAAGTTTCTTTTGAATATTTTCCAGCAAACATAAGCAAAGAAGGTGAGCAAGAGGAAGAAAACAAGCACAGAAACTATTATGACCACTCTTTTTAGCATCAAAGACCACTTTCTTTTTGAAGATGTTTGTGAGCTCGGGCATGAAGGCAAGTGAAGCTCTGGAATGCCTCCGCAGAGCCCATCATTACCAATGACTGCAATAGAGGTCGCATTTCTGAAGATGCCATTGGTGGGAACTTCACCTTGTAGATGGTTGAAGGATAGGGTCAGATGGGTTAAAGAAGTGAGGTTCTGTATGAACTCCGGAATCGGCCCTGTCAAATTGTTGTATGAAAGATACAGCTCCTGAATGCCTCTCAACTTGCTCAAAGATTGAGGAATAGGTCCAGACAGGTTATTTTGAGATAGATTTAGGCCTTTAAGTCCCATTAAATTGCCCAGAGTTTCAGGAATGGTACCAACGAACAAATTGCGATTCAACCCAAGGTCTACCAGTGATGCACACTTGCCAAGACCGCTAGGTAGTTCGCCAGACAACTTGTTTGAACTTATTAGCAGTAATCCAACATTCGTCAAGCTACCGACTTCCATGGGAAGCAATCCATCCAATTGATTGTATGACAAATCCATATATCTAGATAAGTAGGTAAGGCCGAAGATTTCTCTAGGTATGTTACCGCTGAGTTTATTGTTATAAAGGTCAAATTCTACAAGATTCTTGAGGTGTCCGAGGCTCGGAGGAATGGGGCCTTCCAAATTGTTCTCATCTAACCGTAGTCGAAGCAATTGAGTGAGGTTGCCAAGGGAGAATGGAATTCTCCCTCTCAACTCATTGTGAAATAGTGCCAGCGAATACAAGTTCTTGAGCTTGCCAATGCTTATTGGAATAGTGCCTGTGAAAAGGTTATCATGCATCTTCAGTGTATTCAGATTGACTAGGTTTCCAATCTCAGAAGGAATACTTCCTGTTATCTGATTATGGGCCATCTCTAGTTTCTGAAGCTGTGTTGAAAGATTGGTCACAGATTGAGGCAATATGCCTCCAAACATATTGTATTGCAGAAGGAGCTTCTGCAAATTGCTGCAGTTACTCAAGGAATCCATAAACTTCCAATCTGCAGCACTATTTGCCGTGAGCTGGTTTGCGCCGATATTCACATAGCGAAGACCCTTCAGCATTCCCAGATTTGAAGGCAGCGTTTTGGTAAAATTGTTGTATGCAATATTGAACACAACGAGGTTTGACATGTTGGTGACTGAAGCAGGAATGGATCCATGGAGC
This sequence comes from Agave tequilana, assembly GCA_038442645.1. Classification (NCBI taxonomy): domain Eukaryota; kingdom Viridiplantae; phylum Streptophyta; class Magnoliopsida; order Asparagales; family Asparagaceae; genus Agave; species Agave tequilana. The sequence continues at coordinate 81,105 of JAVJIF010032932.1, forward strand.
TGGTTGCCTGCTAGGAAAAGAAACTGCAGATTTGGAAAGGAAGTCCCCAAACTCGGTGGCAAGCTACCGGTGAGCAGATTGTTAAATGCCACGTCGAAATAGTACACAGAAGTTAGATCGTAAAGGGATGGAGGGATCTCACCAGAGAGCATGTTCCCTGCAACGGAGAAGTGCTGTAACATGGTGAGCTTGCCAAGTTCCTCCGGTATGTGACCGGTCATCCGATTTAGGTCAAGAGAGAGGCTGGCGAGAGAAGATAGATTCCCAAGAGATGGGGGGATGGGCCCAGAGACGCTGTTATTCAAAAAGCTGAGAGTATCGTGCTTCGATAACGAGCCAAGCTCGATCGGGATTCTTCCAGAGAGCTGGTTCACGCTCAAGAAGAGTGTTCTGAGATTGGAGCAGTAGCTGAGGTTGACGGGGATCTCTCCATGCAACGAGTTGGAGCTCAAGTTAAGAAGCTGCAGCCGGCGAAGCTGTCCTAGTGCCGGGGGGATCTCTCCAAAGAATCCATTGTCTGCGAGGTTAATTGCTCGGAGGAAGGTCAGATTTGCTGTGAAAGGAGAGATGGGACCTGACAATCTACGAGAGCTGAGGTCGAGAGCAGTGACTCTGTGCCTGTGTCTCTGGCTGCACGAGACTCCTGTCCACTGACAGAAATTGTTCGAGTCATTCCACGAGCCCAGAACCCCGCCAGGATCAGCGAGCTGGCCCTTGAAAACAAGCAAGGCCAGCCGGTCAGTCTCGTTTGCTGAGATGGCCGCGGCAATCCTGCAGCTCGAGCACAAGGAGACGATTGCCAGTACGATGAACACATTTGCCGCCATTGTTGGGTGACAGACTAAACTCCTTAGGTTTTTCTTCTCCAGATTACTATATCTCTATGTATGTAATTATAGAATTCGTGATGGATGACTTTTTCTCCAATCATTCCAAAAGAAATTATTTTAAAATCACCGTCACAAGGATTAGTAATGGGTGGATCACGCCAAGCCAATAAATGGGTGGCCACTGTAGGGAGAGAGGAGATAGAGGAGATAGAGGAAGGTAGCACAGAGATCGTAAGACAAAGGGAGCGAATGACGCATTAGAGTAGGCAAGGAAAGCACCCGGTCGACCGCACGGTCGACCGGTGGAGAAGAGGAGATAGAGGAAGATAGCACAGAGATCTTAAGACAAAGGGAGCGAACGACGCATTAGAGTAGGCCAGGAAAGCACCCAGTCGACCGCACGGTCGACCGGTGGAGAAGGCCGGTCGACCGCCCGGTCGACTGGCATGCACAACGTGCACAGGAGTATCCCAGTCGACCGCCCGGTCGACTGACTGTGTGAACACTGCTCTCTGTTGCGTCCGGTCGACCGGGGCAGACGCGTTTTGGCTGTCCCTTATAGATTCGAATTCATTTTCTGTTTTGGATCGAATCCAATCGGGGTTTCCTAAAACCCTGAGACTCTATAGTTATACATAAGGGCTATAGCCTTCATGTATTGTATCCCTGAAAATCCCTCTGAAAATATTCCTTGGAAATTCCTTGAAGAAAGGAACAAGTTATAATTGATTGTTGAATCAATAAAATCTCTCTCTCCTTTGCCCCGAGGACATAGGCACGTTGCCGAACCTCGTTAAATACTGTGTTGATTGCTTTTCTCTATTGTTTCTCTGTTCTCGTCGTGTGGGTACATCTCCGTGTTGGCCCAGAGGCTTTCCACTCTAGTTTTGATGATGATTAACTCATGTAGTTATGTTTACTAATAATCTTATGATGTTTAGTTTTAGATTCTTAACCAAGATATTAGTAGGTGATTAGCTTGAACAAAGGTGTATTGGAGCTTTTCACTTAGTGATTCAAGAGCCCGAGCATCAAGATCATATATAGCACTCGTTGGAGTCAAGCTCGGTGGATCACGGTTTGGATCGAGTCGGCTTGAAGACGGAGTTCATCAAGAAGACTTTGGTACCTAGTTTAGTTCTTATGTTTAGATCCATTTGTAAAGATTAGATAGTGTGATATGCTCAAGTTCACAACACACACACTTGTTTTAGTTTTCATGTTTATTGGTTTTCTGTTTTTGGTTTAATCGATATTGGTTTTCATGAATAGATAGATTCAAAACAAGTTTACTTGGTTTTATGTATATTAGATTCTTTCTATATACATGTATGCTTCATATCTTAGACAAACTTATTTTGATATGCCTATTCATGTGTTTTAGGTTTCGTGTTTTAACAAAACATATTTTCGGATTTATTGTCAAAAACATGGATATATATATGTTTCATGTATATTGGACTTATGTCCATATGCAACATGTTTCAAAGTATTTAAGTATCATGTTTTTGTATTTGGATGAGTTTTGGACAAAGCGTATTTTCATTTGAAAATGTCAAGTTTTAGAAAATACGGATTTTGGTTTTCGGCAAAATTTTCATAACACAAAAATGGTTCAAAAAGATTGATATTTTGTGTTGAAATTTTTCACACAAGTTTGTATTTCAATGTATTATGATAAAACTATTTTTGTGGATTTTTAAAGATTTTATGGGATTTTTAAGAATATTTTAAACCAAGTTTTTCTGTCCCTAACAGCCTTCTACCAGGCTCTGGCGGTCGACCGGGACGGTCGACCGGACCCAGAGTTGGTCGACCGGACCGGTCGACCGACGTGCACAAAACGTGCACGCTGGCCGCCACTTGGGCCGGTCGACCAAGCGGTCGACCGACTGCAAGTACCCCACTCTCGGGTGGGGCGGTCGACCGGACCGGTCGACCATAAGGCTTGGGCAATCGACCGGCCAGAGAGCATTTGCTCTCTAGATTGGGACGGTCGACCGGAGAGCTCCAACGGTCAAATTTTTGACCGTTGGCGGTCGACTGGGCCGGTCGACCGCTAGCCGCCAGAGCTGACAAATCAGCCCAACGGCTAGTTTCTCATGGGGGTCTATATAAACCCCATTTGCAGTGGATTTTTAAGGTTTTGAAGAGAAAATTTTCCTACTTCTTAAAGTGTTTATACAAGTTTTCAAAAGTGTTTTAGAGTTTCAAAAAATCTAGCTTTATATTGTTTTTCAAGGGTTTGGAAAAATCAAAGAAAAATAGGAATTTGGGATATTACTTTAGATCTTCATTTCTATCATATTACAAGTGTTTTCTCAAGCATTTTTCTTTGTTATTTGATTTCCAAAACACCTTGATTTCCACACTTGAGCTATCATTCTATCCTCTCTATAGGATCGTTTGTTTTGTGAAAAAAGAAGTTTGTGGTTGAGATAGACCACCTAGTTGTTACCCTCCTTTATTTGTTGTATCCCACTTTGGTAGAGGTTGATTTGGAGTGGTGGTTATCTCCCTCTTTGGTAAAGGTTGAGGTTGTGGTTTGCTCCCTCTTGTGAGAGGTGGAGTTTGAATTTGTATCCCTCTTTGTGAAGAGGTGGATTGTGGTTGTTTGGCTAAAGGCCTACCCCTCTTGTGTGAGGTGGTGTTTGTGTTGCCTCGGTGGAGGTTGTATTGGTTGAGAGAGGAGTTCGGTACTCCTGGTTATATTTGCCCCAAAATTCTCGGTGGAGGTTCCCTGTGTGGGAGTCCTAGGTGGACAAGTTAGTGGATTGGAAATCCTTCTCGGTGAAGGCGGGGACGTAGAGCTTGATGCTCGAACCTCGAAACACATCATGTTGTTTGCGTTTGATCCATTGACTCTTAACTCTCTCTCTTTATTTGTGCCTTGCATCATTCATTTTGTCATATCACATATTATATGCTTGGCTTGTTTGTGTGTGCCTCACTTGTGCTTAACCACGAGAGCTTCATATAGCGCCTCAACTCTTATTCAGAGGAATCAAGAGGAGTTAGTCCAGAGCCCTTCACCGGGAATTCGGTTACACTCGTTGGTTGCATTAAGTGTTGTAGCAATTAAGTTTTAATTTCTACATTTAGTTCATTAGATTAGCCGAACACCTATTCACCCCCCTCTAGGTGTACCTTCACTCCGGTTGCATCTGTCTTTGCCTGTTGGTAGATTTCTTAGAGAGCTTGTTGTCAAAAGCGCGCGCAACAAGTGGTATCAGAACATCTTAAGTTCGTCATGGGATCGTGTGTTGATTCCAAGGGCATCAGTTGCTGTCTGGAAGAGATCGTTGTCGATCTCGGAGCAGCGTTGGGACTGTTTGTGGGATCGTGTGTCGATCTCAAAACAGTGCGTGGATTGCTCGAGGAATCAATTCGAAGGAGTAGACAGTTTTTAGAAACTCTTTGAGGGTTTCGCGTGGAGGTAAAGATTCTATCTTTATCTAGTTTGTTTTATCTAACTTCGTTTGCTTTCCGCATTGCTTTGAGGAATCAGTTGAAAAGATGGCTAGAGAAAGTACATCAAATCAACATCCGTTGAGGATTGATGTGGTGAAGTTTGACGGCAAGAACAACTTCAGTATGTAGAGGTATGATGTGATGTATGCGCTGACGACATCAAACCTCAAAGATACTCTAAGGTTGGAGAAGAAGCGCGCATCAACAACTGAAGAAAATTGAGACAAGATGAACCGTACGACGTGTGGCTTGATCAGGTCTTATTCGATACAAGACATCAAGTATCATGTGTTGCATGAAACATCTGCGAGGCAGCTATGGGAGATTGTGGAGAAGAAGTATCTGACTCGAATCGCGGTTGCAGTTGAAGAGTAAGATTTATCGTTTCCAGATACAGAGAGGATGCTACACAAAAACTTCTTACAGACCTAGTTAATGTGGATATGGAGATCGATGAAGAGGATAAGGCGGTAATTCTGTTGAATTCTCTTTCTCAAAAAGAGTATTAGACCTTTACTCTTACATTGATCAATGGAAGAAAATCCCTTAGTTATAGTGAGGTGTCTGCTGCTCTTGTGAGTTATGAGGCAAGGAGACATGACAGACTGTCTTCTTTTTAGAGCACAACAGTAAAGGCATTAGCGGTAAGAGACAGAAGTTTCAATGGGAAGAAAAGTGATGATCAGGGAAGATCGAAGTTCAGATCAGGCTTCAGAGATCTGAAAAGGAATGAGTACACCTTGTGCAAGGAACTAGGACACTGGAAGGTTGACTGTCCGAAGGCCAAAGGTAAGAAGGAGCTGATGACCGAGGCAAATCTCGCACAGGTGGTCAGTACTCAACCCAGTACTTCATAGGCAGATGTATCGGATTTAGACTCATCAATATTCTCTCTTTACTACTACTTTTAGTTACTCAGATAATGCTGAGTGGATCTTAGATACCAGAGCTACCTAACATGTGTGCCCAAACAGGGCCTGATTTTTTAGCTTTGAGAAGTTAGATGGATGCTTCACGGTTATAGGTGATGATCATCCGTGTAATATGGAAGGGATGGGTACAGTCCGTATCAAGATGGATGATGGGATAGTACAAGAATTGAAGGAGGTGAGGTATGTACCTCAACTCAAAAGAAGTCTTATCTCTGTTGGTGCTTTGGAAGCGTTAGGTTTTGTGGTATCTATACAAGATGGTGTTCTCAAGATGACCAAAAGCTCAATAGTGGTGATGAAGGGCGTCCACCGGAATAACCTCTACTACCTGAAGGGTAGTACAGTTACAGGTCAGGTGGAGACTTCTATTTCTTCAAATGATAATTGCACACAGGTCTGACAAATAAGGCTCAGACAATGAGGTAAAAGGTCTTTGCAAGCTCCTACAAAGAAGGGATCATTGAAAGGTGCAACTTGGTGAGTGAACACAGCGTTCTGAACAAGAAGAAGGTGAAATTCAGCACCACAACTCACCACTCAGAAGGTCTTCTTAATTGTGTTCACGTAAGTGTTTGGGGACCTGCTAAGACTGCATCGCTTGGAGGTCACAGGTATTTTGTCTCTTTTATTAATAATTTATCTAGACATTGTTGGATATATCCCATGAGACAAAAGTGTGAAGTCTTAGATATGTTGGTGAAGTGAAAAGGAAGAATGGAGAAGCAGACAGGTAGGAAGATCAAGGAGCTACAGATTGGTAATGTTGAAAGATACATGAACCAATTCCTACTATTTTGCCAGAACACTGGTATTGGTACTCACTTCACAGAAGGTATACTGGGTTGGCTAAGGAGATAAACCGTTCCTCACTGGAGAAAGTTCGGTGGTTATTGTCTAATGCACGATTAGACAAATCATTTTTGGGCTGAGGCGATTGTTTATGCTAGCAATCTCATAAATGGATCAACTGCGATAGGAGGTGAAACTCTATTGAAAATTTGGTCTGGGAAAGCTGCTCAAGATCATGGTTTGCTGTGAGAATTTGGAAGTCCGACCTACTTCAGTGCCAAAGATGGCAAGGTGAATCCGCGAGCAAAAAAGTTTGTGTTTTTGGGTGTCAAGAGAAATATGAAAGGTTACAGGTTATGGGACCCCAAAAACAAGAAGATCGAGTTGAGTCGGCATGTCACGTTTGATGAGACTTCAGTGTTGAAGTCTACCGTCTCTCAGCAGGTGGAGAGGACGGAGACCAAGGAAGTATCGCAGCGGGTGGAGGTTGATGTTACTCCACCATCTCCAGTTGGTTCGGTATCAGTGAAGACTTCACCGGATGTGACACCGGGTGGAGATCATATAGCCAGGGTTGATACTCAACAGGTTGAAGATATTGATGAGAATGTCAAATTGTTTGCAGCTATTGGGACCAAGACAAAACCAGAAAAGTGGGTGAAAAAGCATGAATCTCAAGCTTGTGACCGCGATAAGCTCAAGTTGAAGGTCGTTATTCTCTATGATGGTAGTGAGGAGGTTCATATGACTCAGCCAGATAGGTTCACTGTTGAAGATTCAAGTACAAGTGCTTGAGCTTGATGAAGCTCATTTAAATGAACTACGGTTGACTTGATCCTTTTGGCAAGATACGTAGGCAGCCGTAAAGGCGCAGTCACGTTTTGGTGATGCAACCCGTATGAAGCTGTTTGGGTTCTCGAGAAGCCGATTGGAACTTCACGTAGAGGTGGAGAGACTTCACGTAGAGATTAAGTGTTGTGGCTAGTTGGACTTCACGTAGAGGTGAGGTGTTGTGATCTTGATGAACAGATGATATTCTAGTGAGAAGACAGTTGAACTTGCATAGAAGGGGTGTGCATTCCTATTTCTCTTCAGGTGAAGTGATAGGAAAGCATGTGCGGTGTATTCCGGTTGATAGCTGAGCTGAAGTTGGAAGCTTACAATTGATATTGGAGTTTGGTGAGAGTTGCCAGTGGCAACGACAAACTCAGTTTGGATCTATTAAGATCAGTGAAAATCAATTGTACGTGTACTGGGGATTCGTTTGAAGGAACGGGTTTCGTCTGTTGGCCAAGCCGAGATCGTGTGCCGATTTCGTCGAGATCGTGTGTCGATTTCGTTCGGGGTGCACAAGCCGAGATCGTGTGTCGATTTCGCCGAGATCGTGTGTCGATTTCGTTCAGGGCGCACAAGCCGAGATCGTGTGTCGATTTCGCCGAGATCGTGTGCCGATTTCGCCAGGTGATATATTGGTGTTCGCTGGAGTTCGACTCAGATTTGGTAAATCTTCACCGAGGTGGAGATTGTAGGGAGAGAGGAGATAGAAGAGATAAAGGAAGGTAGCACAGAAATCATAAGACAAAGGGAACGAACGACGCATTGAAGTAGGCCAGAAAAGCACCCGGTCGACCACATGGTCGACCGGTGGAGAAGACCGGTCAACCACCCCATCGACCAGTGTGCACAACGTGCACAGGAGTATCCCGATCGACCGCCCGGTCGATCGTGGCTAAAGAGCGATCGACCGCTCGGTCGATCGTGGCTAAAGAGCGATCGACCGCTCGGTCGATCGACTGTATGAACACTACTCTCTGTTGCGTCCGGTCGACCATGGACAAGGGTCGGTCGACCGCTCGGTCGACCGACAAACGCGTTTTGGTTGCCCTTTATGGATTCAGATTCTTTTTCTGTTTGGGATCGAATTCAATCGGGGATTCCTAAAACCCTGTGACTCTGTGGTTATAAATAAGGGTTAGAGCCTTCATGTATTGTATCCCTGAAAATCTCTCTGAAAATCTCCCTTGGAAATTCCTTGAAGAAAGGAACAAGTTGTAATTGATTGTTGAATCAATAAAATCTCTCTCCCTTACCCCGAGAACGTAGGCACATTGCCGAACCTCGTTAAATACTGTGTTGATTGCTTTTCTCTATTGTTTCTCTGTTCTCGTCGTGTGGGTACATCTCCGGTTGCATCTGTCTTTGCCTGGTTGGTGGATTCCTCAGAGAGGTTGTTGTCAAGGGCGCGCGCAACAGCCACACCAAAAGACTACCCCCTTGACCTCTGATCGATCTTAGCATAAATCATGTGAATTAACATCTGAAATCTTAATATTTTCATATAAACGTCCCAAATCATTCGAATACCTACAGAGAACTCATGTGTGATTGTTAGCAAATAATGTATACGATGAGAGAGGAGATCGATATGTTGTGTGTTGTTTGCAAGAGAATTTAACAAAAAATTAATGAAAACCATGGAGGTTATTAAAAGTGAATTAGTTAATTAATTTGGACATCAGTAGTAGTTGCTTAATTCTATCATCTTCTTTGACTTAATCAAAATTATGTCAAAATTCTTTACTTTTATATAAAATTTCACTTCCATTTGCACATTCTGATAAATGTAGTCTGTTTCAAATATTTTTATCAATGAGACATGAACTCAGAGCTTTTTACTCTCGACTGTTCTAATACCACTTCAGTAAATTACTTCATCCAGAAGCTTAAACTTTCGAGTTGTAATCTAATTAACAATATTATATATCGAAACTTACAGCATTTTCTACTTTGAGTAAAAAAAAAAAAAAGAAGCAGCATTGAGATAAAAAAAAAAGGACCGTCTATTAGCTTGCACAACTACACGAGTGCAATACACGGTGCCAAAAACGGATTCTGGTGCAACTTAGTCAATTTGAGGTGTCGATTCAAGAAATATTAAGATTTCTAGGGATTATTGTGAAACGCGAAGTCGATTGAGCTGAAAATTCATTTGAGTTAACATTGAGTACAAGACTATTATTAGTAGGTGATGGTGGAAGTTGATTCCAAGATCACTTGAGTTGTAACTCGGTTCATGTATGTGGCTCACACAAATAGTTAAAAATATCGGGGTCTCATTCTTTTTGTGGATATTGGTCGATATCCGGTCTATTCAAGAGTGAAAGCTATGTGTTTTTTTTTGGGGTGATCATTGGAGAAAAGTCGTCCATCTCATTCTTTTAGTGGATATTGGTCGATATCCGGTCTATTCAAGAGCGAAAGCTATTGAATTGTGATCAAAGCTACGTATATTGTTGCGTAAACAGACTAAACTACCTAGGTTTTTTCTTGTCAGGGCGTGTTTTGGATGGGAAAATGACTGCTTAAGAAGTGAGACTCGCAGTCTATGATTCACAGCTGGAGAGCATCAAAATGAGTGCTTTTTCTCTCCATAGTCTCATAACAAATTATTCTGAACTAGAGGGCATAAAAATGATTGATTTTTCTCTCCAGAATTGCATTCAACTATGATTCACAGCATAAAACACAAGATCCAAATAGATCACAGTATTCAACTGTTTAAGAAGCTGTTAAAACCATTAAAAGAAATTGCAGGTGATGCTATATTACTAAGAGATGTCTGTACATATTTCAACTGTTTACTTCGATGAGATTACAACAAAATAAGGTCATGAAAAAAAATATACAACAACAACAAACTGTGCACGACAATAAAAGCTCTCTTGATCCTTTTTGCTGATTTACAAGTCTCAGGATGAAGAGTTTCAGGGAAACAGGCCCCAACCCTCTGCTGCGTTTCGCTGTTACTATTTATACCAGCTGAAGCAATCTTGCTGACCATCTCCCAGGTCTTGTACACAGCTTGAAGCAGCATCTATAACACAGCCTCTCACACTTCCTATTTTCTAATATCTATGCAATTTCACTGCAACAACAGAAGTGCTTCACGGTTTCGTCCCAGCAGACTCAATGCTGTGGCTGCAATGTGATGACCTGAAAGGCCGGCCATGTCCATTTGTTGTCTTGGAGATGCATGCTCTACATAATTGTCCGGTAATACAATAGGACGCCACTGATATATAATAACAAGAACAGAATTGGCAAAAAGATTTGCTGACTGGAAAATAAAATGTGAGGACGGAAAGCGTATCAACAATTGGAAGTTCCTATGACTGAAGAGGCAAGAGGATTTTCTGATAAAATACATGCTTGTTAATGCGATGTTTGGATGCTTCAGTTTGAAAATTATTATAAAATTGAAGTGTATGAAAATACATGCAAAGCACTGCATTTCCGAGCTACTCTGAAGCAGAAATATGAATCTAGACGTTCTGGAAAATTAATTATTATGGTGGTTTTCTTCCAGAAAACCGAAATCAGAAGGCACTTCTTTCTGCCCATACATTACCGAGTTTTCATATTTGTAAAATTCTGTAAGAACCAAACAGAAGAATACAATTTTCCAAGAACATAAGATTCTTTGAAACTTTCCAAATGTTTTTGTAATAACTCTAATCTATAATACATGATTTAATATGTATAATAGTATTTTAATATGTATATATGATTTGTATTAAGAATTATTATTATTTGATGCAGGTTTTCATAACTAATAGTTATAAATTTCTATTATTATTGGTGATTATTAATAGTAGATGTTGTTACTATTATTTCGTTATGATTATTATTTATTATTATTGTTGTTATTAATAATAATAATATTATTTACTATTATCATTATTGTTTATTTTAATTATTATTTACATGTAATCTTTATGATTATTATTATTACTATTATTAATATTGCTATTATTATTATTATGTTGTTGTTCCTCTTACTAATATTCATGTTCTTTCCCTTAAATCATGAATCTTAGACTCAAATTCAAAACCCAATAAGAAATCAAATCAAAAATTGAATTCCTCTTAATTCCATATCTTTTTAAATTCATGAATACATAAAAATAAAAGATAATTATTTTTAAAATTCGTGTAAAATTTTTCCTTATCCTAAAACACATCCAAATCAAATTCAAATTGGTAGATAAACATTTAAATTTGTGGGCATATCTAAATCCTAACTAAAAATCAATTTAAACTTAACCTACATACTAGAAAAACATAATAAAACTCATCTTATATGACCATCTATAAACAAATCCAAAAATTAATACATCAAAACTAAAAAAAAACCAAACTACTCTAGAAGGAGGAGGAGATCATTACCTATTAGACTTTAGAGTTTAATCGTCACAAGGCAAATACCGAGAGCCTATTCTTTTTCTTGATTTAATCTAATAGAAATCAGGTCTACGATTCTCTTTCATGATCTTTCTCGTTGTTTTAATTAATCTAACCATGATAGAATCACAATCATGCATAAGGAATTCATTATGACCAATTAGTGACAATTATCTTAATTTTAGCATTATATTGTTTCTTTTATGTTCTTGTGTTCGTCTATAGAGTATGCATACATGCAGTTATGAATTTGATTCTTTCAAGGCATCTGCAAAATTTTAATTATTTGAAAAGAAAGTTAAGAATCAACCAAGATTTAAGTGTTAGTCCTTTTGTCTTTGATGGACTTGCATACATAATGATTTTGCATAATTATTTATGTATAATAAACCCTGAAAATTTTTTGATATTATAATATAATGTTATTTGAGAAATTACTGGACATTTGCAGTTCAATCTATGTAATTTTTTGATTATAATGAAATCATATTTAGACAATTTACTGAATAAATTTCTGTCAATTCCCTGACTCTTCTGAAAATTCTGTTAAGTCCTGAATAAATATCTGTTTAGTCTTTGATTATTCTGAAAATTCTATTTAGTCCTGAAATAACTGTTGTTTACTCCCTGTAATTTCTGAAAAGTGTTTTCAGATTTGAATAATTGTTGTTTGGTCCCTGTAATTTCTAAAAATTATTTTCAGATCTGAAATAACTACTGTTTAGTCTCTTTAACTTCTGAAAACTGTTTCCTGACCTGAAATATTACTGATTAGCCTCTGTAATTTCTGAAAATCATTTCCAGCCTTAAAATATTACTGTTTAGCTCCCACAAGTTTTCTAAAAAAGAAAAACAATTCGATCTCGTATGCTAAAATAGTTTGGCTTCCATAAAATAGTCTAAGAATTTATGATAATTTATGTTTGCTTCATGTTGAACCCTTTAATGAAACTTTAACGAATTTTAACTTAAAATTAAAATCTTAACCCTAATAGATGTAAAGTTTCTAAGTTTAAATTCGAAACTTGGTTATGGACGAATTGATACATGTTGTTATTATTCGATACTGATTTTCATGCATGCTATTGATAATATCTCGAGTTAATTACTCATATGAACCGAGCTTGAACAAATTGCTACGTGATGACAAATAATCTATATGATTGATCTTGTTCACGTAAAAAGACACTACGATGCATGAATTATAACATGAACATCTTGGACATGAACACATGAATATGAATATGAATATGAGCACGAAAGTTTAAATGACATGGATAAACGCTTACGTGAAGCATATACTAGGAATTACTTGAGAAAGTGGTACATGGTAATTATATAGGCTTGGCAAAGATATGGTGGCATGGTTATTCTTAACACTTGGTTCACGTAAGGATAGTCATGTTCTATAATAAATTTGGTTGTAAAAACGATAAGGCACAGAGCTAATGTGGGGTAAATTGATAGTGAAAACTGAGAAAGTGAACCTTGAGTACCCCTACCTGTGTACAAGGTACGATGGTGTTTATTTTACATGGTGCATGTCACTTTGTGACATGGGTTATTAATGAGCTCATTCTATTACATACTACTATACTATATTACTCTTAGCATGATTCTCACTGGGATACATGGACATTTTTTCACTAATAGTTTTCAAACAACAATAACTATTGATTGATATGCGAGAATAAGTTGTAGTATGGGACGCATTTATTTTCGCGTCTTAGGACCCAATTGACATGCGTAATAGGCGTAGGATAGGGTACGTTCTACTGTACATGACAGTTAGGGTAGTTTCACTAATTAGTAACCCATAGGGACATCTTCATAATTAACTTTATAGTTGTGTTGTTTAGTTATACTTGTTATACTTGACTTACTCCCTGTGATGGCTATTCTTATACTTCAGTGAATGCCTACTTATCATCATGACTTGAATGTTTAATGACTAGTTTCAATAATAAATTCATGCTACAAATACATAGATGTGTAACGAAAATAAGTATCATTAATTGCATATTGCAAGTCCTTTCCTTCTTCATGCATATCTTCATGCTCTGCACACACTTGCATACTTCGTTTTCTTTGTTTGTACTTGTCAGGAGTTTTCTGACTCCCCGGGTTTGCTTGCCCTAGATAAGGGAGAATACATGGAGAAATCGACTGAGAATAAGGAATACTACGAGGAGCCAGCTGGAGCTTAGTAGAAGACTTGGAGATTCCTTTAGTTATTTACTTCTTTCATAGATGTATGTATAAGAGAGTTTGGACTCATTTCTCGGTATATTCATTTGTACCAGTTATTTAGTTTTGTTTCATATAAATATACTCTATTTGTACTTGAAATATATATGCAACAAATATAAAAATGACATAATTTATAGGTTAGAGACTTAGCATGCTCTTTTGAGTGTGTCGTCGGCCCAAGTTATGTGCTTATCTCACTTTAGTGGAAAGCGGGGCGTGACCGTTTTGGTAATGATGGCTTATCTTTAATGAATCTCATTGTCTCAATAACTTTTTTTTGAGTAAATTAATCCCAATAACTAATTTCCATTCTCGTGGAAAATTGAAAGAAACATTTACCTTGATTCTTCCATCAAGCAAACCGTCAAGTGACATGAATTGTGATACATGGGAACCAAATCCACCAATTGTTCCTTCCTCAACAGTTATAAGAAACTGATGCTCTCTGCATAATCTCCGAATAAGCTCAATGTCAAGTGGCTTGCAGAATCTTGCATTGGCAACTGTCACCTGAATGCCGAGGCTAGCAAGAAGAGATTGAGCCTTAAGGCAGTTCTGGACCATCACTCCATACCCAAGCAAAGCCACATCTTTCCCCTCTACAAGAATTTCCCCCTTCCCCACCTGGAAGCACAACATATAATTACAGAACTATGTTACTGACATGACAAAGTCATATATATGAATACAATATAGTTATCAGTCAGCATACACCAGCATTAGTTCGGACAGGATTTTAGCAACTACAAAACTACAGTTGATTTCAGACGAGAGAAGCTAAAAAGGATGCTTAACAAAATCTAGAAGGCCATAAGGCCCATAACAGTAATAAGCTATCAAGAAGCAATTGAGACAAATTCATTATTAAAATTCTTAGCTAAATTAAGTAGATTACTGTAGGAGCAACATTCACAATAATGTCATGCTGATATCTTTCTTCATGAATTGACTGCTACTTAATGATGAATCAACATGTTCAAGAAGGTCTGCTTTAAGAAAATGAATCTTATTGAGCACAAGTTTTAAAAGAAAAGGAAGGTAGAAATCTTTGCATCTAATAATTGCATGTTAATTTTGAGTTAAGCACTGAAAGTAAAATATCCCGAACACCCCATATTTATTAACCATCTTGTATCATTAAGAAAAGATGTCAAATATAACTCTTTACTCGTGTGTGCCAGGTGCGGCACTATTTTATATTATAAGATGCAAAAATGACAGCTTTCAAAGCATAAGACTGAAGATTCTTGGCAAGTGACTTCAAAATAAACAGCATGCAAGTTTAGACATGGTCCTCCCTGAAATCACCCTGTGCAAGGAGCTTGGGTTTGGGTAATTTATCCATTTATGACAGCAAACTAAGGTCTACCTCAAGGGGCTCCCCACTGCACAGAGCACTGTTAAGACCAACAATAGCTCCCCTAGGGTACCGGAAGCAAACAGGCCTGTCATTGATCCCAGCAGCAGTGGCCACCATATCAGCAAGGTCTTCTTCATTAGATGGCGCCATGACAACCATGTTTGGCAAGCATGCCATGAACGTAATGTCAAATGCTCCACACTGAGTTGGACCATCAGATCCTACCAACCCTGCATTTGTAATTGCGAAACGTACAGGCACTTTCTGCAGATCTACATCTTGGATGACCTGCCATAAAACATAAGTATTATCAGTAGATCTAGTAGATTTGTGGCTTATGATATTGTTGTGAGATGATCTCAATAAGGAGCAGTAACCTTATATCTGACCTAAGGAAAATGGTTTCAATTCCTAACAAAGTATAATTTTGTGAGCTTCTCAGGAAAAATATTTTCAGAAATAGCAAAACATACACCCTTCAAAACAACACCAATTTCTGCAGGCAAATGATTACCGTGTGAGATGCATGCACACGTGTCACTGATGCAAAAAAAAGTGAAGAAAGATATATGTATGGATATGTGAAAGAAAATTGAACCTGATCATATGCTCTTTGTAAAAAAGTGGATGGTATTATGCAGAATGGCTTTAGGCCTCCACAAGACAAGCCAGCAGCAAAAGTAACAGCATGCTGCTCTGCCAGACCCACATCAAAAAATCTTTCCGGGAACCTGGACTGGAAAAGTTGAAACGACTGATCCATCCCCATGCCAGCATGAACTGCCACTATTTCCTTGTCCCTCTCCGCTTCTGCAGTTAAAGCTTCGGCAAAGCACATGTTGTATGTCATAGAGAGGTTGCTGCCCATAAATTTAGGATAAGATGTTAAGGAACCAGTATTTAAGGTCCCTGTTATGTGCAGAAACAACAAAGAGAATCAGCAAAAAAAAAAAATATATAGCTTTATTTCTGAAATCTACTTATATTTGAATAAGTAAATTAAATAGAAGAATATTAAACCAATGATTGGAAGAGGAGTATGGATAGTTACACATAAAGCAAGAAACAGAGAACATAGAAGAAGAGACCTACTTCCAGCTGTCTAGAGGGAAGGAATAGAAATATTATACATGTGTTTCATCTTTGAACCCAGCCACACCAAGCCCGCACATAAAGCCACACACACATTCATGTATTCATTTGGTAGATCATAGAAAACTTAAAGAGATTGGTGCTATGAGATCAAAAGAAATTTCGAATACAAAAGTCTCTATTCAAAGTCAAGAGACATTAAATTGAAAATTGAACTGCATTATTATTGATTGGATGGAGTATTGATGTAATACCAACATGGATAGCAATCACCTTCAAATCGTAACCAAAATTTGAAATTAAGAACCAGATAACTTTGGGCTTCGCACCCCTCACGCGGGCTTCACACGCCTTTCACCACGGGCTTCACACCCAATCTCAAGAACCCAAAAGCTCTTAAATTTTAACTGAAATTTTTTTTATAATCATTGTCTACTTATTCATTGAGTTGAGCCTCTTTATATAGGCTCTTACAAAGTGAACTTCTCGGATATAACTGATGTGGTACTAAAAGAAAGATAAACAAAACACATCTCAAAATAAACTAAGGCATAAAAAGGTAACTGACAACTGGCGTGATGTCCTCATCAATTCCCCCGGGGTGGGAGAAACCCGACCCTGCCGAGTGAGGAATTTTCTCACGAAGCATATCAATCGGGCCAAGGTGGTGGTCGTGGCAGCATCACTGGTACGCCGTGTTGATACCATGGTGGCGGAGGTGGAGCTGGTCTCCGTGACGGGTCGGCTGTGAAAGATGGCAGCTCGATCAAGACATAGAGAGTAGACCAAGGCGCATCATTCCTGCCGAAGACGGAACTAATACCAGGATCCCATGGGCTATCCAACTCGCAAGCAATGTAAGCAATCATCTTCAGAGCTCTATCGAAGTCTTTACGCCAAGCGTGCAACTTCCTCACAGCCTCACAGCGACTCGTAACCATCATCTTATTATTAACCGCAAATTCCTGCAAAGTACTATACGGGTACGCAGTAAATTTGTGAGTATCATTGCAAATTGCTATCGGCCTAGTGATATCATCAATATATGCAACAGGCAAATGCAATGTAGTAGGCTCAACTATCTCATTCACATCAACACTGACACTATCAGACATGTGAATTTCATCAATAACCAGTGTGTCGGCATCAACTGCTGTGTCTTTAATTATACTAACAATATTGGAAGGAACGTGGACTTCCTCATTTTCCTTCGAGACGTCAACTTCATCACTAGATATAATTCTAACATGTTGACTCTCCGAATGACACCGATAATCATAATGTCCATATCCCTCACATTTAGAACACTTGGCCTTAGCATTGACTAGGGTTTTGAAAGCCAAGTCCAACCTTAATGCAACATAAAAGGCCTCTTCAACAGTGTCTAAGTCATAGGGGTCAATAATCATAGCACGTTTTATTTTAGGTCGTAAACCCCAAACAAACCTAGTTAAAGTCTCAGAAGGGTGCTCTCTCACTTCACTACGATGGGTTAAGTCCTTAAATATGGTAATGTAATCATGAACGGACATATGAACCTGATGGAGATTGTGTAGCTGGTCTAAGTGGGAGTCCCTACAATGCTGACTAGTCATGATGGCTCAAGCAAAAAAGCAGATGCAGTGGAGAACCCTAGAGTCAAGTAAACTAAATGTATGCACTAAATAAAAATACCCTAAAGTTTAAGTTATAAAAGAAAAATGCACTCCTAAAATGATGAAAAGCGATAAATGTTGATGCAACCACTAGATCGAAGCAAATAGCATTTCAACCAACAAATTATAGCAATCCACATAGTAGTTAAAAGTAATCTAACAGTTAACGAAGGTCAAGTTATGATATCACCTGAGGGGTGAGTCGTTCACACCCAACGCAAAAATTCTCTAAGATTCCTCGGAGAAATACTCACACTGAAGAGCTGAAATCGCCCACAAGACTCCTGAACAGCGGTGATAAGAAGTGGAAGATGGCTACCTCGAGAATGGCGCAAATCGGGCGCAAATCGGGACAGAAACAAGCTCTGAACTGTGGTGCGCTGATCTGCTGAGTTGAATCGGGCAGACGACCGAAACTTGAATCCGAATATGAAGGCTGTAGATATGTAATGTTACGAATCCGCTACTTCGAAAATGGCTCGCATCGGGCTTAAAACGAGCTCAGAATGGACGAGTTTTGGAGTTTGGGGGAGGTAGAATGGGTTACTGTTCACACGAACAGTAATCGGGGATTACTGTTCACTGTGAACAGTAATCGGGGTGATTACTGTTCACGTGAACAGTAATCGGATTTTTTTCCTTTGTTTTTTTTCTTCTTTTTTTCCTCTCTGTTTTCTGCTTTTTCCCCCTCTAGTTTCTGTTTTTTTCCTGTTTTTTTTTTGTTTTCTCTGTTTTTTTGTTTTCTTTTTTGTGTTTTTCTGTTTTTTTCTGCTTTCTTCTTCTTTTTTTGGCAAAGTAGATCTAAATAGATCTAAATCTAGATTTAGATCTAGATCTAACAATAATCGATTTTTTTTTTGCAAAGTAGATCTAGATTTAGGATTTGGGGAAGAGAAGAAATTCAAAAGGGATTGGGACCAAAGCTCTGATACCAAATTGATGTAAAACAGGATCGCAATCACCTTCGAATACAAATAAAAAGGAAAACTAAAGTTTTACAAGAAATAAAATGAAAAAAAAGAGATTAGGGTTGGAGAAAGAACCAGATAACTTTGGGCTTCGCACCCCTTACGCGGGCTTCACACCCCTTACACTACAGGCTTCACACCCAATCTCAAGAACCCAAGAGCTCTGAAATTTTAACTGAAAAAGTTTTTATTTAATCATTGTCTACTTTTTCATTGAGTTGAGCCTCTGATGAGGACATCATGCCGCTCAGGGGCAGATTCGATCGAGTATACTTCAGAAAGCGACGCATTGGTGTTCTTTGACTTTAGATTGGATTTGTTTCAGCTTTATTTGTAGTAGATGTTTTAACTTTATTTGTATTCTTTTGTGGACGTTTAGTACCATATCGGTTATTTCCCAGTAGTCCTCTTTTGTAAAGCCTATATAAGGCCTCCTAGACTATTGTATTGAATTATTGAATTATTAAAATTTTCTCAAATTATCTGGCTTAATTCTTGAGTTTATTTGCTCTCGAGTTTTGGGGTGAGAAGCCCGTGTAAGGAGTGAAAACCTAAAATCTTAACTTGTCCTCAATTTCAAATTTTGGTTACGATTTGAAGGTGATTGCGATCCAGATTTGTATTACATTATTTTGGTATCAGAGCACTGGTTTTCAATCGCCTTCAATTTTCCTCCTGTTCCAAAATCTTCTCATATACCAATCCTAAATCTAGATTCCAGACCCATTCAAAAAAAAAAAGATTTCACTGTTCAAAAAAAATACAGTGAAAATTCCGTCGAAAAGCCCTGAAAATTTCCAAATCCGCACTGTTCATCTTCCCAAAATCCCTCCACACTCGATCTTCCCACAAACCCTAGAGCCGGGATTTTGTCGCCGCGCCGCCGCTCTCTGCTAGCCACTCTACATCCACCGACAACATCCCCAAGCTTCATCGTGCTCCATCACCTCCCAAGATCCACCGTCCGAGCCCTCAGGTCAGCACCGATCGGATCCGGTGAAGCGTCCTCGTCCAACATCGTCGTCCTCGTCTTCGTCCTCTTCCTCTGCCACGATCGACAAAGCCGTCGTCGCCAAAGATCTCCAACGCTGCGCCCAACATCCTCGACGCTCCCAGATCCACGTCGTCTTCTTCACTGCCTCCGCCTTCGCCGCGGAGATCTGAAGAGATCTGAGGAGAACTCCAAGTCCTCCTCCCTCAAATTTCCGTCACAGATCACCGCCATCTTCCCTTCGTCGGCGACACAAGCTTCATCGTCGACCTTTGCCGGGATCTCACTCTAGCATCTATTGGCCCAAAAGCCATTAGCCCGATATTTTGATGATAACCAACCATATTTAGTTATGTGTTTAATAATCTTGTTTAAAAGAATTTCAGGTTTAAAACAAGTTGATTTGACGGCTCCACAATCAAGACTCACAATTTGGACGCCGCTAAAGATTTGCATTCCCAAGCCTAGCACGGTAGAAAAGCTTCGGGATCAAAACATTAAAGAAAAGAATTCAAGATTTGTAATTTACTTTTATTTTTAGATATTTTGTCAAAACCTAGATAATAGAGGTAGAATATTTGGGATTGTCACTCACACACACTTAGAATTGCTTCATGGCTTCAAAAGAATTTTTATATCAGAATTTCTAACTTAGTTTTTAGAAATACCATGTTTTGAAAAAACCGTTTTTAGAAAATCATTTTATCAAAAAGGATTTTTACCAAAAATGATCTAACATGTTTGAGTGTTGATCTATGATCACACTCTTAGTTTTATTAGGTCTAGAACCTTATTTTCAAATCCTTAAACCAAAAATGTTTGAATCAAAATTTTCCTTCTCTTTCTTTCCAGACTCTGTTTAAATAGATCTGACAGAGTCCGGTCGACCGACCCAGTCGACCGACGTGCACGACTGTGCATGTGTGCACGTCGGCTGATCGCTCGGGTCGACCGGACACTTGTCGGTGCTCTCTGTTTATTTCGGTCGACCGAGTCGGCCGACCGTTTTCCCTCAACGGTCAGAAATATGACCGTTGGCGGTCGACCGACCCGGTCGACCGGTAGATGTCAGAAAGTCTGACAGACTCCAACAGCTCTATTTTCTGACAGATTTTGTTGGGATCTCACCCCAACGAATTTCTCTAGCTGTTTACCCTGTCTTTCATCCACTATATATAGTGGGTCATTTCAACATGATAAGACAACAATTTCACAATTAATTTTTACAAGATTTACAAGTTTTCAAAAGCCTTTCATTTTAGAAAAGATTTTCATCAAAGCCAAAATTTCCAAACACCTACTTGAAGCAAATCCCTCTACTTCACTCTAGTCATTTTGCACTTCACAATCCCAAGTACTATCTCTACATATTGGTTATAGGATTGTGCTAAGTGAGCTTTTTGTGATCAAGTATGATCATTTTCTTCTTGAGCGAAGTTGTAAAGGCATCGGCCTCAAGCGAGCTAGTGTGCTCCAAGTGGTGTTGCGGCATCACGAGAGATAGGACAAGTGTGTCCTTATATTGGAGATCCAGTGGGATCAACAATAGTGGAAATCCTTCAAGTGTGAAGGCGGGGACGTAGAGCGTGGCTCGAACCTCGGAAACATAACCTCGTGTTTGCGTTTGCTCAAATTTCTCTAAACTCAATCTCTCTTTATTACTTGCCTTATTTATTGCTTTTATCTTGCAAGTGTTTTTAATTTGAGCTTATTGTTTTAAGTAGATTTTAATTCCGCATTATTGTCATATTTCATATAGCCATCACCTATTCACCCCCCCCTCTAGGTGATTTAATTGGTATCAGAGCCTAACCCTTACATTTGGTTTAACCACTTTAGGGAGATCCTTGTATTTGGCTATATTTTTGTGCATTTATATTTGTTTGTGCATTATACCTTTGTATTCATGGCATTCCTTGACTTTTCTAGCATCAAGTCCCCACCCAAATTTGATGGCTTGAACTTCCCCATTTGGAAGGTCAAGATGAACTTATTTTTTAAGTCCCTAGGAGTTAGAGTAGCTAGGGCCATAACCAAAGATTTTGTAGAACCTCTCACCGATGAGAGAACATGGTCCGAGGACACCACTAAGGACTATGAGGCCAATGCTAGGGCTCAATATGCTTTAACTCAAGCCCTTAATGAAGATGACCTTTCACGCATCATTAACTGTAAATCCGCATTTGAAGTGTAGAATGTTTTGATTGTTACTCATGAGGGAACGTCCCAAGTCAAGAGATCTAAGATTGACTTGCTTCGTTCTCATTATGAGAATTTTTACATGCTTGAAAATGAAAGTATTGATGATATGCTCACTCGTTTCACCAAAATAACAAATGCTTTATCTTCCTTAGGTGACACGATCGACAATGACCAAAAGATTCGGAAGGTCATTCGAGCTCTTCCCAAAGCTTGGGAAGTCAAGGCAACAACCCTCAAGGAGCTCAACGATCGGGAGGAGATGGACTTCTCTGGCTTCATCGGCAATCTCAAAACCCATGAGATGGAGATGAAGGTTAGAGAAGAAAGGGAGGCGCCAAAGAAGAAAGCCTTCACTTTCAAAGCCACTCATCCACCCATGACGAGGAGGACTCATCGGAAGACTACGATGAGGATTTTGCCATGCTCATCCGAAAGGTGGGCAAATGTTTTACAAGAGGGGGAGACAAAGTAACTTCCGAAGAGGAAAACCTCAAGGAAGGTTTGAAAGAAAAAGAGAGGAGTCGGGTCCTTACTTTCATTGCAAGAAGATCGGTCACCTCATAGCCGATTGCCCCGCTCTCCAAGCAACTACATCAAAGAATGGGCCAAAGAAGAAGAAAGCAATGGTGGCCACTTGGGATGATTCGGAGTCGGAATCCGAAGAGGAGAACGACGCCGCACACATGTGCTTCATGGCACATGGGGAGGATGCTTCAAAGGTAATTCTTGATAACTCCATAGAAGATGATGAATTGACTATGGATGAACTAGCACAATTTTTTGAAGAACTACAACATAGGTATGAGATTTCACAATCTCAAAATAAAAAGTTAAAAAGGGAAAATGATTCTTTAAAAATTAAAATTGATATTGTTGTAAAAGAGAAAAACGATTTATCAAATGTTTTTGAGAAAATGAAAATTGATTTTGATAAATATAAAATATCTACTAAAGGAAAAAGCCTCATTTCATCATGTAACAAAAATGAATTTATTGAGATCCAAAAACGAGTTGATGTTTTGGACTCAACTCTTAAAAAATGTGCATTTGATTTAAATAAATTTGCTTCTAGGTTTCCCAAAGGAATAACCCAAGGGAAACACACTCACCATCAACATGCACGGAAACATGCACACACTCACAAACATGCTTTCATGTATGGTAGTGGTAGGATTTATGTGCACTCATTGTGGCCGCAAAGGCCATTTAGAAAAATTTTGTTTTGCTAAGCTTAACATGACAAATAAACATGTTTGGGTTCGCCCCGGTACTAACCCTAAAGGACCCAAAAAGACATGGGTACCAAAAAACACCCAATTTAGTTGAAACAGGTGGGTCTTCATCCTCCAAGACTTAGGGGGAGACGGTGCCCGAGTGGTGGATGCATCAAAACTCAAAGATCACATCACGCTTGCATCACTATCATGGAGGCACCTATTTTGGAGAATACCCTCGGTTTGATAATTTCTCCATTTAAAAAGTTTTATTTTTATATATACATATGCATAGGAATGTTAGTTTACCTTCGTGCTACATTGATATGTGTTAGTGTAAACTTACATTTCCATCATGCTTGTGTATATGCTTTGTTCTAATTCATGTTATCTTGTTTTGAATCATATTTTTGTTGTGTCCACATGTCTAGTTTTGATCATATATCTATATACACATTTTGTCCAAAAAAAAACTAAAATAAATATTTAGAATTCATATTTAAAGCAAATACATTAGAGATGGCAATTGCGCACCTCAACTCATATTTAGAGGAATCTCGAGGATGAAGTTCAGAACCCTTCACCGGGTATTCGGCTTCAACATCTCTAAACCTTTGTTTTTATATGAAAAATAAAAATTTTTGTGTAAATCTTGTTTGATATTTATAACTAATAAAATTTAAATCATGTTTTAAAATTTTATGTTGAAAATATTCTTCTTATTATTTTCAGACAATTTTAGATATTTTTTTTGGGGTCTTTGTTGCTGACAGTTTTTGGGCAAGACCGGCCGACCGGAGCTGAGATCCGGCCGACCGACCTTGCCTGGAAGAATGTTTTTTTCTTCTCTGTAGCCGGCCGACCGCTTCGGTCGACCGTTTAGTCTGTCAGTGGTCTCGGGTATTTTCGGTCGACCGGACCGGTCAACCGGGCGACGGGATTCTGTCATTTACCCACCTATTTAAAGCCCGATCTCTCTCTTTTCTCTCATTTCTCACCGGCAGCTCTTCATTTCCCTCTCTCTAAAAAAAACCCTAATCACCTCATCCCACTTCAATCCATCACAAATCCTTGCCTAATATTCTCAAATATTTCCTGGATCGTCTCTTTCAGGCCCGATCTACGTACAATCTCAAGGATTTTCGGTTGTGGGTTCTTGATCTCTCTTCCCTCAAGGTAAAAAAAAATCTCATTTTTCTTTAGATCTTGCTTTCCATCTTATTGTTCATCCTAGTTTTGTCAAAATCTATCCGTCACCTAGTCTAGATCAAGCCCTAATATTATTTTTGACCTAGATCTTTCATTTTAACCTAAAAAAAATTATGCCTAAAAGATCTAGAGCCGAGAAGGGAAAATCAGTAGTCCCTTCTTGTTCATCCACTAGGACTAAACCTCCATTTGTCTCCGATCTAGCAGAAAATCAGTTTATCCTCCTTTCGAGGAGAACTATTATTTCTGGGAGATGTGTTGTCCTTCAAAATTTTGAGCACCTCAATATCCCACAAATATTGAGGAACAATTCTTTAGATCAGTTCATGGCTATTAGAGAACCGGTGTACACCTCACTCATACCCTACTTTTACACTAATCTTGCTTATGAGGGAAACCGGGTTAGGTCTAGGGTTCTTGGTAGAGACATAGATATCTCTCTCCAAGATTTTGCTAAGCTTCTGCATCTCTCCTGTGAGGGAGTTGATGTTTACTCCTTTGACCTGCATGATTTTGTCTATCCGGCCGGTGAG
Source organism: Agave tequilana (assembly GCA_038442645.1). Lineage (NCBI taxonomy): Eukaryota > Viridiplantae > Streptophyta > Magnoliopsida > Asparagales > Asparagaceae > Agave > Agave tequilana. Next base: position 105,842 of record JAVJIF010032932.1, read on the forward strand.
TCTGCACTCACCGCGTCAACTTTACTCCACGGGGATGACAACCCCGGCTTAGTGAGGAATGAGGAGGTGAATAAATTCACTCTCACCGCTCAAGTCCTTGCTAAATTTGTATTCTATAACATTCTGCCCAAATCTGGTGAATACAGTCATGCCAGGGGTCCTGTTCCTTTGATTGTCTATTGCCTTCTGAAAGGCATTAAGATAAACATCCCCCGCTTCATAATTTCTCACATGACCTCCGATCACGTCCTTGTCCCCACAAGGCACTTGCCTTATGGGATGCTCATCTCGTATCTCCTAAAATAACTTCATTTCGATCTATCCTCTGAGATACCCACCGAACCCTCTGTGAACCTGAACAGCACTCTTTTGAAGAGGATGCAAGCTAGGATGCGTCATCCCGCTCCTGAGCAGCCTCATATTCCTCCTGCTCTTGTTCCAGGGTCTTCATCTGTTCCAGGGTCTTCATCTATCCCAGGGATTTCCTCTGCTCTAGGGCCATCTATTCCTTCAGTCCTTCATTTCTTCTGAGCTTCGTACTCAGTTTCAGGAGCATCAGTCTTGGGTGTCCGCTGAGATCCAACAGCGACTGACCCAGATTTCTGCGGAGCATGCGACACATCGCGAGGAGATGGACTCTCGCTATCAGGGACTTCGCAATGATATGTCCAATTTTGCTGATTCCATGCGATACATGGATTCGCAATTTAGTGCACTCTTTGTGAAGTACAACATGCTTGGTCCAGACCCCACGCCATTTGCCCGACCGCTTCCTTCCTCCGGCCCTCCATTTCCAGTTAGGGCCCCTTCTGCTTCTTCAGCACCACAGCCAGGTGTTGCAGCTATTGATCCAGAGGAGGAGGCTTCTGATGAGGATGATGATGATGATGAGGATGTGGAGATGGCTGCGGTGATGATGAGGACGACGATGAGGAGGACGACGATGAGGACGACGATGAGGAGTGACTTCCCTTTTGATGATGTCAAAAAGGGGGAGAGATATTCATGAGAGACTTCCTTGGCTTGTATTTTGTATTTTGTATTTTGTGTGTTGGACATTATTTGGTATTTTGGACATGTATTTGATGGTTGTGTGGACATGTGTTTTCTATATGTTTTTGTCTTGTATGAACATGTGTTCTTATTTGACATGAGTTATCTTTTTTGGCATGGACATGTGTATGGTTGTTTATTATTTGTGCCATTTACCCATGGACATGTGTATGGTTGTTTATTATTTGTGCCATTTACCCATGCCTAAGTATCTTCTTATTATATGCATGTGTTGAGGGGGAGCTTCACTTGAAGTCTCCACCCAAAATATTTGTAATAACTATGTATGTTTTGTCATCATCAAAAAGGGGGAGATTGTTGGCCCAAAGGCCATTAGCCCGATATTTTGATGATAACAAACCATATTTAGTTATGTGTTTAACAATCTTGTTTAAAAGAATTTCAGGTTTAAAACAAGTTGATTTGACGGCTCCACAATCAAGACTCACAATTTGGACGCCGCTAAAGATTTGCATTCCCAAGCCTAGCACGGTAGAAAAGCTTCGGGATCAAAACATTGAAGAAAAGAATTCAAGATTTGTAATTTACTTTTATTTTTAGATATTTTGTCAAAACCTAGATGATAGAGGTAGAATATTTGGGATTGTCACTCACACACACTTAGAATTGCTTCATGGCTTCAAAAGAATTTTTATATCAGAATTTCTAACTTAGTTTTTAGAAATACCATGTTTTGGAAAAACCATTTTAGAAAATCATTTTATCAAAAAGGATTTTTACCAAAATGATCTAACATGTTTGGGTGTTGATCTATGATCACACTCTTAGTTTTATTAGGTCTAGAACCTTATTTTCAAATCCTTAAACTAAAAATGTTTGAATCAAAATTTTCCTTCTCTTTCTTTTCAGACTCTGTTTAAACAGATCTGACAGAGTCCGGTCGACCGACCCAGTCGACCGACGTGCACGGCTGTGCATGTGTGCACGTCGGCTGACCGCTCGGGTCGACCGGGCACTTGTCAGTGCTCTCTGTTTATTTCGGTCGACCGAGTCGGCCGACCGTTTTCCCCCAACGGTCAGAAATATGACCGTTGGCGGTCGACCGACCAGGTCGACCGTAGCTGTCAGAAAGTCTGACAGACTCCAACAGCACTATTTTCTGACAGATTTTATTGGGATCTCACCCAACGAATTTCTCTAGCTGTTTACCCTGTCTTTCATCCACTATATATAGTGGGTCATTTTAACATGATAAGACAACAATTTCACAATTAATTTTTACAAGATTTACAAGTTTTCAAAAGCCCTTCATTTTAGAAAAGATTTTCATCAAAGCCAAAATTTTCAAACACCTACTTGAAGCAAATCCCTCTACTTCACTCTAGTCATTTTGCACTTCACGATCTCAAGTACTATCTCTACATATTGGTTATAGGATTGTGCTAAGTGAGCTTTTTGTGATCAAGTGTGATCAATTTTCTTCTTGAGCGAAGTTGTAGAGGTATCGGCCTCAAGCGAGCTAGTGTGCTCCAAGTGGTGTTTGCGGCATCACGAGAGATAGGACAAGTGTGTCCTTGTATTGGAGATCTAGTGGGATCAACAATAGTGGAAATCCTTCAAGTGTGAAGGCGGGGACGTAGAGCGTGACTCGAACCTCGGAAATATATACTCGTGTTTGCGTTTGATCAAATTTCTCTAAACTCAATCTCTCTTTATTGCTTGCCTTATTTATTGCTTTTATCTTGCAAGTGTTTTTAATTTGAGCTTATTGTTTTAAGTAGATTTTAATTCCGCATTATTGTCATATTTCATATAGCCATCACCTATTCACCCCCCCTCTAGGTGATTTCAGCATCATCGTCGTCACCTCCACCTTTGCCATCGAAGCAGATCAGGGCAGTCCCAGCTCCTCTACCTCCTCCGACATAACCCAGGGCCGCCGGACTCCGCCTTGCCAGATCCCTAGCGTCGCCACCAACGGAGACTTTAAATTCATCGCAGTCGTGCCTTCTACGCCAGGGTCCGTCGGCAGAGCTCCATCCACCTTGTTCGCTGGCGAAGCCAACGCCTGGATCACCTGCGCCGCCGCTAAGGGCTTCTCAAGCCCTAGTCTGAGATTGAAAGGAAGAGGGCTTTCTGTTGTGGGTTTAAATTCAGTTGTGGGTTTACTTTTAAACCCAACCCAAATCTTATTGGGTTTGGGATTTAAACCCATAGGTAAGCTGGGTAAGATCAAACCCCAACCCGACCTGCTCACGGTTGTGGGTTTTTTTTAAAACCCACCCATACCTTAGCAGATTTGGTTGCCCATAACCGAGATTGGGCCGAACCCAATCCAAACCTGACCCGTCGAGCCCGCTGACCTCACCCCTAATGATAGACTGACATCATCACTGAGTTAACCCAGTGAGTCAACTCAGCCTAGTGTGATTTGACTCAGTCCAGAAGCGACTCAGCGCTTCCGACGGCCGTTCAGAGCTTGTTTCAAGTCCAAATCGAGCCGTTTTTGAGGCAGTAGATTCGTGACGACCAGTACTACGTGCCTACAACAGTCTCGTTCAGGTTTGAGTTACGGTCGCCTCCCCAGGTAACTTTGAATATTCTGTCAGTTATTCCTGTCACTTAATTAAAATAGCTAACCTTTCAATCTGTCGCAAGGTAGAATTCATTGACTGTTGCCCACTAAATAAGTGAGTTGTGTGATTCTGACCTTGAGTGGTAACCCGACTTAATATTAATTGTGCAACTTAACTAATTTGAATTTGTGATCACTTGATTTATCTTGAAGTTAACTATATCAGCACGTGTCTTTATCACTGTCTCCACATTACATTTTCTTAATCACGTGTTTAATCTACGTAGCTTAAAATTGGTATTGTCTTTCATCACTCTAATCTCTGACTCCTCCTGCATAACATACATATCAGTTTTAGGATAGCTTGCATTTAGAGCCAGGTTGGATCTTGCATGCCTACTAGAAGTGGTAGAATTTTTTCTGTAGGAGAAACTTCAGCACCAATGGACCCTAGCATTCATGATACTCTTAACACAATCCTAAATAAGATAGAAAATATGGACAGACAACTATAAGAAGTTAGGGATCAGGTTGATGTCAATTGTAGGGATCTAGCAATCCGAATTGGTAGGCTAGAAACCAATAGGAGAAGAATCAGGAAGGAGAAAAGTTCTCAAAATGACAGTAGGTCTCCCAGGCGTGAGCAAGGCCCACCTTACCATACAACTGACACCGATGCCCAGTATATCAGGAGCGTTAAAGTCGATGCTCCTTCCTTCGACGGGCGCTTAGACCCTCAGGTTTATATAGATTGGCAGTTGGCTATGAACCGATATTTTCGTTGGCATGACATGTCAGAGTCAAGGAAGATTTTGATTGGCTGTAATGAAAAAATGATGTAATACCAACCTGGATCGCAATCACCTTCAAATCGTAACCAAATTTGAAATTGAGGACAAGTTAAGATTTTGGGTTTCCACCCCTTACACGGGCTTCTCACCCCAAAACTCGAGAGCAAATAAACTCAAGAATTAAGCCAGATAATTTGAGAAATTTTAATCATTCAATAATCCAATACAATAGTCTAGGGGGCCTTATATAGGCTTTACAAAAGAGGACTACTGGGAAATAACCGATGTGGTACTAAACGTCCACAAAAGAACACAAATAAAGCTAAAACATCTACTACAAATAAAGCTGAAACAAATCCAATCTAAAGCAAAAGAACACCAGTGCGTCGCTTCCTGAAGTATACTCGATCGAATCTGCCCCTGAGCGGCATGATGTCCTCATCAATTTCCCCGGGTGGAAAGGACTCGACCCTGTCGAGTGTGGGGGACAGAACTGCTGCTGGCTATGATAGCGCTCCAGTCGATCAGGATCAAGATGCTGGAGGTCTTTCTCAGTAATCCAAGAATTTTCTGAATCAGGTTTTCCCGTTCACTTAATGAGATAGCGTCGCGTCCCTCCGTCTCTAGTAGAGACAATCTGATCATCCAAGATAGAATCTATATTTGTTGCATAGGACAGTTTAGGGGGAAGTGAAGATAGTGGGGGCTCTCAGAAAGAAGGTCTTGGCTTGGCTCATCCACAAATGGGTCGGAAGGGGTATCAAAGGTACCTCTATATGGAACCAAGTCCTCAACATTAAAGTGCAACTGATGCAAAAGTCAGGTGAAAAATCCACCACATAAGCATTTGAATTGATTTTCTTGAGA
>JAVJIF010032933.1:0-138572 GCA_038442645.1 Agave tequilana
GTGACTCCCAGTGTTTGCACTTTTCAGTTCTAAAGAACAAAGTCCCTTGCTGATTAGCAAACCTTACGCTCAATTCGAACATGATCTGGTATGTAAACAAGTTATGCAAGTTTGGTTCGGGTTACCCAAATATGGGCATGACTAGTTCCAGCAAGGCAGACTTGACCTATCTAATAAATGGGTCAAATTCAGGTAAGCCTTATATGGGCCTAGTCAGCAATTGATTCGACCACCCACCGGATCCAACCAATTGCCACCCCTGATTCAAATATCAGTTTTTTGGGGTCTAATATCCAATTAGACTACTTGTTAGATACCAACATCAAAAACCTCTTTTAGTTTGAAGGTGATATTCAAATGAAGACGTGTCGCAACATTCCTCTGAGTCTATATCTATCTCCTTTAGGCTTCCAAGAGTTGCAAAAGAAAAAAATGAAATTAGGTCTAAAAACAATAACAAATGAAAGATGCAAACTTTGTTTATCCAATGTGACAGTTAAAAGTAATTCAATCTTCTACTGATCATTATCCAAGACTGAATTGGCAGATGGTTTATCACAACCTTTTTGTAAACATAAATCCTACAAAGCTTCTGAGTACCAATTTCCAAACTTTTACCCCTTTTTGTGCTTCTTTTGTAAGTATTGATGAGGAATGACAAATTGATTCAAATATTAAACGACATGCAATGCGTGTAGATTTGATTTCCATACAGTATTTAACAGGTCAGTATAATACATGCTCAGAAATGTACTCAGTCCCTAACAGACCATTATTGTAGATGTAAGGCGGAGGAGGAGGATAGTATATTTCATGATTCAAATCACAATCCGATCTCATCTGACCGGTGGGACAATTAAAGATATGATCTCAATGCTAACAACATAGATTAGATCCATCTGACAAAGCCTACTTGCCCTCATAGCAATAACCATGTATACTAATTAAATTATTATAGCAAAGCATGATCAGTTCATTGTAGATAGTAGACACACCTACTTGCACTCCGAGCAATAACCATGTATACTAATTTAATTATTATAGCAAAGCATGATCAGTTCATTGTAGATGGTAAACTGCGTCCTGCATAGCCAAACTACTCTGATTGTTGAACATGACTGACATTAACTTGAGAAGTAAATCATCCATGTATACAATTTAATTATTATAGCATAGCATGATCAGATCATTGTAGATGGTTAACTGTCTCCTGCATAGCCAAACTAGTCTGATTGTTGAACATAACTGACGTCAACTTGAGAAAGAAATCACTGGTTCATGCATACAAATTAAATTATTATAGCAAAGCATGATCAGTTCATTGTAGATGGTAAACTGTGTCCTGCATAGCCAAACTACTCTGATTGTTGAACACAACTGGCGTTAACTTGAGAAGGAAATCACTGGTGTATTGTTTAGTTACCTCATCTGGCTTTCTACTTGTTTCACGGACTTCTGCAACAATAACATCTGTATCAATGTTTCGGTCACCAAAGGATGGCCCTTTAGTCCAACAAGGCAATGCTCTTTACTGTGATTGAGCCAATGGCCCGTGCGTCCAGTCCTTATAATTCGTTGAAGTTGATTGGTTTTAACCCAAATTATCTCCTCAACACGCTTGTATCCCCAAAGCTCCAGACTGGTGTGTATACATACGTAGATATGCATATGCAAAGACGAATGTGTGAGCACATAATTTCTATGACCAAATTATAAATTTTCCTTAAGGAAACTATTAAAGCATACCTGTAGCGGAAAATATTTACCATATTTAACAGAAAAGAATATTTGTGATGGGTCCCATGTAAATTGAAACCATATCATATAATTGCATATTTGTTTGATTTGCAAACTAAAAGGTGGAAAAAGGTGTAGGGGACAGAAGAATAATCAAAAAAACAAATCAAACAAAGAATCAAATTTCTTCTATCTGGCCGGACTATCCCAGACAACAGTAGGTAATTAGTGCATGACACTCAAAGTCCACAACAAATAAGATGAAACTACAGAAACAATATCTGCTGTTACACAACAGGCTATTTCAGTTTCAATGGCTTCTAAAGAAATATTGCTTATTATATGCATACAAAATTTGCATACTTGACCACTAGTATCCCAAAGGAGATAATCAGTCCTTTTCAACCCATGTTTCTGTAATAGGCAATATACATTGCTATTTTGTTCGGCCACAGAGGCATTCCATTTTGCTCATATATTTGATTGCAAATTATACTGTTCATCATATTTCAGGTATAGCAGTTGCGGAGCAGTATGACATGAGGCCCCAGGGAAGGAGCAATGGAATATCTTTGGTTTGGAGGGGAGGGTGATACTAAGTGATCATGTTAAGTTTTTGTATGATTAAAGTATTAAACTACTGAACTTTCATACAAGATATAAATAAATTCTCTGAATCTTTACATGTTATCAAATTAAAAATAATTATTAAAAATTATAAATGAGAAACCCATGTTTGCCTTGGCCTTAGATTGGAGGCAAATGTTATAAAGTGTCCACTGAGAGCTCCATTGCCCCATGGACTAATGGTATTGGATATGGTTGTGCTGGGTATTGACAGGGGGAGAGAGACGTTAATTGCAGAGCAATTTAGGTGTGATAATTTAATAAATGATCTGTTAGGATTCATATGTAGTTTTAAGAAAACATACAGATGTCAAAAGAAAGAATGGATTTCTCAATGATTCTAATTCCATAAAGAGTTTCTAGATAACCCATAAAGGGTTGTTTTAAGATCGAGATGTTTGAATCCTCACCTTACAATGTTCTATTAGTATTAAAAAAACGGTTGTTAAGGTAATCATCCTAAGGTTGCAAAATCTTATAACCAGCTATCAAACCTGAAAAGTGAAAACCCTCCAAATGAGTGCCAAACTTCTGTCAAGAAGACTATGGAAAGAAAAGAAAAAATAAGTGTGCAATAAATCTTAGAATACAAGTTGCCCGGTAGATAAACCTAATTTATTAGTTATGCATTTTACGCTCACGGAACCAATAAACGACTTTCCAAAGCTCTCCAAATAAAGAATGTGTCTAGAACAGGAGGAAAGATGATAGGTTTGCTATAGATAATTACATTCGACTTCAACGCTCAGATAAAGCCAAAGACCCAAGAGAAACATACCAAAAGGGCAGTTGGGTTACAGCTAATTTATTGGCCATTAAATGAATATGCTGGAATGCAAGATTTAAATAAGCAGCAAAGTTTTTCAGTGCTGGCTAACCATTTTCAGAAAAGTCTACTAAAAGAATTTTCAAAGTCAATGGCTGAAAAATAAAAACTGACCACTCACGCCCAAGTTCCATTGCACGCCCAGTGACCCAAAGAAAAATCAACCCATCAGTCTGCAATGCAGGGACATTAAGGTTTCTCATCTCATCATCAGCCATTGTACCATATGGCAGTTCCATATGAATGTCCACGGTGGGTCTGCCATTATAACTCCAAATTGACCCAATATGTCCATTCTGAAGTTACGAATGTCACAGTTAATCCACTGGGTTTCCCGAGCTCCACTTCTGAACAATATTCAGCTCGCTGGGTCTTCATTGGCCTTGGAGGTGCAAGACTACCGGCTCCCATTATCGTTGGAGGCATGTCTTGGGTTTGGTCAAGTTCATAGTGAACATACTTACAAGTCTGTCAACAAAAAAATCAAATTTAGAGAACCATGAAAAGGAAGAGCTTGCCAATAGATAAGAAGAAAAGTTACCTTTGTGTGACGGCATGTATCTAGAAAAGAACAGTCGCCTAGATTTGTGTCAGTGTGTGGAGCAATTATGCGGCGGAAGTGAACCTGCAAGAAAATATTTCAAAGAAATTGTGATGTTAAAAGCAATTTTAGGCAGAATCTGATAATTAATGTTGTCAGATTGTATTTGTAGTTCTCCTTCCTTGTGGATTGTATCTAGTAGTAGTACTCCTAATGTGTGTGTGTGAGTAATGAGGTAAGGTACATGTCTGCCTCAATTTTTGTAATAATGTTTCATTTATAATTAATAAATCCTTAGGATGGTGTCATAGAGAAGTTCCAGCTAGAAAAAAAAAAGTCAAGTAAAAAATGGAGTCACCGAAGAAAAGTAGTACTCTAATAATCTCAGAAAGTATGGCAGACATCTGAACTTAAAATATTTACTATGTAGCACGGATACTCCGTCGAAGAAGACGTACCTTGTCGGATACTTTTTCGATACTTGGATACTCCAATACTCGACTAATACTTGACAGATACGTATCAAATACTCCTCTAACGTATCGGAAAATTTGCAACGTATCCTAGAAGTATCGGAGGCGTAACCAATACTACAAAGTTAAGCATAAGAAGTCTAATTTTGAAATTTCTAATATTAAATAACGAGTTTATGATTGTATTACTTGTAGATAGATCGCATTTATATAACTTTTCTAGATTACATACTTATTGATTTATATGATTCGAAAATGTTTCATAATGTTTAAGCTGCGTGTTCTTGCAGTTGTTTTAAAATTCATACTACAAATAATAAATATTAAGGCATATCGACAAGTATAATTTAATTATTATTGTATATTTATACGTATATGATATCATATTTTTATCCCATATCTATTTTTACATTGTATATTTGGATACTCCGTCGAAAGAGGCGTACCTTGTCGGATACTTTTCGATACTTGTATACTCCGATACTCGACCAATACTTAACCGATACGTATCAAATACTCCTCTAACGTATCCAGAAATTTGCAACGTATCCTAGACGTGTTGGAGATGTATCCTAGACTACAAAGTTAAGCATAAGAAGTGTAATTTTGAAAATTCTAATATTAATTATTAAATAAAGAGTTTATGATTGTATTACTTGTAGATAGATCGCATTTACATAACTTTTCCAGATTGCATACTTATTGATTTATATGACTCGAAAATGTTTCATAACATTTAAGCTATGTGTTCTTGCAACCGTTTTAAAATTCATACAACAAATAATAAATATTAAGGCACATCACAAGTATAATTTAATTATTATTGTATATTTATACATATATGATATCATAATTTTATCCCATATCTATTTTCGCATTGTATATTACACATGTATCAATGAATATCGGGTACACACAAAAGCACAAATATATACATATAATATTTGTCGTATCCATGTCGTACATGTATCCTAGTTTCTCAAAGTTAGTCGTATACCCGTGTTCGTATCGTGTCCTACTCGTATCACTTATCTATATCCAAGCTTCATAGCAGAAAAGGACTATAATTTACCTCACAATATATGAAGAAGCTAGCTTGAGTAGTCATAATGGTAAGCCCCTATTTGTAACAATATTACATCTCATATTACATAAAACATATCTTTCTAAATTTTGATGTGGGATCAAAGGCAAAAAATTTGTCGAGGATATGAACATGGATAGAAATTCGATTCTAAGCTTCACCACATGTTGATTCAATCAATTAGATCAAACCAAAATTAAAACAGAATTTTTGAATCAAATCTTCATTCATTGACTGCCAATATGAGGAGTCATGTGGCATATTTATTGGCTTTACGAAAGTCCAATTTCAGAATATAACCGATATGGTACTAAAAAAAGAAAACAACTAAAGTCAAAATAGACTAAATTCAAAATGAAATAAAAACAACTAAAATATACTAGAATTAATGGCATGCAGCACGGTGAGATGTCCTCATCATTTCTCCCGAGGTGGGAAAAACTCGACCCTGTCGAGTTTGGGCTCCCCACATGAAGCATCTCAATAGGGTCATGGCGGTGGTCGGAGAACCGTCGATCGTGCATCAAGTCCGAACTAAGATGGAGGAGATGGATCTGGTCTCCGTGACGGATTAGCTACAGTCAATGGTAGATCTGAAAAGGCACATGCAGAGAAAGAGTCAGCTCCACTTTACTGAAAATTGAACTGATACCAGGGTCCCATGAGAATTTCAACTCATTAGTAATAAAAATAATCCTCCTCAGGACTCTAATAGGACATGTACATTGAACGTCCAACTGACTCCCAGTTCCGAGAGGGAACCTCTCAGAGTGAATCGAAACAATCACCACATTTTTAATTGTAAATTCTACAAAATACTATACAGATAGGCAGCAAATTTGTAGTCATCATTGCAAATTATTTTTTGTTTATGGGTCGCATCATGCATTTTAGACAAATGCAATGTAACAAACTCACTAGGTAAAACTCTTAAAGATAAAACAAAAAAATATATGAGTTTCCTAGGAGGACGTACATCAGATACCGCTAACGTATAACATCACTAGGACCAACAGAAATATGACGAAAATCAGAAAATAACTCCAAACATTCACTAAAAAAACACTAGGAGTAACCTGATGAAGCATAGTAAAGAATTTCACTGACTCACTAGAAGAGAAAAAGTTAAGAGCAACCACATAACCACAATCTGCACGAGAAAACTCAAATGGCTTACTAGATGCAACGATGCTAGTATCAACTGTTTCATGCTCAATCCCAACATCTATTATAAGCATGGCAAATGAATATCTAGCAATCTGTACGGCATACTAGACTCCGATAATACATGCTCAAGATCACTAGTATCATTCTCTGAAATATCGATATCATCTGGTATGGATGTAGACAACTAATGCATTCTGAATGTCATTAATACCCTCTTCATGAACATGAATTTCAACAAGTGTGAGTGTACTAGACTTTTATTAAATCAACATCACTAGTAATCTCAGAAGGAATATGGACATCCTCGACAATCTCGAATTATCAATGTCATCAAATTGCACATTATCAGTATGTCGACTCTTCGATGGACGCAGTAATCATAATGTTCAAATTCTTCACACTAAAAACACTTGATTGAGGGCACTCGTAAGCATAGTGTTCATATCCCTCAAATGTAGAACACCGCCCTTATTTTAAAAGTGGACAATTCTACCTCTGAAGTCAAAAGAAATGTGTTTTTGACAAACTCATGACATGTAAGATTAGCTCTTTTTTGAAATCATATATCAATCTGTTATAAAACATATATATACTAAGAAGACGATCTATCTAAGAGCCACATTCAAATACAAGCTCCTCAAATTTAAACTCATACTCGGTAACAGACAAGTCTCCCTGATAATTAATGTGGTATCAAAAAAAACTAAAGTTAAAATAGACTAAATTCAAAATGAAATAAAGCAAATAAAATAAACTAGAACTAATGACATACAGCACAGTGTGATGTCCTCATCATTTTTTATTGTCACAGATTCTTGATATTCATTTTGAATCCTTCATTACTTCTGCCGTCTACATCCACCTCCTTAAACACATAGGACTGCTTAATCTAAGGCTGGCATAAATTTTTCCGATACAAGATAAGGCTTTTATTGTCACCATGTTATATTAACCTGTTTCAATGAAAACATAGATTACTCTCTTTGATATTATTATAGAAACAAAAGGTTGAGTTATTCTGATGATTTAATTAAGTGTTTTCTCCTTGGATTAAAGAATATTAGGGTTGAAACTGATTCAAAGTTGGTTGATATTATGAGTGGTGTTAAATCAGCGCCTTGGAAACAATTGCTTACTTAGTTACTCCAAAAGATCACATCGCCAATTAGAGCTTGCCATGCCTCAATTGTGCACATCTCCAAAACATAAAATGTTGCTGTTGATTTCCTGGCCAAAGGTTCAATTCTTAGAAGATGCTCCATAACTTATCCCTCATTTGTCATTCCTAAAAGACTTCAAAGATTATGATTACTAGACCGATCACCTTTCCCGAGAATTAGACTAAAGTAATTCCTTTTGGTCTTGTATGCCTTTATTTTCATTGGTTGTATCAAAGGAGAACTACTACTCTGTGTGGGTGAGTCATGAGGTCCGGTCCATATTCCCCTCATGTTATGTATCTTAAATCTTTGAAATTAATAAAATAATTAAGGGTCAGTTGGGTCCTAGAAAATACTCCAGCCAAAAGAAAAAAGAAAAAAAATATTCTCATACAATCAATTAGAGTTACCTAATCCCAAGTCCTGCCACACACACACACACACCAAAATTTCTCTCGAACCTGTAAGATTTTCCTTCTACTATGTCAACTAGTTTGCTATATACAGGTTTTAAGACTTCCAAGATACCAAACCAAAAATGCTGGTGTGGAAGATGTTGCAAAAGATTTTGCGCATATATATGGTATATTCATTATATACAGCCTTCCAATCTAATTGACCTGTAGCACATTACATTGTCTTTTAAGTCATCATTTATAGTTGCAGCTTCCCATTTTCACCATTAGAATTTCATTACATAATAGTTTGACAATCGCCATTGAAGTGATTATTATAGCTTTGATAAGCTGCATGTGCAGATTGGCCAATCCTTTGTCAAACTCCTCTCTACCCATAGTGTAATCTAGTACTAAGAGTCTAAGACTAAAGACTAAAATCCAATAGCCTAATTCTAGTAACAAGGGGAACTTAGATTTTGTATTTGAGGACATTCAAGAGAGAGAGCAGTTACAAGATGAGCATAGTTTCCCAGGAAAAAGAACAGATAATTCACTTTCATACATCACTTAAGAGCACTCCCAAAATCAAATTTCTAATCAGTGTGTTCCAATAAGAAACTGTGAAGGAAGGTTTCAGGCCTACATTGGTAAAGTTCTCATTACGGAGATATATGTGCTCCAAAATATCCTATTCAAGTGAACACCCAGTAGCTATAATGATGCAGGTTAAACAATCTCTACACTTAATTGAAGGACTGTATCTGATTCCTTTATTACAATAAAATAGTCTTAAAACTTAAAAGAATAAGAAAAAAGTGGTGACAAACCAAAACAAAATATAACTCAACAACCTTCTACATGAGCATATGAAGGTTTGGAGTTTGGACCATACAACAAAGTGGTCTTCAAGGTAAATGTCACCTTAAATAACTATGAAAAAAATCAGGGTGGAACAAAATAGGCGAAGAACTACCATGAGCACACATGCATGTTCAACAAATTTTAAATTTTATTTGAGAAATAAAGGAAAAGGTCCTAATTTGCTTGCTCTCTCAAGTCAGGTGTAAGGCTGCTAATCAGCTCGGAAGCTCGAGGTTCGGCTCAGTAAAAGCTTTCAGTATCTTAATCAACCAAGTTTGAACAAAAATCTAAACTCGCAAAAAAAAAAATAAACAAGCTTGAGTGGCTCGGCTCGACAAGTTAGATGCTCTTATCAAGGTTGTAAATGTCGGCCGATACGACTAATATATCGGTCGGTATATCGGTTTTGGGCCCATACCGATATGATATGATAAAAAATCCAATCTTATCCGTTTGAGCCGATATTGGCCGATATTAGCTGATATTCGCCGATATATCGGCCGATATTGCACTTTTTGTTTTCTTGGGTTTGCTTTCTTAACAAATTGGGTTTGGGCCCAACTTTTGAGCCTAAACCCAATCTCTTATTTCGCCAAAAGAGGCAATCAAACAATATGCTTTTTGTTGTGTCATATTATGCTATTATTAGAAACTTGAGACTTGAGAATGTTTATTAAATATATATAGTTTATGATATTCTTTAATCTTTTTTATTCATGTTTTGTTTATCACTTTATCTATGTGCCAAGGGTAAGTTGAGAATTGGATTATATTTTGTTTTGTTTATATTAAGTTATATGTGTTTTTTTAATTATTATGCTTATCTATTGCTTTTTGCAATAAGGTTCTTACTCAAAAATTTAAACTTAAAGTAAGGATTTCATCTTTTATTCTTTCTTTCATACATCCAATTCTTAGGTATATATTTTATTACATTGTGGATATATCACTTAAACTTAAATGATTTGCATGCATGTCGTCATATATTTATTCAATAAATGGCATAGAGAACTTTATAACTACCTTTAAGTTATTAATATTTATAAAATAAAGAATATCCAATATGAACATCTGATATGATCCCATATCCCCGATATATCACCTGATATCTCGTATCTGATATGAAAAAACCCTAACTGATATGAACCTGATATCCTATATTTAGAACCTTAGGTCTTATAGGCTCAACTCAAGTTGGCTCAGATTCAAGTTCAGCTTGTCAAAAGCTCAATTAAATTGGGATTAAGCTTGGACTGTACATTCAAATCAATTTAGTTAAGTCTCTAAATGGCCATAGTCTACCAGTTCAATTTGATCAATACTATAATACAATAATGTTATTTTATCTAAAGAAAATTTTTCCTAGTATCATCCCTCAATTGTTGCTTCAACCTTCATGGGTTTTTCTTTATTGAAAACCAATCGAAATAAGGGCCTAAACCTAACAAATAAAACTAACTTTATTATTGATGATGTTGTTGTTGTTGTTACTAGTATTATTATTATTTCTCACCTCAAATTTTCATGTCTTTTCTTTTATTTGTACCATCAGTAGTTAGTTCTTGTAATTAAAAAAAAAATAAAATAGACTTCTATGAATTATTTATTATTAAATAGAAAATTTTAGTAACATGTATACTCATGAATAAAATAAAAAAAAACTCCTACTCTTGAGGTTAAAGTCATTATTAATGTTAGGTTGTAAGAAAAAAAAATTGAATATATAATTTTGGCATATATACTAAGGCTTACTATTCATGATATTACCCATCTGTAAATTTTCATTGCCCAATTTTTAAAGTATAAGTTTAGAATTGTAAATGGTCTCAATAAGTTCAAAGCTCGGCTTGAGCTTGTTGAGAGCTTGCTTGGGCACATTTGACAACCTAAACAAACCAAGCTTAAACAAAACATTAAGCTCGATTAAATAATTGAATAAACAAGAACAACCTAAAGCTCGATCCTTTCGACTCGATTAGCAACCCTAGGCAGGTATCAACATCTTAAGCATGACACAATTATGTACAATTGCCTAACCCATATGTTGTTAATGTTGTAAACAATGTCACATTTATGCACCATGTTGACATAGCTGGTCTATGAATAATAATCTGAAGTTTCATGAATCCAACCACATTAAAATCAATGTTTAAAATAATGATAACGTAACAATAATATTTTCCTTTGTGTAGTGGTCAACTTCCGACCTCGAGATCACGCCACGTGCCCTTCCGCACCAAACAGGCGAGCGACACGTGGCCGCTTCCAGAACCTCCAAGTGGGAGTCCGAGTCCTCGATTGAGTCAAACCCTGAGCGACTCGTAAGGGTAGGATGATGATATAGAATCAGTTGTGTGAATTCTTATCTCTAAGCCAAATCTCCATTTAAATTTGGCAGCTACAGTTCGAGGACGGATCAGCCACATCTGCAACTAGATGAAGACTACTAGATAAGATGAACTCTCATCCAACCAGTTTGAATTCAGTTGTTTAGCTGTAACCGCCTCTTGATAAGCGGTTAAGTGTTTAAATTACCTTATCCAACCGACAAACCTGTATAAATGAGAGACCCTTTCCAACGTAGAAGAGGTTGGATCTCAAAAACCTAGCGGACTAGATAACATTATTGTAATCGCCATCGTGATAGTGGATTCTCTCTCTTACTCTCCGTGGTTTTCTCCCATTCGGGTTTTCATGTAATTTTGTGTGTTTGCATTGCCTTTTCTGAGGTTTAATCTAACCTGTTTTTACAATCTAGTGCGTGGATTAATTCCTTAGGAAATTACTCACAACAGTTTATTATATTAACATAGGTTATAATGTAATGCATAACGTAGGTTACGCGATTTAATATTTATTTAATAAAATAAATATATACATTATATTTAAGAATTTTATAAATAGAAAAATAATTTTAAAAATCTAAAAAATATCAAAATAATATATAACACATTTAGCAAGTCTCACAATAATTTTTAGTTAGCATCGAAGAACTGAAGTGCTCTGATGTCATGTGGTTTCTCGTCAATTGAAGAGAGATCGACGGTGAGTTCCTCGTCAATTGAAGAGTCGTGTGGTTCTTCAGTTTTTGGAGCATTACGACGGCGACTTCCTCGTCAATTGAAGCAAGATCAAAGAGAGAAAATGGGGTGCTTCAATGCTCGTCAATGAGAGGCTCGTCAACGAGAGTCTCGTCAATGAGAGAGAGATGCAATTGAAGAGGAACTGCAGAGAGAAGGAACTGCACAAGAGAGTCATTGTCACCATCGACTGCAAACAGAAGAGGAATTGGGTGCTTCGCTGCTTCGCTTGCCATCACCAATTTAGGATTTCATGACGATTTGGTCTAGAGAGAAATGTTTCGTTGTTTTATATTCAGCAACCCGTGTAAATAACATGAGTAACGAACGTTACGTTATTTCATAATGTAACGTTCGTAACGCTTCAAAAAATGCTCGTTACTGGGGGACACTGTTTTTGCGAGTGTTGTATAACGGCCGAGTGTTGTTACGTTTTGTAACGGGTTACAACAAGTTACATAATGGATTTTTAATACATTGATTAAAATGACTTTCAGCCTTATTAATAAGTAAATGACTACTCTGGTCACTTTTAGAATCAAAGACCATATGACTAGTGAATATTCTAAATATGCACAACCATTGTAAGGAGTAAATAACATATATTAAAATGGCTTTTGACCTTATTTATAAGTAAATGACTACTTTGTTCACGTTTAGAAGCAAAGAACATCTCAACCATATGACTTGTGAATATTCTAATTATGCGCAACAATTGTAGGGAGTAAATAACATAACATGCACAGTAGTACTTTTTTTAATACTAGATCCATTATTAAGGGCATCCATGGCAGGTGTATATGTTTATCTAAATCAACTCATTTCCCAACCAGCCATTTGATCTATTCTCTGTTTCATCTGTCAAAGAGATGTTATAAATAAATCAAAAACTTGAGATATTAAGTATCTCTCTCAATCTATACTAGTAATCTAGAATCCCCACAAGTATGGTGGGCATATATGTCATTTATATTCTTTCGTGTTCATCATGGAACATTCTAAATTGGTTTACATGTAAGAACAGTTGGATGTGGCTACAATAAAGGTTACTTGCAATAGCAAGTATTTGACTTGCTGCCATTATGATAATGATGATGCAGTCACATCAGTGTATGCATGGCAGGTGTATATGCCCTGTTTTAAATATCGGCCGATACGGCTGAGATATCGTTCAATATCTCCTTTTTTGCCTGATGCCGATACGATATGGAGAAATCGTTCGTCATATCGTTTGCAGCAAAAAACGGCCGATATTTGAAATATCGGCCGATAAATTGCCCGATATTGGGCGATAAATCGTCCGATATATCACCCAATATGAAATAACATATTTATTGCATGACTGCGTGCAAATGTACATTATTTTTTACTATCTCTGCAAGCATATTACATCGTTTTTATTAGGTAGATGATATGTATGACTCTAAACCAACTCTTAATTATCAATATTTCATATATATAGTGTCCAATATGAACGTCCGATATGCGCGCGTATCCCGGATATCTCTCCCGATATCCGATATCCAATATGAAAAAACCCCATCCGATACGATTCCGATATCGATATTTAGAACCTTGTGTATATCTAAATCAACTCATTTTCCCAACCACCACCCATTTGATCTGTTCTTTGTTTCATCCGTCAAAGGGATGTTATAAATAAGTCAAAAACTTGAGATACAAGTCAACACTCTCAATCTATACTAGTAATCTAGCATCCTCACAAGTATGGTGGGCATGTACGTCATTTATATTTCTTTCATGTTCATCATGAAACATTCTAAATTGGTTTACATGTAAGAACAGTTAGATGTGGCTACAATAAAGGTTACTCGCCATAGCAAGTATTTGACTTGCTGCCATTATGATAATGATGATGCAGTCACATCCTGATCGTTTCTCTTTTTATTTATTATATACGTATTGATGTATATGGTGTTGTTAATATTAAACTTTTAAATCCTTTAGCAAACTCAACTCAGATTCCCCAAAGTTGATTGAGGCTATACCCACAGGCTCACACTGTGACATTGACAAAGCACCAACATATTAAAAATCAGACTACTACTGTTTTTTTTTCCCCAGATCAAAGAGGCACAGTTCCAAACTTCAATGTTATTTGTGATACATTAAGCTTTGCTCCTCTGCAATAGTGAGTATTAGACTTGATGCCAAACTGATCTTATTATTTCCTAATTAGTAATTTTCATCTCTTTTTATTTAGGGTACTCATTATATACCAGCGCATGTTGGTACTGTTAATATCAGACTTAAATTTAGCTAACGCAACTCTCAAGTCATATTTTTTGAAGATTAGATGTGTTCACACCAAAAGACAGCGACATTGATAAAGCACCACTAGAAAGTCGCTAATATGTTGCTTGTCAACTACAAATACCTAGCTGGATGAAAGATAATTTCTGATTTCTAAAGTTGTGTGCTGCTGTATATTAATTCCGTGCAACTACATGAAAACCTGAACTAACATCACATGTAACATTATTAATTATAAAAAGAAGTTGCACTGCAAATATATCTGAAGATGACAATGAACCACATCCAAGAATCCAAAAGACAATGGTTATGGTGCATGCAATATACAGAAAATAAGAAGAGGTGGTTGTCTTGCTCTATTGAAATGCAACCAGCGACACCAATAATTAGGTTACCTTCTCACAGGCAACGTATGAACCAGTTTGGCGCCGGCAATCTTCTTTAGTTAAGCTAGTACAGTATTCCTTGACTTGAGAACCACCCTTGGACTTGAACTGGAAGGTGAAAAAGATTCTAAGATTAGCAAATATGGATGGTCAGAGATGAGAAAAAACACAACAATAACCATCAGAACGACAGGAGGCAACTGGGATTAGAGTTAGAAAACCACAAGGAATGGATCAGCACAACTATGAGATTTGAGGTTAGGAAAATAATAAAATAACACAACACTTTTCAAAGTTGGTTTATCCTTTTCCTAGATTGTCTGAGTAGTAAGCAAATGGCTGAATTAGCATATGTTGATGCAACATGCATATGGTTAAAATAACAAGTGCACATACATACATACACACACACATACACACACACATACATATATATATATATATATATATATATATATATATATATATATATATTATATATATATATATATATATATATATATGGTAACATTTTGTATGAAATCATTAGATACCTTAAATTTTAGATTCAATAAAACTATAGAAGAATTGACTGTACAAAAGGCATAAAGAATTTTAGGCTAATCAGACAGAAAAGTTTTTGTAGTAATCAGTATTGATTTAGTGTACTTCAGTATAACTGCAATTTATTTCAACTGTCCAAATTGCAATATTGGATTAGCAAGAAATATGTGACTGCAATTAATGGACTATAAGAGGCTGTGACAATGCGAAAACTGACTTGCTGGGGAACGAGTTGTCCCCTGAAATGAATCCTCTTTTCTGAAAAAGCATAGCCTATTTATTTGGGAGGCTTCTTGTTCCCACACAAGGGCTGACACAGTCCCCCCACATTTCACCCGCTTCTCCAGCTAGATAGACTCCACATGTCAGTGTGTCATCCTATGTGTTTGGGGAACAAGTATATTCCAATCCTGTTGGTGCTTGTGAAATGAAAGACAACTTCCTTATCATGTAATGACAGACAATAGTGTATCATGGAATGAAATAGGTCCATGGAAGAGTAAGTTCTACGACTATTTACACTTCTTCTGATTGCACTCGAAGAACCATCTCTATGTGGTTCTTTTATAATAAGGAACCAAGAACATGACATTGTACTAGATAACACCTTGATATTATGAGTTTCAAATCCTACACAGGAGATTGCAAGATGCATTCAAGAGGGAAAGCTTTAACCTTGGTTTAAGCTGTAATAGGGGAAAACAGCTGGAAAGAAGTTTAGGATATCCAACACACTTCCCTGTAGAGGTGCAACCAGATAAAAAGTAATCTGGTCTGCATTTATGGATGTCAAACATCCATCCAAATATGAGTACAAACCAATGAGGCCCCCCCGGCTCAGTGATATTGATAAAAAGGTGAGGTTGCCTTATGGCGTGCCTAAAGTTCAAGATTGGGTTACAGCATTTGTTTGTAAAAAAATAAAAAATTTGTCCATGTGAATATGTTACAGTAAACTATCCAAAGTATATGAATATACCGAATATATCCAAATGTATTTATATTTTAAGTATATTCAATATTACATGCTATAGTGACTTGATTAAAACAAGGCAAGCTGGCACGATCTTATATATTTCTAACACTTTAACATTAGAAAAAAATTAAAATTAAAGGTCAGCTCATTTTTTTCTCTCCAAGTTTTGGTCCTATTCGTTAATATCCAACTAATGCGCATCTAAATCCCTATCTGATCTAAATCCAAACTTGCTTTTACCAAATATAGACATGGAGTTCTATTTTTGAAGAAAATCCATATTAGAAATTCCTTCTGGTAAAACAAAACAAATACAAACAAAGTAACACCTATATCTGTTCCAAATGCCCGCCAAGGCCATGAACCCACAAACACATTTCTTCTTCTCATGAACTCTTAATGACCATTTGTGAGAAGCAATGGTAACATGACGCTTTTTGGTATTCTGGAAGGACTTCATCTGAAGCATGGATGTGATTAACCATCCAATCTTTTTCAGTTATGGAGACAGTAAAGAAAAAGATTTTTAATCCTATCTAAGATATGCATTAAAGAGGAAAAACTTTAACCTTGGTTATCTAGTAAAGAAAATAAACAATGAAATAAAACAATTGAAAAGGAAACTAGAAGATACTCAATACACTTCGAAGACCATGAAGGCCCCAGATTTTCTTCCCAGACAAGCATGAAGACTCAATGTTCATCTGTGATGAGTAATGATAAGAACACATCTTTCAGTTTTGTGGAAGGACTTCACAAAAAAATTTGGTGTGATCACCAGTGCAAATTAGTTCCAATCGTTGTGGCAGCTAAAGGGAGACTGTAGTTATCAACATTATCAGTGTAATAAAGGAATCGCCTTAACAGAGCTAATTGGAGAAAAGAGTTCAGTGAATCAGTAGTAGACTAGACATTCAGGTTAAAGGCTTTCATCTTGGTTGGAGTAATTTCCAGACGTCTTCCTCTGTTTGCCATCTCTAAAAACCGTAAAAATTGGTGGGTTTCTATAATTCTCTCAACATCAATGAATTTGACCTTCTCTTCCTTCCCAAACAACTGGAACAAAGACATATAAAAGAAATTGTCAGTTTGCTTTGCTAAGAAATCTACTTAAGGAACAGTGATAGGTCTATATTCTGACCTTCCCTGTAACAAATCCATCGCCCCTCTTATAATTCATTTCAACATATCTTTTACAAATACTAAGGTTATTTTTTTCTATGTACATCACAAATCCTTTAGTTTGATATTAGTCCATCAAAAATCATTTTTATACAGATCCTCCCCAATGTAGGGTCACCTATTATGGACCATTGCAACTGTCATTTAATCTATGACCTAATATTTGTAATCAAGAGAGTCAAGTTTCCCTTCAGAAACATTGGAAGAAGTCATTTTAAAGAACATGAAATGTGGCATCTCACTTCCCATTAACCAATCAACAGTGCTAAAGATCTGTTGAACCATGTCAAATGCTTCCGCACCGGGAGTCGCTTTTTCCCCTCTCCACCAGCTCAGAGTATCAACCTGAAGCAACCCTAAGCTAAGGGTGTACTGAATAGGGATGATGAACTCACAACCAGATGGCAGGGCATGGCGGGCTTGGATATGCATGTTCTAAACTCAGGTGAGGTTAGTCTTGGCCCTGAACCTGCAGGGTACAATGTTGAAGGATTTTTTAAGTAACTTCTTCAGATGTTTGATAAGCTTTTAAACTGTCTAAACGGCTGTCATCTCTATCTGAATCAACTATGATAATACTGTTTTATTCTTTAGTTACTCAATAATGTTGCATGATAAATGATACTTATTTTTGTCCTCTGCAATTTTACAGAAAATTGCAAGTCCCATAAAAGTCTAAGGTGTGTCTGCTTTAATCTTCCACTGAACACCGAGATCCACTAAAACACGACATGTTCCTACGTTACTTTCTGGGAACGAGCATTCAAGGCTTCCTCTTCTTTGTGATCCAGTATCTTCTGATTTATTATTTGAACTTGCTTCATATGTGTGTCAAGATGTAACAAACTGTCATATACATGAGACTAACTTTGTCAATTTTCTTAAGGCAGGTTTCCGCTAACTGGTCTTTTAGATTTTGTAATAAGATCCTTTCGACTCCATTTCTCTGCCAAAAATTTGGCATTACTAAATGGGTACCCAGACAGGTTACCACTTGACAGTGTGTCCTCAAAATTTGGAGCACAGGTTACTACTTGACAGTGTGTCATCAAAACTTGGTTAGCATTTTAGTGGAACCATATTAAATTAAACTGGATCTCTATATCCGACTCCATTTTAACAGTGAAATGCTTAAAAATGAATCGCTAGCTAAGCATTCATCAAGAGATATGGTGCAAGATGATTAAACAATTGAAAACATCAAGTAATAAACCCAAAGCTGTTCAAACCTTTGCAGCCACTGCAGTCTCCTTTGCAGTTGGGCGATGAATGATGTCCAAAAGCTCCTCTCCAGTCTTGGACTTCTGGGTCTCCCTAAAGGTCTTCTTATTAACCAATTCCTCAATCTCCTTCAAATCATCAATCTCATTCCTCGGCTTCACCGGTACCTGATTCGGGGCACCCATAGGCCCCGTAGGCCCCATGAGTGGCGGCCTGTGAAGCGGTGAGACTCCCATCATTCTAGGCATCCCCATCATTCCAATCATTCTCGGCCCTCCTCTGGGCCCCACCATTGGCGAAGCCGGTGGAAACATCAGTGGCATCCACGTCTCGGCTCCAGGCTTGTGGACCATTGGAGATGCACTGTCATCAGCTGAGGCCGCTGTTTCCGCTGCCGTGGCAGTGGAGTTGGCGGTTGCTGAGAACTTTCAGGAAGCTCTTTAAGAAGCTTATTCCGGTTAATTTTCCAAACCATGAGCATAGAGTTTCCATTCACAGTAAAATCATCCAGCTGTACTCCACCGTTCTCTTCCGAAATTCTCTGAAGCGCCATCTCTACGGCCGAGATCGAGCCCTGATCGCCGCCGAGTTCCACCAATGCCGCCTTCTCTGCCGGCGTAGCAGATGACTGATCCCCTTCCAATCGCCTCAATAGCCCAGCGGAATCAATCTCAGTGAACGGGATGAGCTCCAGTAAGCAAACGGCGACCATCGTACGGACGACGGAGAGGCGATCCCCGCCGATGGCTCCATCGCTGACGAGGCGGTCGGGCGAGGGTTTCGATTCGGGCGAGGGCTTGGGGCGGGTCCGCCGGAGGAGCCGGTGGTCAAGGGGGCGGCGGCGGGACTCCGGATTAGGGTTAGGGTTAGGGTTAGGGGTGGGGTTTGGGGTGGGAGTGAAGGGGCGGTGGTTGAAGGCGGAGATGAGCTGGAGAGAGACATCGAGGGAGGAGACGAGGTCAGGGACTAAGGTTTGGAGAGAGGAGATGAGGTCCTGTTGGGAGAGGCGGCGGGATTCGATGGACTCCTGGAGTTGCAGGCGGAGTTCTTTTAGAGCGACAATCTCGTCGGAGGTGGCACCGCCAGCGTCGGCGGATGGGGTCTCCATGAGAGTTTTGCGGGGTCTGACATTAGAGAAGTGGGGGAGAGGGGTTTATTGTTGGGCAATTTTTTTGAATAAATCCAATTTTTTAATTTAATTTCAAAAAGCAATTTTCTCAACTTTATTTCAAAGAATGACTTCTGACTAGGGGTGCCATCGGATCGGATACGGATCGGATATTACCTCTACCATATCCATATCCGCACCCAACCTTCGGATACGGATACGAATAAGGATATTGGCGGATGTGAAAAAATGATATCCGTATCCGTCAAAATCGGATATCAGATATAAATCGGATATTAGCGGATCGGATGCGGATACTAATCGGATATGTTAAAAATGGATATGGTTAAAGATAAATTAAACAGAAATACTTATATTACTTTTTATCTCATCTACTACAATATTAAATGTGATACATCCTATGATATTATTGTATACATATCAATACATTCATCGTATTCATTGTCATTTGACTTCTATAACAATAGATTACACGTCCTCTGGTGCTAAATGCCGATTCGGATGACATGGTTGATGTCGAAATACTCAAAATATCATGTGGTGCTCTTGCAAGAATCGAATACTTTTCACTATTACTTTTTCACCAACTCAAAATATCAAAATTTAATACCTTATTCCATTGAAGAATAGTCTTCTCCATACCGATATCATTATGAAGCACGCAACATTCGGATATCGGATCGGATACGAATAAGATATTACTTTTACCATATCCGTATCCGCACCTACCTTTCGGATATGGATACGGATACGAATATTGACGGATGTGAAAAAATGATATCCGTATCCGGATTGGAGGCGGATTCGGATACGGATATCCGCGGATAATCCGTATCCGGTGGCACCCCTACTTCTGACGAAGTAACATAGGGTCTGTTTGATTAAGGGTGGAAGTGAGAAAGTAAGGAAATGAGGAAGTGGTGTTAGTTTCCTTTGAAACTTGAGAATTGGTTAGTAAGTTTTTTGGTGTTTGGATGTTGTTAGGAAGTGTGGTTTCGAAAATGTTATGTTTTTTCCGGTGTTCGGATGATAATGGAAAGTGAAAGTGTAAAAGTTGATAATAAAGTTGATCACAAAATAATATTAAAATAAAAATTAATTAAGAAAAATAATAAATGGATTGTAATTAGAATGCAAGTGAGATTTACATGATCAAAAAATTAATTGTTTTATGCTACAACTTATTATAAATGAAATTTACATGACCACAAATTAACTGTAGCACTCTGGAAGTGAGGAAATGGTTGTGTAAAAGAGAGAAGAAAAAAGGAAAAGAGGTTTTCTTATTTTCCTTTTCCGGTGTTTGGATAGATAGGGAAGTGAGCAATTATACTTCCCCATTTCCTTACTTCCGCCCACTTCCTTACAACTAAACACGCCCAGGCGCCGCTTTGACTGTGAGTTGTTTCGCCCCGCCAGTGTGGCAGGGTACGGTTGCGTGCGTGTGACATTTTTTTAGAGTTGTCGAGCTCGAACCAAGTATTTATTTTTTTTTTAACATTTTCTCCTTCCTGGACCAGAAATTAAGCTCTATTTTGAATTTTACTCTTTGTTCAGGGTTGCAACCCTAGGTCAAGCATAGAAGCTCAAAATAGGGCTTAATTCTCGGTCCAGGATTGTGAAACTCGGACCAAAAAGAAAACGCTCAAAAAATAAATACTTGGTCAGAGGTTGGCAATCCCGGACCAAGTTGACTTGGCCAAATTTCTTCGCTGAGAGTCAATTCCTTCACTGGGGCTCGGGTAATTCCTTGACAAAGACTTAGATTTCTTTGTCTGGGGTTGGCAACCCCGAACTTAACTTTTTATCGTAGGTCTCATATATAGGTTGACTCTTTTTACTAATCCCCCCCTCTCTGTGTCTTATTTTTACTTTCTTCCCCCCTCTCTCCCTCTCTATTTTTTTGTTCTTCCCCTCACACACACACTCTCTCTCTCTCAGTCCCATGCCCTAACCGTCTTGACCTCGCATTGCATGTTTCCTGCTTCTCGACCTCTCGTTGCCCGATGCCGAGAAGGTAAGTCTCTCTCTTATCCAGTCTCTCTCTCCTTTAATCCTCTCTTTCTCTGTCACCCCTACCCCCTCTCTCCCTCAACCCCCCTCCCCCAATTTGCCCTTTGTTCTCTCTTTCTCTGCCTGTTGCCCCCTCTCTCCCTCAATCTTCATCATCTCTATCTACTTCTCCATCCTTCCCAAGTTGCCCTCTCTCTCCTCTCTTTCTCTGTCACCCCCTCACTCCTCTCTCTATCCCCCTTCTCCATCTCTCAATATTAGTCTCAGAATTAATTTTACTTTTGTGTAATTCTATTATTGTAGATTTAAACGAAAGAAAAGAATGTTTGTATCTCTTCTTCGAGTATGTCTCTTCTTTGGTGATAGTGTTTATTTTGAGGTAAGCAGCATTATAATGCTTAAGTTATTTTTTGTGACATTAATATTATTATTTTCGGTTAACTAGTAGTTAGAGCAATATGATAATATTTTTTCATACGTTAAATTAGGTACAATGTCTAATGTCAATGTCCTTTATCTGTTTAATTGTAAACTAACAATAGATAAGGAGAATAAGCCAACATATGTTGATAAAATATTAAAACCAATGCTAGTGAGAAAGTCAACCACAAGACGTGAATTGGTAGAGAAAATTCATCACATTGTAAAAATTAATCTAAATGATTATCTCATTCATTTAACATGCAAGTGTCCCGTAGCACAAAAAGATTACCAAATAGTGAAAATATCAGATGATGATGACACACATGCTATGCTTGAATTGTACACGGTCATTAACTATGTGCAGGTGAGGCACTAATAGACATTGGGCTAGTCAATTATGGTGTTCTTTACTTACAGGAACGCATCGATCCTCTAAAATCGACTCGAGCCGGGTATCACTTTATGAATGTTAATTTGGATATTAGAATTGTGCAATTTTTGTGAAAGTTGAGTAATTGTAATTTAAATGCAAAACTATATGATCTTCAGGCCATTGAGTGTTTGGATCATTCACGTCCACATCATCAGTCGGTTTTGGCGGATCATCGCGTCAATGAGTATGCTATATGGGCAGGGTTTTTCATTACTTCTCAGTTGAGGTGGGCGAGACGTGATTGGCCCTTACTTACAGCTTTGATAGAGAGATGGAGGCCCGAGATATACATGCTTCATTTTAGAGTGGGGAAAAGGACTGTTACATTGCAGGATGTGGTGATGCTTTTTGCGCTACGCATAGATGATCTACATGTTATAGAGACAAATGATAATGATTGGGTCGTAGAGTATAGAGATTATTGGGTATAGATCCTCCCCCAACGGCTATGAGAGGTGGAGCATTGAAGCTAAAGTGGCTCCATCAACAGTCCAGTATGGGTTTGTTGACAGATGTGTCAGCCTAACAGCATTCGCGTGGTTATATCATGCACTTGATTGGCACTACTTTGTTTTTAGATTACTCAACAAATAAGGTACACCTCAGATGGTTACCTCTTTTGGAGGGCTTCGATGCATGCGGTGTCATGTTTTGGGATAGTGTTGTCCTAACATATTCATACAAGGAGTTATATAAAAATTTTATGATACAGACTTATAGTTCTGTGGTTCTCAGACACTTTACAAGTAAAGCATAATCTGGAGTTTGGACTCTGTTTTTTGATGACTTGTCTTCAGTGATTTTTAAACAGCCTACAGAACCCCCTCCAAAGTTTTTGATATTCTGCGGCTGACTGGGACGGATTTCAAAACACTTTGGACTCTGGTTGAATTCATACTTATCACGATTGGACTGACAATCATTTGAGATACTCTAAGCTTGATCTTGTCTGGAATATGGTCTTCGTGAGTGTACTGTAAAACCTTTGAAGCCACCAGAGATGATCGTGGTTAGTGTCTAGATACGCAGTCCAGACCTCCTCAGTACTCTGAGCTGGTTGTTGGTGTACTGTTGAACCAGGGGTAAATAGTCGTCTGCTTGGGCCAGTGTATTATTAAACTGATTTGCAAAGCAAAGACTGAATGCAAGTCTTGTAGACGCAGGGATCATGTTGCTTTAAAGACGCAGTCCTCATTCGGAGTGGGGACGCATCTATTAATTTGCTAAAGAAACGCGGCCTCTGAAGGGACGCGATCTTTGAAGTGAAGGTGCGGCTCTCACTCTGTTGACTAGGCGCGGCTTTGGCCTTGCTAAAGAGGCGCGACCTTTGGAGGGACGCGATTTTTGTTAAACGCGAGTCTCGCGTTCTAGGCGCTTGCCACATGTCTGGCGGAGTTGAGGGGACACCCTTCCTTTGACGCGCAAAATTCGTGTCGCATTTAAGACGCATGCCACGTGTCGGGCGGGGATTAGGCCTCGAGACCTGCGCCGCGTGCCTCTGCGGATCACTGTGCCTATAAAAGATAACAGTCTTTTAAGAGTCATCATTAGCCTCTTCTTCTTCTTCACTGAGCTTTTTATCGAGGGTTAAGAAAAGCTTAAAGCTTTTTCTATTTTCATCGTCTCCAACACTGATTTCACGATTGCAATGGCACCAAAAGCCAAGCATGTTGCTCTGTCCCCGAGTGTTGCTGCCTCTGAGACTCAAATGGGCAGTCCTTCCGCGCAAGAGGCCCCCATTTCAGGCAGTAAGACCATCTGATCTGGTTTCCGCCATTGAAGGGGCTTAAACAGTTCTCTTAACTCTTAAGTCTCTTTTGAATGTGAACCGCCAACGCGAGGCTCATGCCCGTGTTTGATTTTCAGACGCAGCTCTTGAATTGGTAGGCAAGATGCTGGTTTGACGACTTCCACGTCTTTGCTTCATCAACTTGAGTGTTCGTATCTGTTTGCTGAACGCGGGCCTCGTTGAGCCCTGCGTTTTGAGCTCAATACTCAGAATTTTTCTAAGTATGGGAGATTTAGGCGCGAACTTCATGTGATCCTTGCGTCTCTAAAGTCAGGCGCAGGTTTTACTGAGTCTCGCGTCTGAGTCTGATACTTAGAAAATTTTCTAAGTTATGGATTTGAAATGCGGGCTTCATGCAAGCCTCGCAATTTTGTGTCTAGACGCGGATTTTTGCTGATTTCTGCCTCTGGGTTCATTTTCGCGTTTGAATTTCAAACACTTACCCATTTTCTTTTAGATTTCTGACTAAGTGTCGTCTTCATTGCAGTACAATACTCTTCTAACCCCTTGTCCAAGAAGTGTCACTTTGGGCACATAGGTGGCGCTAATCGTAATCTGACATTTGTGCTTCAGAAGACTGCTCATGTGACTACTGGTAAGTCAAAGGAGCGAAAGGAGAGGATCTCCAAGGCCAGTATGGTGACCCTTCGGGAGATTATCTCTGATGGGCTGTTCGAGACGGATTCCCGCACTCCGTTAAGGAAGCCTGTTTTCCTCTTTGGTGATGCCATTGACGAGGATGATAGGATTCTGCATGAGGAGATTATAAGTGGCTCCGTCAGATAGGGGACATGCGGTTCTTTCTTCCCAATATGGAGAGGATGTATTCCTTGTTCTATCTTCAGCATATGTCTATTCATCGCACGATGGAGTGGGATCTTTCCTTGTTTGTCTCTAGTCTCTCTCTCGGCAGATTAAGTGCCAAAGAAGCATACCCTGCTGGCTATGGGAAAGAAGTCTTCGGTTTATTTCCCGTGTTAGTCAGGCCTGAGTATCTGAAAGGAGAAACCCCTCAGCTTGCTGCCACCATCATCAATTAGCTCTTGAAAGTTAGGGGTGATTTTCTCGTCGATTTTCGCCCGCTCGGATGGGTCCATTCTACCGACAAATCATGGTGGGGGTAGAATGGTCGGATTTGTTCTTGTTGAGCTCGGGGCTCTACGGCAATAGGTGGGGTTATATCATTCGGTGAGGGCCGTACAGTATGGCCTCTCACAGAGTTCCTACAATTTTTATGGCATCCTGGACATAATCCTCTGACGGACACATTTTTTATCCCAGCCGAAGAGATGGGGCTTGCTCTTCATGAGCTATATGAAGTCTCGGGGCTAGTTATGGGAGATGCCCCTTATGAAAAATACGTCCTGACTTCTGAGGAGCTTCGCCTCTTGAGGAAAGAGGATCCTCGGTGTATGAGACATACTGGGAAGTGTTGTGCCACTTTTACATCTGTGGCAGATATCCTCCTGGAGGAACAGGGGTGTCAAGCAGATGTCCTGGCGAGCTATTTGTTCAACGACATAAATGAGAAAGATAGCCCAGTGACTAGTCTGGCCCCTTGCACTGACGAGGAAGTTACTGAGAGGATCAATGCCTCTACAAGATCCTACACCACTGAGTCGAACGAGGACACTTTCAGACCTAATACGGTCTTTGAAAATTTTTATCACCAGGCATGAGTTCCCATTTCTGACCGGGCTCTATTGGCGAGCTTCCTTATGCTGTGGCTGAAGCGTTGTGTGGTACCAATGCTGCCGCATGAAGTAATCGTTGCTGATGTGGTGTACCCGGTGGTCTAGCTTGCCTACAGGAAATCTATCACTCTATTTCCAGCGATGGTGGCCAGAATTTAGAGTGGATTACGGGTTCTGGTTAAAAGCTTGTGCCAAGTGGAGGCCATTGTAGATTCTGAGGGTAGGCCAGTGGTCGATTCTGAGGGAAGGCCGAGAGTGAAGACCCCTAACCCCAGGATCGAGCTCCCATATACGTACCTGATGGCCTGGTACGTTATGCATTGCCCTTCACTAATGACGGCGGTGCCTTCCTCCGGAGGTTTCGTTCCCTTCGTGCAGAGGCTGGAGAATTCGAGCTAGTCTCAATACTATATGTTCTTTGTTCGGAGATGCATTTTGAATATTTCGAACTATCAACTCGATCGTTGCTTCCCTGAGATTGCTAATGCGTCCTACGAGGATAAGTTTGCCGACCTTGCGGGTCCAGATGATTTCACAAGGCTGCTATCGAGAGTCTTCTGGTGGCTGATCAATATTCGGCCTGGATACCTGAACTTCCGGCAAGGAAATTCATGTACGATCGAGCCTTACATGCCCAGTCATTTTGCTCGGCAATTCGGCTATGATCAGTTATATGTCGGCAACCCCAACGCTGGCCTCTGCTTCAGCGAAAATTTATTAAAGGTGCCCGGACATGGTACTACAGTGTAGCTGGAGGGACAAAAGTTGTTTTCAGCCTGCCTCACAAGACGCCCGATTGTTATACCAGCCTCGGTTTCTGCACAAGGTACTCCCTGGCTAGTAGGATGCCTGATTTGGAATAAATACATCTTGCATTAAGAGCATCAAGGCATCTTATGAAACCAAGTTGGAGTCTAACAAACGTGTGCGATGTATGGACGAGTACCGGGCGGAGGAGAGGGAAACAGGAGGGGAAGCGGGGATGGAGCCAAGGACAGTAGCACCTAAGGGGCAACCTGCTAAAAAAAGCCGACATGCTGTGGCCAAACGTTTCCGTGGCTCTGCTTCTAAGGGTGAACCTATCCCGAAGAAGGCTAGGAGGTAATCGGAGGTTGAAGCTTTGATGCCCAAGGTAGTTCCTCCCGGTGTTGAGGAGCAGGGGGAGGAAGAAGAAGAGGAGGAGGAAGTCCCTTCGCTCCCGCGGTCTGCACAGCAAGGGTCCCGTGATCCTGGAGGAGAGGAGCTCCCGGATGAACCCATCGTGGCTGAGGAGATCGAGCGACCTGAAGTTGACTTGGTGGGGAGGGATGGCGTTGAGATTCTGGAAATCGCAACTCAGCCTGGACCTTATTCAGTTCATGAGAGAGGGGTGGAGGTGCAACAACCTAGGTCTTCCAGTGTATTGATGCCCACCTCACGGGTTGTCGATCTCAGCCCTACTACTGGGGTACTTAGTGGTAAGGTCTTGATCGCTGAGACCTCTTGTGTTGGAACTGTCGTCTTCATCGTCCAAAGAACATGGATATTATTTTGGCGAAGAAGTCGATTTTGGCGATGAACCAGCTCTTCCTGGCACAAGCAAATTCTTGCATATCTCGGAGGAAGAGATATAGGGATACGTCCCTGTGACAGTTTCGCCGATAGCAAGGATCGTTGCTACTGAAGGTATTTTCTTTGTCCTCCTAAACTGATTCCCCATCGAGTTAGGAATGAGTTCTAAGATTTCTTTTTGACTTTCTTCTATAGGGTTGGCTGTCTGTAGTGAAGCCACAACAACTTCTTATCATATCGAGGAGATGATCCAGGAGTTGGCCCAGTAGGAGGGCCTCGAAGCTCCCGCTACCGGGATACCTCATGAGGGTGCAATCGCCGAGGTCGGGGAGCCCTCATCCCCAAGTGGCTTATCCAGGGATTTCCCATCTTCATATCCTCAACATGGTAAGAGAGTACTGACGTGTTGAATACTCTCCTCTTCATCATTACCACTGACATTTAATGTTATGGTTTACAGAAAGCACTGGGGTAGTTCAGGTGGGGATCCTACGGCAAGCCTTGGTGCGAAAGATAGCATAGCTAAAATTTCGGCCAGGGAACCCAGTGCCATGGAGATTGCTATTGCTTCTGTTGTTGTGGAAGCTGCTACAACAATAACTGTCCCGGAGGTATTGACGACGACCTCAGTGTCTGATGAGCCTGTTGTCGACCTCACTCCTGCACAAGTTGAGGAAACACTCTGAATTCTGAACTTGTTGTAGAACCTTTGAAAAACTTGGCTGACGAAATGGGACCCATTGTCATGAATGATCCGTCGTGGCACACCAAAGTGGTAAATGACGCGGTGTTTAACAAATTTGATCACGTCAGATGTCTTTACCTCCCTCAAGGGAATAACTTCAGCTCATTTAGAGAAGTAATCGGTTATAGCTAAGATGAACCGATTTCCCTTAGATGAAGGTGGGCTGATAGGACCGACCACGTCCATTCCCCACATCTTAAATGGCCAGGTTGAGGTTGTAGAGCGAAGATATCCTGGTGCTTGATGGATGAAATCGTCATGGATTTGACAGGCGTGGCATCATTTGGCGTAAGTGATGGCGTCCGGAATCATCGTAGGCCAATAATATCCTAGCCTTTGGAGTCGATCTCTGAGTTTCGGACCGGGCTGATGAGCTCCACACACGCCATCATGCGCTTCTTTAAGTACTTCATGTGACTCCTTTTGTGACAGGCAGCGGAGGAGGATCCTGTCATGCGATCGACGAAATAGTGTTCGTGTGATCGCATTATAGTAGAATTTGGGAGCTTTCCTTCTAATGACAGCCGCCTCTTTGGGATCATTAGGCAGAATGCCATACAAGAAATAGTCGATGTACGAGAATCACCAATTCCTGAGTTCTGGACCTATTGAAGTCTCTAAAGCTTCTTTGGCTTGACAGTCTCCTGTCGGCTTTTGGTGATCTTCAAAAGCGGTTCTTGGGCAATACAAGTCGTGACTGTAGACAAGTATTTTCTCTACTACTCCAGCTGGAAGGCCTAAGGAGGCAGCGAGAGATGCCAGTGCATCTGCGTGCGCATTTTGCTGGCATGGTACATGGTCGATGTAAAAGTTTCTAAACTTTTCGGCCATAGAGATAGTTGCATTGAAATAGGGTACTAATTCTTCATGCCTGACTTCGTACTCTCTGCGAACTTGGTTAACGATGAGTTTAGAGTCACCGTATGCTTCGAGATTTTTAACGCCAATCTCATCGGTGATTTGCATTCCAATAAAAAGGGCATTGTATTCTGCTACATTGTTGGAGCATGTCTCCGTTAATGAGAATGCGCGAGGGATCACGTAGTTTTCTGGAGAGACTAGTACTATCCCCACTTCTGCTACGACATGCCCTCGTGGGCCTGTTCTTGATGCACCGTCGAAGAAGAGCTGCCATATCTGTCCTTCGAAAGACGTCTGAGTCTGACAAACTTCAGCAACCTCGTCTGGGAGATCCTTATAAAGTTCGGTCACTCTTGGATTTAGATGTTCAGCCAGGAAATCTGCCACCTCTTGCCCCTTCACGCTTTTTGTGGTAGAAAGTGCATCTCATATTGGGAGAGTAGTATGGCCCATTTTGCCAGTCGACCATTTAGCGACGATGGCTTCATCATAAGCAACCTTAAAGGTTAACTTTTGATATAACATTTATAGTCTGGCCCACCAACAAGTGTCGCATTTTCTGGACGGCGAACACTAACGCCAAACATTCCTTTTTGATCGGGTTATACCGATGTTCGGCTCATGGTCCTGCTCAGATAGTAGATTGCCTGCTCGTGTCCCTGATCATCATTCTGGGCTAGCAAAGCTCCTAAAGAATGATCTATCGCTCGAACGTATATCAGGAAAGGTTTTCCCGATACCGGAGCTGTAAGGACAGGTAGTTGCGTGAGGTATCGTTTGATTTCCTCGAACGCTTGTTGGCAAGCATCATCCCAAATGAATGAGACGCCCTTTTTCATCAATTTGGTGAAGGGTTGGCATCTTCTGGAGAGATTTGGAATAAACCTTCGGATGTATGCTAGTCGCTTTTGTAATCCTCTAAGCTCCCTAGATTCCTTGGAGGTTGCATCTCTCAGACGGCACAGAATTTTTCTGGGTTTAGGTGAATTCCTTTGGATGTCACCACAAACCCTAAGAATTTACAGCTGGCTACCCCCAGAAAAGATTTGGTGGGGTTCATCTTCAACTAATGTGTCCACATGATTTCAAAAACTGTCGTCAGATCGGCTATGTGGTCGCCTGGGTGCGGCTTTTCACTGCAATATCGTCAACATAACATTCCACTGTTTTATGCATGTGCTCATAGAAAATTGCATTCATAGCTCTCTGATACGTTGCCCCTGCGTTCTTCAGTCCGAAGGACATGATAGTATAACAATATACTAGTGGAGTCCTGAAAGATGTGTGCTTTTCGTCATCAGGGTACATCTTTATTTGATTGTACCCTGAGAATCCATCCATAAAGGACATTCGCTTAAACCGCACGTATTGTCAATCATGACCTCCGTGATTGGGAGAGAGAATTCGTCTTTAGGACAAGCTTCATTTAGATTGCGAAAAATCGATGCAAATTTGGATCTTCCCGTTTTTCTTGGTAACGGGGATCATGGTGTTGCTCCTCTCTAATGAAGCCAGAATCTATAAGTTTTTTGACTTCTGTCTGGATTGCTTCCATTATTTCTGGACGGACCCATCGCTGCTGCTGCTTGACTGGCTTCAAGTCTGATTTAATGTTAAGGCGATGCATAGCCACTCGAGGATCAAGCCCAGGCATGTCCTCGTAATTCCAAGCGAAGACATCTATATACTCTCGCACAAGAGATATTAGATCTTCTTTCTCGGAGGGTGATAGGCTTTCGCTTATAAAGATGGGCTTAGGACTAGCCTCATCTCCCAGATTAATCTGGGTGACCTTATCTTCCGTGGGTGATTCACGTTGTTCAAAGCGAATATCCCAGGGAGTATTTAGGTGTTTGATCTAAGGGTCTGTATCAGGCTGGATCGTTTCTTTATCTCTGTCTTCCAGGTGGCTTGTTGAAACCATGTTTACTGAAAGTTCTCTAAAGATATTGCTAACACTAACATTCGACTCCAATGATGACGTGCCCGATGAGTAATTATGGTATAATAACTCTTCAGACTCAGAGGCTGAGGGAATTGGAGTTGACACATAGCCCAAACCCCTGCGAGTTCGATGGCAATAGTCAGGGGTTTTCCCTTTCAGAATGAAAGATCGAAGTAGTGTTCTTCTTCCTTTTCTAAAGTTCAAACCAGGACTCTTTGTTAGATCATACCCCATGCCCTCCATCATCCTGAGTACATTTGTCTCACAATGAGAGAACTGAGGAGATTCGTTTTTTGCTTTATGAGTCTTCACGAGACATCAATTCGGACTTAATTCTTTCGAAAAGAATTGGTCTTTGGCTTTTGCGTCTTGCTGGGACCATGAATACTGATTCCAGCGCATCATCGACATCTTGGTACATTTTGAGGGATGACCTCATTGGTACATGCAATGATGTTAGAGCATCCATTGCCGACCAGGGGTCATTATCCACCTCTTACTACTGTCTGAGGCACCGAATCAGAAGCAGATACAGAAAAGTAAGCCAAATTCAACTCTTCATTAATATACCACTCGCCTACATCGTCGGCGGTGTTATTAACATCGAGCTTATTAATGCTCGTTACAAATGGATTTAATTCCCACATGCACTCTTCTGGCTCCGTGTCAGCTTCATTACCGGAGTTTTGTTCCTCTTACTGTTATTTCTCGTTCATCTCTAGAGAGTCTTGGTGCAGAGGGAGTCTGTGAAATAGTTCTCTACTCCCTTGAACGGATGCCTTTCGGCACTCAACGTTCGGACTTTCCCACTTCCGTCGATGTACTTCATGACTTGATGGAGAGTGGATGGGACGATGGAATTACGATGAATCCACGGTCGTTTGAGCAACAAATTGTACGAAGTATCGACGTCGATTACGTAGCACGTCACTTCAGATCTTAGGTCCGCGATCTGACATTTGAGCTTGATTTTCTCCATTGGTCGTGTACCATTGGCGTTGAAACCATAGATGGTAGTCTAGGTGGCGCTCGATTGGTGGGTGGGGACCCTAAGTGCTGCATGACCCGGCGAGGCATGATGCTCAACGCGAATCCTGGATCTACCTGAATGCGGCTCACTTCAGACGATCCAATGTACTCCGTGAGGTAAGGGGCCGATCATGTTTCCCTTGACCTGCATGTTTTGATAAAATCTACATTTAAACATGTCATAACCACAAGGAGTATCAAAACAAGCTAGAAATCAACATCATAAGAACTAAAACATGATTACTATATAAATTCACATGTATTAGATTCATGATGTACATTATAGCTAAACAAACGGTAGAACACTAAATGTGAATCAAATAAGCATGTGTGTCTCAAATACTATACATGTATGTCAAGGATCTAATAAACATGGAATGAACATACTAATCCATAGACAATAAAAATATGCTATAAATTATCAAAACATGCTATAAACAATGAAGTGGAAAGCATGTAAACATAATAAATGGGAGTAAAGGATTGTTACCAAAATCGAAGAAGCAACTCTCCTTGTCTCCAAAACATGGTGGTCATCTCCACCAATCTTCCCTTGAAAGTGATGCATCCAATAGATTTCCTTTAAGTCCGGAACGCATCCACTCCAAGGTGTCATCACTCTCACGTCATGTGAGAGCCCACACCTACATTAAACAAAGGAGGGGTGGTCTTTGGTACCCACATCTTGTTGGGTCCATGGGGGTTAGTCCCTTCTCTAACCCAAACAAACTTCTTGGCTAAATTTTCAACATGTAAACGATCATAGCAAAATTTAGCAAGATGGCCTTTTCGGCCACAATGTGTACATATGTACACATGAGCATACTTGTGTTGATGGTGTCCGTGTGAAGCATGTGTATGCCGTGATGGGTGTGCATGCATAAAGGATGGAACTTGTTTCTTTCAAACCAAGGATTCCAACCGTGAGTGGTTCATAGCACATTGGCTCATAGTGGAGCCCAAACAAACAACCTTCTTCTTAAGCAAACAAATATCATCATTAATCTTAGAAGAAGAAGTGTGGTATGCAATAGGTGAAGTGTGTGATATTATCCTAGCATGGCAAACATGTGCATCAATCTTATTTTTCAAAACATCATTTTTCTTTAAACATACATCTAAATCATTTGAAATAGAAATATTTTGTTTTTCAAATCAACATTTTCTTTTAAAACAAAATCTACTTTTGAAGACAAGTTCTCATTTTTCTTCAAAAGAACATGGCAATCATTTTTATTTCTCAAAAACTCATTTTCTTTAAGTGCAAGTTCTAATTGAGATCTCAATGAATCCCTTTCATTATAGGCCTCAACTTTCTCTTGCAAAACACAATCAAGTCTAGAATGCAAACATCTATTTTCTTTTTCAATATCTAGACTTTTCTTTTTCAACACGTTATATTTTTCTATTAACTTTTCACACACAATAGATAGTTCTTCATTTAAGGCATGGGGATCAATATAATCATTTGAAGAACTAGCACAATCATTACTATCTAGGTGGGATTCCGAATGTACCTCAAGGGAGTCATTCCCTTGGACCATGAAGCATTGTGGATCGGATTCTCCACTAGATTCCTCTTCTTGAATTTGAACTTGAAGCTCCGAGGTGGTGGTGGTTGTCAATTTGTTCCACACTGCAAAGGCGGAATCAAAGTTAGAAACTCATAAGAGATAATCTTTAGGAAGAGTGCTTCTAATGGCCTATAGGGCTTGTGCATTGGCCCTATATGATTACCATCACCAAGATAACATCTCTTGGTGGCGGCAAGGAAGACATGCAAACCTAGGGTCTTTAGGTACATGGACATCCTATACTTCCAAACATCAACGTTGGAAGGGTCAAAGCTAGGAGGGGTCATGAAGTCCATGGTAAACTATATATGAATGTGCAAACAAACAAATGCAAATGAGATTAGCAAGCAAATGGATCACTCCTAGGATGTTAAGCCTAAGTATCAGGAGCACTAGCTCTGATACCAATTGAAAAACACCTAGAGGGGGGGTGAATAGGTGTAAGTGCTAATCTAAGAAACTTAATGCAAACTAAGTGCGCTAAATGCGGAAGCTAATGCAAATTATGCACAAACTAATACAATACAACAAGTGTAGCCGAATTCCCATTGCGAGGCTCTGGACTAACTCCCCTTGATTCCCCTTTAAATGGGTTGAGGTGTTATGTGAAGCTCTTGTTGGATGAGTATAAGTTAGGCACACACACACAAGCAATCCAAACAATGTGCACTCACAATCAAGCCAAGCAATAAAGGATATAGCAATAAGAGATGCAAGGCACAACACAAGCAATATATGATATGAATGAATCAATGCTCAACACAAGCAAGTATGATATGATGATGAGTATGATGCTTTGCACAATTATAAGAGAGAGTTAGAGAGACAATGGATCAAAACGCAAACACCAAGATTTGTTTCGAGGTTCGAGCACCTTGCTCTACATCCCCGCCTACACCACCGTGTAGGATTTCCACTATCTCAACTCCCACCGAGGGATCCTCTACCAAAGAGGATTTCTTACAACTCTAGGAGTACCAAACTCCTCTCTCAACAACAACCTCCACCGAGGCCCAACAACCAACAACAACAACAACAACCTCTACCGAAGAGGTTTACAACCAAACTCAATCACCTCTACCGAAGAGGGATCCACAACACAATCACCCGATCACCTCTACCGAAGAGGGATTCACAAATATAAGGGTGTTTACAACAATGAGGTATACAACAAACAACCTCAAACACTTCTCTTTCTTTTTCTCTTATCTTTTTCCACAAAAACAAGATCCTAATAGTTTAGGATAGAAGATATAGCTCAAGTGTGGAAAACAAGTGTTTTTGGAAACAAGCAATAAAGAAAAATCTTTGGGAAAATACTTGCAATATGATAGAATTGAAGATCTAAGCAAAAATCCCAAAAACCTATTTTTCTTTGATTTTCCAAAAACCCTAAACAATAAAGATGAGAAGTTTTTGTACTTAAAACTCTTTTGAAAACTCTTTTAAACACTTCAGAAAACTGAAAATTTTCTCTTAAAAAACTTGGCTAAAATCCCCAAAGAGATGGGGTTTATATAGCCCCTATACAAAACTAGCCGTTAGGCTGAGCTGGCAGTCTGACAGACTGCCGGTCGACCGGTCAGGTCGACCGCCAACGGTCAGAATTATGACCGTTGGGCAACAGCGGTCGACCGGCCCGGTCGACCGATAAAACCCGAGAGCAGAGCTCTCAACTCGGTCGACCGTCCCGGTCGACCGTGTCTGTGCCTAACAGACGTGCACGTCTGTGCACGTCGGTCGACCGTAACGGTCGACCGGCCCTTGGTGCGGTCGACCGTGACGGTCGGCCGACCAGCCTGTCAGCACAAAACAAGGTCAGAAAATTTTGGGAAAATATTTTATAAAAACTTTTTATCATTTCTGAAAATTCCATAAAAACTTGTTTTATCATTTTATGTTAAAACATAAACATGTGATAAAAATTTCAAGACAATATATCAACATATCAATTCATTTTTGAGTCTTGCAAATTTTATCAAAAACAAAACCTTGTATTTTGTCAAACTTGATTTTTCCAAAACATGAATAGGATAGTCAAAATAAGTTTGTCTAGCAAGTTTAAAGCATGTATGTATATCTAGACCATATCTAATATACATAAGTATAAGGTAAACTTGTTTTGATCTATTATTCATGAAAACCAAAAACCAAATCATGAAACGTGTGTGTTTTGTGTTCACTTGAGCATATCAACTAAACTAAGCTTTACAAATGGATCTAAAACTCTATCTAAACTAGGATACCTAAGTCTTCTTGACGATCTTCATCTTCAAGTAGACTTGCTCCAAAACTCCGTGATTCTCCAAGTGCAAAGGTATGATCTTTAAGCTTTGGCACCGGAATCATCATGAATAGCTTCTAATCATCTTGTTGAAGCTAATCACCAACTAATATCCTGTTAATGATCTGAAACTTAGAAACACAAGAATATTAGTGAACATAACTACATGAGTGTTGATCATCATCAAAACTAGAGTGGAAGGCCATTGGGCCAACAGCATTATCTAGGGCTTCTCTCAGTGCTTCTCTTGTTGACTTTGATAGTCTCAGGAGCTCGTAGAGGGTGATCCTGGCCGGGATATTGGCCAGTTGAGCCAAGACGTCAAAACAATAAGGTGTTGTGGATCCTTCCGTGTTGTCCTTTGGGAGAGCCTTAGAAAACTGAAGCTCTTTCTGCTTCTCCACCGGTTCCTTTGTGGAGGGCTTGGTTGGCTCTGTAGTAGGTTTAGGAGAGCTTACCCCCATGTCATCATACTTCTTTAAATACGACTGACCCGAACGAGTTTCTGCCACGATCGGTTTATTGAACTCTGCAGCAAGGACGATTGTTTCCTCTTTCGAATCAGTTAGTGAGAAAAAAAGTGCACACCACATTGCAGGACGAAGCTTTCGCCTTGTCTTTGGACTTTCTGTTGGTAACAGTAGTCCACTGTTGGCCATCCACTAGGTCGGATGAACCCACATAATTTCTTCCTGAGGTGTAGGGATAGGCACAAGACCTTTCGCCTGCTGATGGTGTGGGTCCGTGTTGATCATTCTTAGTTCCCCTTTCGGAATAGGAACTACTCCGACTGATGCTGGAGGCTATTTTCCAAACTGAAGAAATAATGTCATATTAGCCGTCACTTTCTTCTGCTCTGGACGGAGTTTTAGCACTTCCGCATCGATCAGAGCTTGAAGGATATCTTTGAGGACGTAATAGCTCTTGGTGGGGTGCTCTAGCATCCTATGATACAGGCAGTGTTAGGATTGTCGGACTTTTCAACTTCTTTAGGACGTCTAACTTCGGGAAGCTTCAATCTGTTGCTCTTGTTAAGTAACTTGAACAACGAATCGACATGCTCATCTTTGAAGGAATACTGCTTGTTAGCACGTGGCTGACTTGATGAACCACCTCCCCTAACCGGCTGAGGTTGACAGGGGATTTTGTTTCTTTCGCCAACGTATCTTTTCTTTTTTATTGAAAAGATATTTCTGGCGCGCGCCTTGTCGACTTCTCGGGTCAGGGCTTGTTTTCTTCTGCCCTAACCCTGGCAACAATTTATTCAGCCTGTTCACCTTTCTGGACCAATTT
Source organism: Agave tequilana (assembly GCA_038442645.1). Lineage (NCBI taxonomy): Eukaryota > Viridiplantae > Streptophyta > Magnoliopsida > Asparagales > Asparagaceae > Agave > Agave tequilana. The sequence continues at coordinate 37,300 of JAVJIF010032933.1, forward strand.
CTTTCATATGCGGCTTTCAGCAACCCCTATCTAGGCTGGGAGTGAAGTTTGTAGATTGTAGCGGCATGTTTCTACCAGGGTGGTCTGGGTCATTCCGTTAGGACATCGGAGCGCCATATTCCAAAATCTCTCCACAAATTTTTGACTGACTCTCCCTTTCACTGCTTTGTTGCTAGGAGAGTCGTCTTCAAAGAAGCGTGTCAGGAAGAGCCTTTTCAAATCACCTCAGTTTTTGATGGAGCCTTCTGGGAGTTTCATGAACCATTCAAAGCAAGCCCTTTTAGAGTGCCGATGAACAAACGTGCCAAGATGGCATCATTATCTACTACATTTCCTGTCTGAGACTTGAAGTAGTAGATGTGTTAGTTTGGTGATCCTTAGAAAGCCTGTAAGGTCGGAGCTTTGAATTTAGGAGGCTACGAAACAAGGTCCCACTCAGCTGGATATGACCGGACCACTCCTGCTTCTTGGAGGCCTTTCCGGTTAGTAAGGGCTTCCAGATGCTGCTCCAATTGACTCATTCTATTAAAATGAACACCCCCATTCTCCGGGTTGCCTTCCTCTATAGAGGAGGAATTAGACGACTTGGAATTAGATTGTTTATTCTCCTCGATACGTACGGAAGATGAGCTTTCTCCTTCTTTCTATTTGCCTTTAAACTTCTTAGAAGAAGTTTTGTCGGTTGACTTCCTCTTGTCTTCAAGCAATTGTGCAAGCATCTGCTTGAGGGAATCGATAGATTCTTTTTGAGCACGAATCATATCGAACTGTTCCCTCTGAACCTGAGCTTATTGTTCGAAACGCCTGGCAGTCTCCTCAGGAGTATTTGTCATGTACGCGAAGGCTTCCTTCTCTATGGAAGAGTTCGAGACCTGTGATTCTGCAACGGCAGAGTGTGATTCATTTACTTTAATGCCCCGAACTAGGGCACTGTGGTTGATCGGGGCGACCACACCAGTCCGAGTGCAAGTATGCCGATACACTCCTGGTTCCGTGTCAGACTCATCGGAGCTGACCGCCAGTTGTTTTTCCCTACTTCTGCTTACCATGTTTGCAGTGACTTTAGGGTACTTCATGTCAGAGAAGGCTCCCTTTCTGTGAGAGCGACGCCTCTTGGCTGATCGCGAGGTTGAGGTCAATCGTCTGAACACCGACTGTTTACTTTGCATGTGAGCTACAGCGGCATTCAGAGAGCATTGTCGTGATGAGCCGTTCACAGCAACAAGACGGAGTGATCTGATTAGCACTCCTTTTCTTTGTCAAATAATCTCTTAGATCTGTCGGAGGAGGACTAAAGAGATCAACCTTGGATTGTCGAGAGCTTTTCAGCTTCTGAGAGCCATCCTTGCTTCGCAAAGTTGAGACGCAGGGTTCTGAGACGCGGAGCTCACGTCCTGTAAGACAGACGCGGCTCTCGCATTTCGGCTCGAGAACACAAGCCTCGCGTCTCTGCTGAGAAGGGATGCGGACCTTGCGTTGCTGATTGTCGCGTTTAGCTAGTGACGGTTGAGATACGCGGATTTTCTTAATTCCGCCTCTGATTGGGGAGACGCGGGTCTTGTGTCTCTGAGAAGAGGTACGGACCTCGGGCTGCTGAACGTCACGTTTGGGAAGTGGAGCTTCAGAAATGCAGGCCTGGTGGGCTTCGCGTTTAGGTCTCCATACGTGGACTTCGCGCGTCTGACGTGGTTCAAGAGAGATGCGGGCTTGAGCCTCGCGTTCTGTATCTACTGGACAGGTAATTGTTCCAGCTTCTCGCGCCTGTAATTGACGCGCACGTCGTCTCTGTCTTCGTTCAGCGTTTCGGTTACGCCGTACGGGTTGCTAGGAACCCCCAGTGACCTGGAACTGAGGAAGAGGGCGGACATGAACGGGCTGAATATCAGCAACGCTAACCTCGCGGGTCTCATGGGAGACGTTGACGCGGGTGTTACGTGTGATATGATTAGCCATGACACTCTTCTTGTTAATCGTATCTGAAGGGATCTCAAAGTGAATTGGAGAGCGGGTCCCCGAGGAGACCTTGCGGTACTGCCGCGCTCTAGGGCTCTTGGAGCCGGAAGAGAGGAACTCTTCATACTTTGCCTGGTCGAACTCGACAATGAGTGATTCGACCATTTTTCTCATGTAGGTGACGTCACCTTGCGCCACTACTTGCTCATCGGTAGAGAAAGAAATCCCCAGCGGAGTCGCCATCTCTTATTTGGTGAGGAAAAATTGAAGATCGAGATGAAAACTCTTTATCTGATTATAAAGAGAATTACAACGGATCAATAATCTTTTACAAGAGAGGGGATATATTCAAGCTCAAATCTCCCCTTTATTTAATGTCGGGTTCTTGATGTGGCGATATAAAGTGAATCTTGTTTCCGTTGACCGGGTGAACGTTAGGACCTTTTAGGAATCCTCTCTTTGGATGGTGGACGAAGTAACACAACTTTTGTCCAACAAGAATCTCAAAGAGATTGTAGGTGAAAACAAACTTCTACGCAGCAAGTTGTTAAGCCCAAAAACTCTTGAAAACTTGTTGCTAAAACACTTAAGAAGATGAAAAAATTTGCTCTTGAAATTCTTTTTCAAAACAGCCCAAAGGGATGGGTATTTATAACCCAATCCAAAAACTAGTCGTTGGGCCAAGACAGCAGAAAATTTCTGCTGTCGGTCGACCGGCCAACGGTCGGATTTCTGACCGTTGTGCCATCGCTCGACCGCCCGGTCGACCGAGGCCTGGATACAGAGAGCAGAGCTCTCTGCCGGTCGACCGACCCGGTCGACCGGCCCTCCAGCCTAAACGGCCTGTGCACGTTTGTGCACATCGGTCGACCAGACCGGTCGACCGACTTCTGCCTCGGTCGACCGTCCGGTCGACTGGCAGAAGGTTAGGTCACAAATTTTTGGGGATTAAAAACTTGGTCTTTTTAACTTCCATAAAATCCCATAAAATCACATAAAGTCCACAAAAATGAGTTCTTGTAAGATCTTTGAAATACAAATACGTGTGACTAAAATTCAACACATATTACAAACTATTTGAACCATTTTTGTGATATTGAAATTAGGCTTTAAACAAAAATCGGTATTTTTCAAAACTTAGATTTGTGAAATGGAAAACCGTTTTCTTCAAAACTCATGTAAATACAAAAACATGATATTGAAACAACTTTGAAGTATATTGTATATGGATAGAATCTAATATACATATAAGATATATATATATATATATATATATATATATATGTTTTTGACATGAAATCCAAAAACCGGTTAGACCGAAAATCAATAAACTTTAAACTTGTGTGTGTGTGAACTTGAGCATATCAATACTATATACCTTTACACAAGATCTAAACAATCTAAACTAAATACAAACCGAAGTCTTCTTGTCTCCAAGCTGACTCGATCCAAACACGATCCAACGAGTTTGACTCCAACCGAGTGCTAGATGCGATCTTGACGCGCGAACTCTTGAATCAACATGAGATAGCTCTAAAACTCCTTTGTTGAAGCTAAACACCTACTAATATCTTGGTCATTCACTGAAACTATTTAAATACAAGATTATTAGTAAACTATAACTACATGAGTTAATCATCATCAAAATTAGAGTGATGGGTCTCTGGGCCAACAATATATACCTGAAATCTATTATATAAATGTAAATTATGATACAAATATTTAAATCTCCTATATATATTTTATTAGTGCTATTTTTGATTTTATGTTCTGTGTTGAATATCTACAACATTCTTTAATTTGTCTATCCACATAAGAAAATCTACAGACTTGAAACGTGATATACCTAACATATGCTATATTCGTGTATAGTTTATTAGACTCTTTCTTGATAATGTGATTCCCTTTTGGCTATAGTAATAATAATGGCAATGATAAGAGTAAATAATAATATATCTTCCTTTAGTTTGTAAATTATTTCGTAGATAATGAAACACTATTGTAGAAAGAACAAATGCTCTACAATTATGAAGATTGTTATCAAACTTAAGTTAGCGTATTTTAAACAAATGGACTAATGTCATTCATATAATACCTTTTAGACATTCATAATGCAACTTAGGGAACCAAGAATATTCTTAACAGTTCTACCAGAAATCACCTAAATATAGCACGTCTTAGTTAAATTATAGCATATTGTTTACAACATACCATCCTTTACAAAATACATTGCCTACTCTTATTTCAGCCAATTTTAAGATAATAAAAATATCGAACTTAAAAGTGTAAAAATATTTCACGTGCTATATCATAGTGTATAACAATGAAAATAGTCACATTTTGCTAACTATAACACATGTAGTTATAGAAAATTTTAAGTATATTTGAAAATAAAATCTATAATTGCATATATGGATATTACATGTGTTGGTTAGCTGTTTTGCTAAAAAGGTTACTGATTGATTGAAGTCCAATAATGTCTATCAAGCAAATATAATCCTTTACGCTGTCCTTCATGCTAGGCCATGTGCAAAGGCCTCCAGCTTAAATGTGACTTGCTTGGAAATGCATGATAAATAATGGGTACCTAAACATATTTAATTGGCAACAATATGGTTTGACCCAGGGTCTTTTGAAGTGCCCACTGATGATGCGATATGACATGTACTCATTGACACAATGAATTATATAAAAGTAGGATATGTGGACATGGCAAGCCACAGACATAAACATACGCATTACATACGGGTAACGAGCAGGGAAGAGAACACACTTTATCAAAAATAGAAAGAAAACAAGATTAACCTGAATGCAACATCTATAAAGTTTAATCTTAACCCAAATAAACATAGTTGAATGTCCAATCCAGTGCTCAACTTGTGTAAGTCCATGTGCTCCAACCCTCTGGAGGTGTTTAGGTTGTGTTAAAATAACATCTTATGGATATGAAAGTGTTTGATTTTATTTCAACTAGACATGCCTTTGTCATATCTGACATGCAATCTTTAGAACTTCCTTTTAGTGACACATCTCTGAGACACATTCATTTAGCTCTTTAAAAACTGTCAAGGCTCTGTTATGTTCGGCAAATTGGACACACGACGCAGATCGAAGTGTCCGTGCTTCATAGAATCATAACTAATACTATGCCAGAAACAACCTTGCTCCTCTATAAGCTTAAGCTGACAAATTATTGGCTAACTATGTATATCACGTAAACTTGAGAATATGAAATAAAGTGATGATGATGAGAGTTAGAGATAGAGTTGGTCCCGCATCTGCACTCTAAGATTTTCTTTTGTTTTCTCGGTGATCACGTCTCGTGAATATAACCACATGATGTTGTGGTTTAACATTTTTGCTATTCTGGTGTAGAAAAAATGATGCTTAAACATATTAGGAACTAAAAAAAGAGTTCTTTCATTTCAGATTTTAGAGGTTCTTTTGCATCATTACCAGGTTATATTATTTAGGATCTGACTAGAAATATGTTTGAAAGTGAAATAATGAGGTTGGTTAGTTGACTGAAATTCCAATAATGTAGATCTGCTCTGAATCATTACAAATTGAAACTCCTCAATTGATTGATCAATGGTGGAGACAGATCAACTGCAAAGTAAGAATCCATATAGTGAAATTAAGATCCTTACACTTGGCCTCCATGTAAAGCAACACTATCTAAAATAGTTGCAGTTGAAGTCTCTTGTCTTGGTTCGACGTGAAGGCTCTCTGGTTTTTTGACTAGGAACTATTTAAAAGTGAAAAGATAACGTTGGTTAGTCGACTAGACTTCCAATAATATAGATCTGTTGTAAACCATTGCCAAATCAAAACTTCCTCATTTGATTGACCGAGCGATGAAGACCGATCAACTACTAAGTGAATTCACGGAGTGAAATTATGATCCTTATACTTGGCCTCCATGTAAAGCAACACTAACTAAAACCACTGTAGTAGAAGTCGGTTGTCTTGGTTCAATGTTAAGGCATTGATTTTGCTATTACTTCCTCTTCCGTGTAATCATAAAAAAATACACAATAAACTGGAGGAAGGCTCCATTTTATTCTCAAAACACATTAATCTTCGTATTTATTTTTATCTTCATAAATTTTATCTGTCAATCTCTAATGGAACTCTTATGTATCCATGATGCGCAAGTTGTTGAAATAGAAATTTTAAGTTTCTGCGAAGTCAGTTAAGCTTTCATCAATCACTTGAAGCTTTAATCATCGGCATTGTGGTCTTGATGTATTAAAGACTAAGGTCTTTTTTCCTCCAACGATGAAATCATTTTGGAATAATGAAAGCTCTAATTCACAGGTATTAACTAGAGAGATGGAAACAAAAAGAATCAGTGAAAAAAGGAAAAACAATAGGGGAAAGAGGACAAAAAAGTAGGATCCGGATTCTTAGATACCATGATAATTTAGCCACGTGTTACTAGATATACATAGAATTTGTGGCTGATTTTAGTGATTATAGGAAAATATTTAAGGGTCCTGGTTATCTACACACAATAATGCAAAAAATAGTAGAGAGAGCGCCAGGGTGGGACACCAGAGACCTTATAAAAGACCATTATACAAAAGTTAAAAATATATTTAAGATTTACCCTACTTCTTTAAGTTACATCAAACCATGGGTGTTTCTAAAGGTACTTGCAAGAGACACCTAACCACATCCATAGGGATCTAACAATTACTCCATTTTTGGGGTGTAAGTTAACCCCCTTCTCTTAGCTCAGTCCTCATTAACCCCTCGCACCCAAACACACTAAAAGTAAATGTTTTTTTTTTTTGAGGGGTTGATTCATATGAAAGGTTTTGCCAAGTTGGGCATAAAATATATAATATAATATTCACTCACATAGGATTCATTTATTATATTATCCAACAACAGTCAATAATATGACCGCCATTGTTATGCCTATAATGTAACCAAATTGTTAATAATCGTGGAAGTATACTCACCATCCATGTGGACGTAATCTAATTGCTTTTGGGATATCTTTGTTATGTCTTTTGATATCTCGATCCTTGATTCATACCGTCAATCTTCTATCATGACCATGGAGCACTCTACGATATGTTGACGCCAACCTCTAATTCGTGTCGCGTTTAACTAGCAATTTGACAGATAATGGAGGAAAAGAAGATTTCTAGATATCTTCTTTCTTCTCTAAAGAAGAATCTTACCACGTTTGTAGAGAGATGAAATCCCTTACATTAGCTTGCCGTCTTATTCATGGTTCACAGTCGCGGTCTCGGCCGCCGACTCGGCGGGCACTGAGACGGATCGGTCTCGGCGACTCGGATCGGTATCGGGCGATACGCGAAAAACGCTACATAGAAAGTTCAAAAATTCTGAAAAAATCACGACAAATCTTAAAAAAATGTAGACATCCACATTCATGTATCACATGTCTAAAATATATCACCTAGCACACTAAACATAAAGCGAAAACATAAATACACGCGTCGTCTGTAGAAGCATATCAAAATACGTGCACAATATAGTAAATTGCACAAACTACATTCATAAATACATACTAATGTAGTTATTTCCACATTGAATTGCGATGAGGCACAAAATCATCATCATAATGCCGAGTCGATCGAGTCAACTCCGATTCTCGGCCGAGTCGGTCTCCTCTGAATTGAGTCGACCGACTCATGACTCGGACTCGTCTCGGAGCGGGCCGAGACGGATACGACTCGGCCGACTCGTCTCCGACTCGGTCGAGACTTTGAACCGTGGTCTTATTGGATTCTATTATCTGCGCCTCGCACTCTATAAGAGATATATTTATAAAATTACCAAATCCCTAGCTTGGCTAGGAAACCAAGTGTGGGCTGATCTCATCCTTTGGCTTGACCCCCTTAGAGTCTTACTCCAACTCAAACTCTCTCTTTACTTACTCTACCTAAGGAAACTCTTTAGAGAGAAAGGGGTTGGCCTATTCTAGGTCGGTTTGGTTTTGGTTTTGGATTTGGTCATATCCGAGTCAGGACAGATTCACATCCTATAATTCAACAAATTGAATGAATGTAAGTTCACCTAGAGGGGGTGAATAGGTGAAGTGCTAACTAAATGCGGAATTTAAAACTTTTACACGAATACAAATGATTTTCAAAGAGTGAAGCCGAATTTTCGTGAAGGACTTTAAAACTTCTTATCAAGATTCCTCTTTTGTAAGAGTTGAGGTGCTTCAATAGCTCTCTTGGATTGAAACAAGTGTAAGCACAATATCAAGCATAAATGTATAAGCAATAAGAGTTGCAAGATATAACAAGAGTAGAGTTGAGAGAGAGAGAGAGAGAGAGAGCCAAACTCAAACACAAGGATATGTTTCGAGATTTGAGTACCAAGCTCTACATCCCCGCCTGCTCCTCGTGAAGGATTTCCACTACTTCCACTAAGGAACTCCAGTAATGATACACACTCCAATCCTCTATACAAGAGGAGGCACAAAGCCAATGCACAAAGCAAATCACCTCTACACAAGAGGGAGGACACAAAGCCAATACTCTTCTACACAAGAGGGAGGGCACAAAGAAAATTACAACACTTAGTGATCGCAAAGATTACAAACAATACTTTTCACAATACAAGATTCTAAATGATAGATTCTGAGATGAAAGCTCAAGCTTGTGAGAAAACAAAGATTTTCGATATGAATCTCTTTTGAAAACACTAGGGAAAACTTCTCTTTCAGCACAAAAATCAATTTCTCAAAAACTTGTTTTCAATAACTTTCAAAACTCAAAAACTTGAAGAATAGGCTTGAAAAACTTTGAAAAACTTTTTTGAAATGATGTGAATGTTTTCGGCTCCAAAAACTATTACCCTAGGGTCATAAACAATACCCCTATTTATAATTAGGGGTGATCAGTTGTGGCGAGCAAGAAGCTAACAAGAAACATAAAATTTGGGAAGGATTCCTCCTAAAGAGAAAAAGATTCCATCACAGAGAAGAGAGGTGATGAAAATAACATTAGAAAGGAAATTAAAGGAAAAGAAAGCAGGAATGATGAGAGCAAAGGTAAGGTTAGTGCTAGCTGTTAACCTACATGGGTTCAAAGAGACCTGACAACTTTCGCTAAAGAGGGGTGTGCACATGTGTGTGTGGATGATTGTGGGCGTGTATATGTGTGTTGATGGGCGTGGGGTGTGTAACAATTGAGAAACTGAGTTTGTTGATAAATGATTGGAAAAGTTTCCAAAATGATTGCTACTTGACCACATTGAAATTACACAACAATATATTTGGGTTTCATGGAATAGTTGGATATCTTCATTTTCTCATTGCAAATTTTGATTATCAGAATCTAAAGGCTGATATGCCAATGGGGAAGGAAGTGTATACTCCGGAAGTAGGAGACTGTTGTCAGTAGAGGTGGGGAGCAGAGGGATCTGGCAACTTTGGCTAAAGAGGTGGGTGTGCGACTGTGTGGATGATAGTGGAGTTGTGTGTTGATGGCTGTGGGTGGGTGGGTGGGGGGGTTGAGAAACTGTGTTTGTTGATAAATGATTGGAAAAGTTCCAAAAGGATTGGTACTTGACTGCATTGAAATTACACAACAATATATCTGGGGTTCATGGATCGGATATCTTCAATGCTCATTACAAGTTTTGATTATCGGAATCTGAAGACTGATATGCCAATGGGGAAGGAGTGTATATTCTGGAAGTAGGAGACTGTTGTCAGTAGAGTTTGGATTCTTTCTGATCACTTGAAAGTGTGTTTACTGGAGAACTGTAAAGCTCGAACTAAAAAGCATTCTCAAAGACTTGTCCGCTTGGACATGCTTTGGATGTCCGGTAAAGGTCTATGACTCTATATCAGTATTTCATAGAGTAAAAGTCACATGCTGCTTTTAGAAAAGTTTAAACTCAAGAATTTTGGCTAGAGCGTGACTAGTCAGATTATATCTGGTTACCAGGTTAGTTTCTTTGGGTGTAAATCCAAATTTCTTTGCTTGAAGCCATGTCTTGTGGACTAAATTGAAACCATTTTTGTGAGAACATATCAGTCAGGGACATACTGTGCTCAAATGCATTTATTTTGATGCTGCATGTCAAAGTCATTAATCTAGAATTGATGGTTTATCTGGGATAGATGTTTAGTTCTTGCTTTCAGACCTAGGACGTTGCCTTAGCTAATAGTCATTTCTTATATTATATTATTGATTTGAAACTAAGATGTTCTGGAGGTTTCTAATAGAGGTTCACAACCACCTTTCATGTCTGGCCTTTGCCTTTGAGATCTCCCAGCAAAATTATTATGTGTGCAATAGAATATGACAAATTTTATTGCTGCCAACCTATGACGATTGTACTGTGCCATATTATTACTTCAAGATATCTTTCTGTGGCATGTGAATATGTCAATATATCAATATCCATTTCTATACAGTTTTTGCTTGTCTGCAGTAATCTACAAAGAGCACAGGTTTATATTTTTGACAATGACTTTATGCTTTGATAAATATATCTAAATGCAGAGGTTCCTGGTGGTCCGGAATTGGTTGGTTATTATCCTCGTGATGAAGAGAGAGTCATGCACCGTGGAGGGAGGGAGAGTGAATTAGTCGGTGCATCTTATGACCGATACCTGAGAAATGGGGTATGGTGTTATATGTCGTTTATTTGATTCTAATTGTTAGCATGTTTGCCTATAGAGATTCATGATTGGTAAACTCTTCAGCCAGTATCTTCCTTTGGAGCTGGCGAATCTGCTAGGTCTGGGCTTGTAGAAATGCCTCGCCATCCTGTTGATGATGGGCGAACAATGGGGATTGGGGGCACAGATGGGCGGACAGTTGAATACGGAGGGGGCAGACGGGAAAAACCTCTTCCTCCTGATGCATCAAGTACCTTGTTTGTGGAAGGCCTCCCTGCGAACTGTACACGCAGGGAAGTGTCTCGTATCCTTGCATTTATGTCCTGGTTATCTTTGTTGTGGATTTTATCTTTATTTCTGTTTCCTTCACTACTATTTCCAGACGTTTTTCGTCCTTTTCCAGGTTTCCGAGAGGTTAGACTTGTGAACAAGGAATCTAGACATGTAAGTTCTTTTCATTTCTGTACTCTTTTATCTAGTTTTTCCCAGTCTTGTTCTAGGTTCAACTATTTTGTTGTTTCTCTGCAGGCTGGAGGTGATCCATGGGTTCTTTGCTTTGTTGATTTCTCCACCCCAAGTCAAGCTACAGTTGCTTTGGATTGTTTGCAAGGTGAAAATGATACACTCAATATTTTATTTTTAGTTTATGAAATTGTTAACCTAATTTATTTTGACTTGTTTTACTTCTTGCTGGAGCTATTTTTTTGTGTCTTAGGAGCTTTGTTTTGGCCAATTGTGCGTTTGATCCTTGCACATATATTTCGAATTACCTGCCGTTTGTTCTGATATGATATTTACATCATTTGACCCCTCAAGTTTCTCTCCTGCTGGTCAACATGTCATTTACTTCCAATGTTTTAGTTTTGGTGCCTATTTTGTGGATTTCTGTTAGAAATTGATTGCTAGTATAAGTAAAATTGGTTATTTTTTTTCTTTTCTAATGAGGTATATAATTCTTTTTGCGCACCACAATCAGGTATATATAAAAGTAGAAGGTATCAGATTTTGTATGATGTGGCGAAAATGAAAAATCTTTAGTGGTCGGTCATGTCGTAGAGCCACCAAACATTTACTAAAATTTACATTGTTAATAATGCAAATGACTGATTATAAAAAGGAAGGAGTTTTTCTAAAAAGTGCCCTAGGCTGCTGCCCAGGCGGGGTGGTCATCTTGTTGCCTCACCTAGTGCATATGTGGCCAGGCGAGGCATACTTTTGCCTCAATCTAATAAGTAATGAAAAAGGATGAAAGGAAGAAAGAAACAAAAAAGAAAAATTGAAATAAAATACCTACGATCATTCATAAACTCATTCAGCAGGAGCTCACCTCGTCATATTCTGCCAATGTTCCCTCCTGTTGACATGATTACTCACAGGGTATGGTTCTGTGCATCTGTTTAAGTTGAGGCCTGGCTCAGTGTAAGGGGTGGGAGTGGGTTGTGGGGAGTTCCAAGTTCAAGTTTGGCTGCGGACTTTGTATCAAAAAATAAAAAATCCTTGTCATTGAACTGAGAATGAGAGATGACCTACCCATGTGGGGTCAGAATGCATATTATTTCTTTTTGGAATATAGTATCTTTTAACCCTTGTATAACCAGTATTTAAGGATCACTGTGCACTGAAGCTGGTTTTTATTTTATTTCATGGTTATTTGGTGGGGAGCTCCAAGGCACACCGACAGGCCCCAAGTGTTTAACAGTAGTTTTTATCCTCCCGTTCTTCTTCATCTCTGATCTACATCCCTTCTTTTGCTTTTGTCTTCTCTTCTTCCTCTCTTCTTTTTCGCTGCCTTCTCTGCTGTGTTTTTGTTTCCATCACAGAGAACATAGTCCAAAGCAGGGCAGGTACACCTGGCTGCTCTTCTCCCAGGCCAAACCTACTGACTGGCTGGCCATACAGAACTGGGTCTTAAGTGATGGATAAGGTGATTTTTTTAAATAAATAAAATAAAAATAATCCTTTGTCGTTGAGCTGAAAATGAGATGGCCTACCTATGTCGGGAAATTCAAAAAATACATGTTCTTTTTGGAATATAGTATCTTTTAACCACTATAAAACCAGTATTTAATGATCATTAAAATGCACTGAAGCTGGTATTTGTTTTGATTCGTGGTTGTTTGGTGGGGAGCACCAAGGCACACTGGCAGGCCCTAAGTGTTTAACAGTAGTTTTTATCCTATTTTCTTTCCGCACCTTCACTTTCTTCTCTCTTTTTTCTATTCCTCTCTTTCTGCTTCCTCTCTGATCTGCATCTTTCCTCCTCTCTTATCTCCTTTTTGCTGTCTTTTCTGCTTTGTTTTTGTTGCCATCACAGAGAACATAGAGAGTAGAGAGATCCTGACCGCTCCTCTCCCAGGCGAACCTGCTGACTGGCAGTACAGAACTGGTCCGCTGGTAGCATGCAGCAGTGAGAGGTAAGAGAGAAGAAGAAAACGAGAAAGCTGTTTCTTTTCCCTGTTCATGTTGCTCTCTTCCTTCTCATCCTCTCCTTCTAAGGCAGGCACTTGGGCTATGGTTAATATATCTGGATTTTCTGTATTTAATCATTATATTCCAATAATCAGGTGCTTTAGACACCCACCCACATATATAAGAAGAACCCATGATTGGTTTATCCTTCCTTTTCTTTGCAGTTTCTCTCCTTTTCTCTTTTGCTCCTTTAGAGTAGACTCTTAGCATGGTTCTGCTGCTAACCTCCTGTAAGTCCTGATATCTCCATAATCTTTATATCTGAACACTTAGTTTGGATCCCCATAGATGTAAACCACAACATAATCCAGATTTGATGTCCAGTTGGCAACTGATGCTATCAAGGGATATTGATCTAAACTCATTGTATGTCTAGGCCTGACCAATGATATGCAGGAGAGCTGAGTCCACTTCTACTGAACAGTCTATCCATACAATTGAAGGCACAATGGTATGGGTGGACTTGAGATACTTAAGTATAGAGGGTGCAAATTGCATCTGTATACTACTATCAGTTGTATAGAGAGGCTATGCAGGGAGGAGCACAGTGTACACTTTTCGCGCCCAATCTATCCATACAATTGAAGGTACAATAGCATCTCTAGACGTTAGATATTTAAGTAAAAGAGTTCAAATTTCATTTATATAATATTCTCGTATCTTTACTGCTGTCTAACACACTATCAAGTTAAAAGATACAAATAATAGGGTGATGGAAACGATGGATCATCTACCATAAGAATTATTATTATTTACATTCAGTTTGATGCAATATTTTATTATGGTTGGTGGCCAATTCGCTTATTTTATTATGGTTGGTGGCCAATTCGCTTTTGCTTTAATCCATTTGAGAATGTTTGCTTGCAAGGTTCTAAATATCGGATATCGGAATCGTATCGGATGGGGGTTTTTCATATTGGATATCGGATATCGGGAGAGATATCGGGATACGCGCGCATATCGGACGTTCATATTTGACACTATATATAATGAAATATTGATAATTAAGAGTTGGTTTAGAGTCATACATATCATCTACCTAATAAAAATGATGTAATATGCTTGCAGAGACATTAAAAAACAATGTACATTTGCACGCAGTCGTGCAATAAATAAGTTATTTCATATCGGGTGATATATCGGACGATTTATCGCCCAATATCGGGCAATTTATCGCCGATATTTCAAATATCGGCCGTTTTTTGCTGCAAACGATAAGGCGAACGATTTCTTCATATCGTATCGGCATCAGGCAAAAAGGAGATATCGGACGATATCTCAGCCGTATTGGCCGATATTTAAAATAGGGTTTGCTTGATTTGGTTCCTATGTGCGAATGTGCTTGACTAGCACTAGTACTATGTCTGAACTGTCCCCTTAAAGAATTCGACCATAGTAATCCTCCCCCATCTGGAAATACTTATTTGTACTTGGCATCTTATTGACATAAATTGACATAAAGTTGTGATGAATCTGCTCGCGAGCTGTGTCAGGGGCACTTCGAGCTGTGTCAGGGGACACTTCTATTGTGAAGCCATCATGTAGGAGGATAACGATGTCTTGGGGACACGCATGTATCATGGACAATACTTACTGTTTTTTTGTATATTTTTTAGATTTTCCTGGGTGTCAATGTGTCATGTTCATCTTTGTGCAACATAGTTTGCATGTTGTTGCTAACATATTTTTTTTTTAAAAACTCGAAATATCTATTTGTTTTGGGAAATCAGCTTAACTAACCTGGTCTTGTAGGAGGGTAGAATTTTTTTGGTATTAGATGGTTTCTTTTTGAATTTGTTCCATGCATCCTTATTAAGGTTCTTCCATGTTTCCCCAGAAACTCAACCCCTTATACAGTGGCAGTGATTCATTTTTTGCAGGTTATATATTTGATGAGCACGACCGGGACTCACCAACTTTGAGGCTGCAATTCTCACGCTTCCCTGGTCCAAGGTCTGGTGGTGGACCACGCGGTAGGCGTTGAATTGTGGGCCCATGCTTCTATGAGGTGGCGGATATGAATGTCAGCGATCTATGCTTTACTCATGGGTGTGGTTTTCAGTTGTCTATGCCTGGTAACTCACTTTAAATATATCATGTTATGAGTGAGCTGCATTATCACCTATTTTAATCAGGAAGCACTCAGGAGCACGGTACCTTCTGTAGTTCCATGTTAAGAGTAAGGGGAAACACGATCTAGAGAAAATGGTGGTCCTTTCTGTTTTGTATTGCATTCACCACAAAAATTTGGTACCTCAAGCTATTTCATGTTTATGTAAGTTAAAATCTGGTAACAAGGAATTATTTGGTTGACATCTGTCATGTATCACGTACGATTTGTTTCAAGTTTTTCGTTCCGTATCTAGCCGAGAGTTGTAACTGATTTAATCACATCCATGCTTCTACTGATCATTTACTTTGAAATCTTGGCTGTGGTTCTCACATCTCATCTGTTTATCCGTTCTGTCTGCATGCTTGTCATGTGCTCTCTACTTTCTGAATGCAAGAACTCTTGTGGGCACTGTACACTGAAAGTTTTGTCTTGTTTTATGCGTTGATTGTACAGTATAGTGCCTAATCTGCTTTAATTTGTTTTAAAGTTTGCACTGATATTTCATCTTGCTTCACATGTTAATATTTTGTTCCTTATAGCCAACATCAGCTGTCTAAATCAGTTGCATAACTGGATAAGGTGCGCGAGGGTGGTGCAAGGCTGACACTAATGTAACCACGTTATGGATGTATAAAGGATCATGAACGGAGGCACGAGCTGCATTTTATAGTTTAAAATTATTTAGAGATGACACGATTAGACAAAGTGAAAAATAATATGTTCAAAAATAACAAAAATCTTTTTCCATAGATACCAGAAAGAGAAGGAGAAAAAAAAAGAGAGGATGAATGAATTAAAACTAGCGCTTACATAAATTTGAAAACCCAATTGATTCATGTTCTGTAAACTAAATTTGAAAACCCAATTGATTCATGTTCTGTGCAAACTGAGGATCCATAAATGGCCACAACTTTGTTGACAATTTTCACAAAATGAGCAGTGTGAAATTCAATATGTGGAAAGCTCGATGCTTTTATCCTAAATCAGAGCTGCTGCTTAACAATTAGTTTAGAAAAAAACATTGCAATAGCTTGATTGATCAAAGAGATTCTCATAATAGCTCGGTGCCAAAGCTTTATGGGCTACTGGTACACCATCAGATATTGAGCTTGATATCTGATTTCTTGCATTCCTTGCCTTGAGATCAATGAATAAAAAAACTTGGAAGTTTTATCCTCAGATGCATCCATGATTTACCTCAACGGCTAACAGGGTAGACAATTCTTTTTGCAAGCTGACTTCTTTTCCCTGATAGTCAGTAGATATCGACAGTGGATTTGCTTCCAACTCCTTCGGAAGAATAGAAAGATCCAGTCTGATTCTTTGAACATCTGCATTTGAAGATGAGATTCCTTTGCTTACTCGAGGGTTTTAGAGGTATTTTGAGGGCTTTAAGCTTCATTACCACCCTGAACATGGTACATAATCCAGCTATGGGCTGCTGCATAATGTTCTGTCAGGCCTTTGGCTATCCTTCTCCCATCAGTATTGTTGATACTTCAGGTCAGAGAGCTCACAGTGACATATACAGTCATTGAAATAACTAAATTGAGTGAACTTGAGAGCTCTTCCCAACATTCTTGTTAGTGTATCTTGCAGTATCAAAGTCCCCTGAGACAAGAAGGCAAATCTTTGGTTCCGATAAGCTATATCAGTTAAAAGCTTTCCAGAGAGCTTCCCTGTAAAACAACCTCCGGGTTTTGAACATGAATAGTTTTCTAATCATGTTTTCAAACTTAAGAAGACTTTATATTATCTTAAACAAATATCTCGTGCTTAATATAATAGACTCAAAAGTTTTCTTTTGAATTCTGATTTTGATATTGACAAAATTGATACAACTCTTTTTATTAAACATGTAGATAAAGATTTTGATTATCCAAATCTATATTGATGATATTTTGTTTGGTTCAACTAATGAAACTCTTTTTTAAAATTTTCTAAGACTATACAGAGTGAATTTGAGATCAGTCACATAGGTAAACTAAATTACTTTCTCGATCTGCAAATTAAGCAATCAAATGATAGAATGTTCATCAATCAAAGTATACCAAGGAACTTCTCAAGAGATTCGGTATGAAAAATTCTGAAAGCAAAAAAAACTCCAATGGGTAGAACTACCTTTCTAGACAAAGATGAGAATGGTAAGTGTTGATCAAAAGATATACAGAGGTATGATTGGCTCTCTTATATATTACTGCTAATAGACCTAATATAATGTTCAATATTTGCTTATGTGCTCGATATTAGTCTAATCCTAAAGAGACACATCTTAAAGTAGTGAAAAGAATTCTTAAATACATTAATAACACTGTTAATTATGGCTCT
The DNA here is from genome assembly GCA_038442645.1 of Agave tequilana. Taxonomy (NCBI): domain Eukaryota; kingdom Viridiplantae; phylum Streptophyta; class Magnoliopsida; order Asparagales; family Asparagaceae; genus Agave; species Agave tequilana. Next base: position 54,786 of record JAVJIF010032933.1, read on the forward strand.
CCCTTGTACCGAGTCCATACTCATCAACACGCTCGTCCTCTGGACCCACTGTCCCAAGCATTTTTGAAATCATGTACTCCAACTTTCAGCGCGTAGTCGGCTGCCACAACTTCAAAATCTTCCAGCTGGTATTCATCCTCTACACCATCATCTTCTGCTTCCCCAGTAGACGGATCAGCCTGCAAGATGGATACATGGATCATTGATATCAAAGACATAATATGCCATTAATATCACAAGCTAGATACATTAGAAAACCTAGATTAAGAGTAACTGAGAAATAGAATGCAAGTGTTCACACATGATAAACTGCTGAATCTAAAAATAACTTGTGTGTCAGTATACAAACTATTATCATCCTTTGTGCATTAAATGCACACCAAAGTACCTCTGTTTTAAGAATAAATCAATGCATGCTGCTTGGTGTGTATGAATCACTGTTACTGGTAGCTTTGGTGGGGCGATTATCTTTACATTTTAATTTAATTTTTCCTTCTCTTCCGGTGGGTTGGGAAAATTCTTGCTAGAAAGAATTCGAAGAAAACCCTCCCATTATTTCGAACAGGTCAATTTTAAAAATAAAAAATGTGTATCGCCAAAGAGAAAAAGTTACAGTGACACTCTTGAATATCCTTTTCTGATCCTGTCATCACCACAAGTCATGTGCAAATGTGTCATGTAAGCCAGAAAAATGCTGCTAGACCCCAAGGAGAATTACAGAAGTATGACAATGCTGCTTTAAATCTGATTGAATGATGGTAATGAATTGCCAATGAAATTCACAAAAAATAGCTGGATAAGTCCTGTCCTCACAATCATTATTACTGTCAAATAGAAGCCTAGTGTCCTTGAAAACACAAAGCAATTCCCAACAATAAAATCTGAAAGAGTAAGAAAGTTTTTGCACATTTTGATGTGACTTCCGGAATACAACCCCCCCCCCCCCCCCCCCCCCCCCCCCCCCACACACACACCAAAACCAAAAAAAAAAAAAAAAAAAAACCAGCAATTTAGACATGCTCTTTAGAAGCTTGAGCCAGGACTATTAGTTTATCAGGCTATATAACTAATATCTGCCTAAGAGCAATACATATGACACTACCCATATTAACCAATACTACTTACCATGCCTTCATGAATAAACACACAAAAAACTAATACAAAACCCTCACCAAATAAGAGTATCGTTAAGAAGGATGTGCAGGATTTTCCTCGAGCGCACTAAAGCATGCGCAGCCAGTGATGACTCACAGGCAATGTATCAAGCTTATCTTCATTTCCAAATCATTATTGAAAGATCACAAAGAGCAGCATGGATTGAATGTAAAGCTCAGAATTTAAATCTAAACTAGAATGTCAAAAGTTTCTGCAGAAGCCTCCAGTTAATAACATCAAATGGATGGCAGGGATGGCATCATTGCATATATCATGGCTTCAATTAGCACATACAGTTATCTAAGAATACACTGATACACTTCTACACAGTGCAGTTAGAGGAGGACAGGGAAACTCTTGGCTGTTGAATCTGGATGACGAAAAATCAGCAAAGAGAACTCAAAGCTTATCCACTATCATAAAGAGAAAAACAAGGGCCTTATATATAGCTCACCTCATCGTCAATATCAAATAGGCAGCGCCTTAGAAGAATAAAAATGCGAGGCTACAGGGGGGAAACAAAAATTGCAATATTAAAGGAAAACAGTAATGGCATCAGCAATTACTTAATTAACATCTGATCTGAGGAACAAATAAAACAAATGAAAGTTCGTGTATGTGATTTTTGCAATACCTTCAATGACTCAACCAAAGCACCAAACTTTGCCAAGGTACTGACTGCACAAGCTCGTATGGTCGCATTTTCAAGTACTGCCCAGTTATGGATATACCTTGTATATTTACCGGGGTCTGATGTCTTTGGCCCTTCATTCCCCAGAAAGTGAAGTATCTATAAATATAATAAAGAAGAGATGGTCACTACATCATTCAAATCTTTTCTCATAAAAACTCCATAGAAATGATGTGCATATTTCTTACACAGAATTTCTAAATGCAATACACTTTATATATGTGTCCACCAGTAAATCTTACCATATGATTATTAACCTCCAACTCGTCCGCCTTCAAATCATATACTTCTTTCCATTTCTTTTTTGCCTCTTTATCTGCTCTATTTGCTCTTCCAGGTATAAAAAAGAAATCGACTCGACCAACTAGTTTTTTCTTCAATCTGCTGTGGATTGAACTGCAAAAAAAATTAATTAAGAAAATGAAGTGAAAAAAAAAAAACTCAAGACCAAGAGCAGTTTAACTACTTACGCTCTCATCTTAAAATCCAGAATTGAGTCCGAATCATCAGGCTTCTGATCTCGAAGACCCTTCATTAACAGATAATTGTCGTGGTTGTTGATAAGAATTTTTGTATGATCCACATGAAAGCAGTCTGGAAAATCTCTGGAAAGAACGTGTAATGTATACAGTTCCGCTTGGGCTGGCCCTATGTCACTGAAAACATTTCCGCGACTTGAGCCTTTTGCTATTTGTTCCCCATCTTGGGAAACAATATAAGAGGCTGTTTTATGCTGCATGTGCACAAGATGCATGGTTTTTTTGTGTGCAGCATCATTATCAATTTCCAATGATGGAATGGATCTACGGAATAGACCGGGTATCATTTTCCTTCCAAACTTAATAAGTTTCTGCACAAAAGGAATATAAATAAGAGCTGATTAGTTAAAAAATATGTATATGTCTTTAATGTTGTTCTGAGATTATTAATGTAGATATATATATATAATTGACCTCAGATGATGAATAAACAGACATCGCAGACCTACTGGCGTTTGCTCTCAGAGTCCTCTGCAAATAAAAGCAAAATTGTTGCTATGAGATGATGAACGTAGATATATATGAATGTAGATATGTTGAGAACTAACTGTATATAAAGACATCGCAGACCCACTCAAGGACGCTCTGAGACTCATCTGCAAAATAAGAAGAAACATTGTAAAATCATAATTGACAACAGGAGTGAAATCACCGCAAAAAAATAGAGATGCTTTCAATCCATGCACCCAAAAGTATCTAGCCTTGTATACAAGCAGATAAAAGAACAAGATCAAAAAGATATATTGTAGGTGAGATGAACAGTTGTAACATTTCATGAGTTAGAATATACCCAGATAATATTTTATCTGAAAATTCAGGAGCAAGCTTTTGTTTACAGCAGACAAAAAGAAAATTAACACATTTTGAATACAAAAGGGGATTTGAGAAAGGACAACATTAAATCTGAAAAATTATCCATGGCTAAACAGGACAACATTAAATCTTAAAAATTATCCATGACTAAACAGTATGTAGTCTTGTATGACCAAGACAAATAACTGATATCTCTATATTGCTGGAAAAAAGTTAGCAAGTTCAGTTAGAGAGTTCTTTTACTCTATCTATAGAAGGCAAAGATCTCAAGTGACCCAAAACTTGTGCTTAAGGTGTTAAGGATAATAACCTATTGGTATGGCTAATAATGGTGGTGATGGTTATCAAGTAATATTACAAAGTCTTAGGCGAAGTGTTGTTGATGAACAGTTGTGGGGGAGATTTTCCGATATGATTGACCGAGCGGTCAATTTCACACCACAGGATTAAACGTAACGCAGAGATTCACACACAGAGAACAAGCAAATACAAGCATTTTACGTGAAAAGCCAATTTAGGAAAAACCACGTGGAGGATAGAATTCACTATTTTCAAGAAATTACAGTGAACTCAGTAGAGCTATACTCTGCTTACAATCTCTGACTTTTTTCCTTTTGCTTGATGAAGATCCAAGCGTACAAATACCCTGCACATTGTAACTAAAGGTGCAGATATTATGAGTCTTCATAACTGTAAAATTTGACGTTGAGATTTCTTCATAACTACTCAGATTATGTTCTTGATTGTTGGGAGCAATTTTCGCTACCATCTGTAACTGTCGGCGCTGGAGCAAGGGATGTTACAACATTCAAAACGAGGGATGATCTGGTGGCATAACTGACCCCGTTAATCAGGAGTCTTGCTTGATGAACTGAAGGCGAAAATCAATAAGGTAGATTGTTGTAGCTGTCTTGCTCTGAGCGGGAGGAGGTGACCTCGAGGCGGCTGGGAGAATGGGAGTCCGCAGAGCAGAGGTGTCCTCGGAAGGAGTGGACTCGAGAACGGTTGAGTGGTGCTCGGAGATATGTTCTGCTGGCATGTCTCGTCATCTGTTTCAGGCGGTCTTGATGAGGTAGGACACGTGTCGTGATCCTGATGTAGATCAAAATCCAACCACTACGGATGCCCCCTCTACCTCCTTCGAGTCCTTTAGAGAGGAGGGAGCGGACTGATATCTTCTTTGGCTTGAGAAGTCGTGATGTCTTTTGTACTTTGAAGGAAAGCGGTTGAGATGTGTTTCCATACTTTGAGCTTTCTGAAAGTTGAAGTGAGCATCTGGTTCATTAATGCGCACCTTCACGAGGATTTGACTTATTACTGCGTAGCTGTGCGATTTTGATCTGGACGCGTCGTGGTTGGAGGACAGCTGGAAAATTAATGATAGAAATTCTAGCATTATATGAATGAGATGTGTGGCAGAGGCGGATCATAACTGGCTGATTTGACATGCCATAAATTGCGAAATACGAACTGACTCTTTGGGTAGTTGAAAATTTGAATAGAAGGCGATCTGGTTCCTCTATTTATAAATAGGGTGGATCCTGAAAGAAGTATGCCCATCTTCTCAAGAATTCCTTGCCCCTAAACTTCTTGTTCTGGTAGATAGTGATATCGTTCTTCTTTTTCGTCTGATGAGGGAAAGGGAAAGGATGAAGATGGTAGAGACGTCTAGCATAACACATCAGTCTTCGCGATGTTCTTCTCACAAAACATCAATTTTTGTGACAAAATCATGCTACCATGGAAGATAGGGATGGCTCGTACTTTGACTTGATTTGCCAATCCGATCTCCGATTGGGCCAAATCAACTCCTTAGCTTGGTGCCTTGAGATCTTCTATGTTGGTGGTGGATGAGGCAGGAGTGGGGACTGTCCTGGACGGTAGCGAGGTGGACCCGATTCCATTATCGTCTTTCATGTCTGACCGTCTTCACTCCTGGCTAGATCTAGTTGCTCTTGCCCTTGGAGATTCTTCTCTTAAGGCGAGGCACAAGAAGTATGGGGGTGCCCTGGGATGCTGCCGGTGAAGTATTCCTCTTTCTGAAGCACTGACCTCTTACTCAGGATGAAGGATCAGTGGTGTGACATCACTGTCTTGTATATCCTGGAGGAGTTCGACTGGCTTTCTTGGAGACATGTTCTGATCGGAGATGAGGAAATTTCAGCTACAGAGTTGAGCCTAGAAGGGGAAATCCTTACAACAGAGTCGAATTCGCATTCGTTTTCAAGTAGGAAAAATTCAATCAACGGAGCTGCGAAGACGGGACTCTAGAAGGGGAAATCCCTGCAGTAGAATCCGATCTCCGAGTGGGGAAAATTCCATAGCGAAGTGCCTTGGAGGGATGTAGAGGAGCTTGTGTTGCCACCTCCGAGTGTGGACGAACATACAGCATTAGAGGTAATTAAGATGCGCATGCAAGCATATGATGAGACATTAAATAAAATATTAGATGCACATGTGGGTAAATCTGGTTGTATGAGCTTAACCTATAGATTCATGAAACTAGTACGTCGAGGAAATAATCCAAAAAAGGAAACCCTCATAGATTTACCTTATATCTTATAAAGCCATTGATCGAGCAAATACATCTCGAGTTATCTTAGACTGACCAACATGAAGCACATTCAAAATTGAAATCATACCTGAAGCTTTTCGTTCTCGAGAGATCAATAAACTTGTGACCATATGTGACTCGTACGTCGAGGGGGTAATCCAAACAAGAAAACCCTCATAAATATACCTTATTGGTCTTGCAAAAAATTGATCTGAAGTAAGGATATCGCCCATCGACATATTGAATGTGTCTGTCCTGGATAGGGGTCCCTATCCGGTGATGATCCTGTACCTCCAACGTGGGAGTAAACCCATTAGCGGAGTTATCCTTTCGTATGGGGGATATCCCATCAATGGAGCTGTCTCCCGAGTGGGAGAAATCCCATAATCATAATATGAAAGAAACCCGGCAAAGGGAAACTATCGGGGATTCATTTGCCCGTGTGTTCAAATAAGGAGAGTTGTAGGCTAGCATATGTGCTCCGAGTAGGGGAAATCCCATCAGTGAAACATTAGACAGGAGCTTTGAGAGGGGAAAATCCCTGAGCAAAGTGGGGACTCTGAGTGGGAGCAATCCAACAACGGAGAGTTTCAGCTCCCGTAAGACTACCAAGAAAAGCCTGTAGGTTAAGTCTGCATTGATACTTCCGAGTAGGAAAAAATCTATAAACAGAGTGTACAGACACGATCCTCCGAGTGGAGAAATCCCAGAAGCAGAGGAATCATGTTTTCGCCTCTGAGTAGGGAAAATCCCATCAGTGAGACGTGTGGATGGATGAATATCATAACCGCTTTCAAGTGGCAAAATCCCATCAGCGGGGGTTCTTGCAGCCGCCTTCGAGGGGAAAATCCCATCAGCGGGATATATGGATGGATGGACATCGTAGTCACCTCCGAGTGGAGGAAATCCCATCAGCAGAGGGATCTCGTAGCCATCCCCAAGGGGGAGAAATCCCATCATTGATGCGCGTGGACGAATGGATGGACTGCAAAGGTTAGAAGCATAGAATAATACTTTAATAAAAAACTGCAATAATAAGGCTAGGATTGGAAGGAAGTACGCTCTGTATAGGATTCAGGTAGTTTGTCGATCATCTTGTACTAGGCGATCAGGTTCCGCTCTCGAGTAGGTTGAGTGCTCAGTTGACTGAGAATCACCTCGTGAGTGAGGATGTACTCTTTGAGGAAGCCATGTTGGACGAGTTCTTCCAGGTACCTTCGGAGAGCCCAACAATGGATGGTTTAGTGCCCTTCGTATTCATGGTGGGAGCATTATTCCTCCAACTTGAGAAGTGAGGGATTATACTGATTATAAGGGCATTTTCATCTTTCACCGCTGATTAAAGCTTCAGCGTTTAAGGGTGGGTGCACATCTTTATTTTAAAAAAGACGTGGTTGAAGCAAATAAAATTATACGAGTGAGTCTTTTTTCGAATTATGGTTTGACTTGAGTGGCGAAAACGAAATATCCCATCATGAAAATACTAATAAAATATCAAGAATACTAATAAAATATGAATAAAATGTTAATAAAATATTAATAAAATTGTAGGTGGTAAATTCCTAGTAGGAACTTATCTACACTCAATTTGCGATCTGATTCAGAAGTAATGAAACGATTCGAAAGACAAAATTTTACGTAAAAACTCAATTTGAGAAAAACTACAAAGAGGGAAAGATTCACTATTCTCAAAAGTTTACAGTGATCTCTGCTTTTTTCTTTTATTTTTCTGGATGTTTCTGTTTTTTGTTTTTCTCATTCTTTCTCAGAGGGTCTCTCAGTGTATTTATACTCAGGGAGTATTCCTTAGAACTGCGGATTTCCATAACCGCATGATCTACATATTGTGATTTCTTCGTAACGACGTGGATTATGCCTGTGATTGTGGGAGTGATTCTTACTATCTTCTGTAACAGTCTGCATTGAATTAGGAGTTGTTACAACATTTGAAACGTGGGGTGATCTGGCGACTTAACAGACTCCATAAATGTAGGCAAATGTTAATGGAGTTGGTTGCGTCACTTTGCTCAAGACGGAAGGAAATGATCTCGGGGTCGTGATATTTTTTGGAGAATGATCTCCGAGGCAGTGACTCCTTAGGAGGATGAGTGCCCTCGGGACGATGGAGTCCTCAGGAGGATAAGTGTTCTCGCGGTGATTTGACTTATCGGGAAGAGGCATGTCTTTGGAATGGCTAGGAGATGTTCCTGGAGGAAAGCTTTGCTTGGTGTAACATGTCATTCGTCTTCGGGAGTTTCTGATAAGGAGGGACACATGTCTTGATCCTGATGCCAATTAGAATTTGACGACAACAGATGCCCCTCCGCTCCCTCTTTCTCTAAGCTCCAGGGAAAGAGGGGAGCGGATTGGCTCGGGAAGTTGAGGGGTTGCCTGTATTCTGAAGGGGCTGGTCAAAATACCTTATCGTATTCTGAGCCTTCTTTAAAAACTGGAGCGGTTGAAGACAACTGGTAAATTAATGACTAAAATCTTGACTTCCTAATAGATGGGATCATGTCGCAGAGTAGATCATATCCGGTGGATTTGACATGCCGAAAAATCCGAGATGCAAAACTGACTTTTCGAATATGATTGGAATTTGAAAAGGTGGTTCGGCTTCATCTATAAATAGGGGATCCTGGAAGCGTCTGGTCTATCTTCTCAAGAGTTCTTTGCCCCTTAATATTTTTCTTCGTGGATTGCAATATCGTTCTTCTTCGTTCGATGGAAAAAGGAAAAGATAGAGATGGCAGTCGCGGCACATTGGTTTTTATGACCTTGTCACGCCGCTTCGGTTTTTGTGACAAAGCTCAGCCGCTGGGGGAGATAGTTTGGGCCAAGCTCCAACTTGATATGCTCGAACATCTCTTTCCCTAGTTGTGGGCATGGCTACAGTGAGGACTTGTAGAACGACAGCGATGGTGGATTCCCGATTTCATCGTCTTTCATGTATTGCAGTCTTCGCTCTGGACCTAGTCCCATGATCCTCGCATTAGGAGACTTTTTTCTGAAAGCGAGGCCTGTGAAGGAAGCATGGATGGATGACCTGGGATGATGGGGTGTCCGTACTCCAGAGGCTTCTGGGCACTTGCTAGGGATGGAGGGATCATGATGTGACATCATCACGTTCTTGCACATCCTGGACAAAATCGTCTGGCTGCCTTGGAGGTGTGCTTCAAAAGAAGGGGTTTTCGCCGAGGAACCTCCTATCTTTGTACAAAACCTCCCTGGTCTTCCCTCGGGGCTATGGATGGTGGCGTGAAAAATAGGATCACATCTGCGTGAAGCGTCCCCCGATTTGGTGGATCTTTGTTTGCTTTAACATTGGCGAGTTAAAGTCAGGGGATATGTTTATCAATATTTTTTCACAAAATAAACACAAATATGTAATAGACACAGTGTCACTCTTGTTAGATGTAACCCAATATGTATTTAAGTGGATGTAATTAGAAATTTTCATAATAAAAGCAGTTATATTCTAGGATGGAAATGTTTGTTTAGATCTTGCCTGGTTTTTTTTTTTTGTATTTGTTTTGGAATCAGATGTCTGCTCGGAAAGATTTATTTTGACTCTGAAACGCCAGGTCTGATTTCGCTGTGTAGATGCTCGGAGAGATTTGTCTCCGAGTGAGGGAAATCACATCTCGTTGCGGTTGTGACACTGCGCTATGGAGAACTGAGTGGGTAGATCCTTTCTCAGTGCGGGTTCCGACACCGCGCTATGGAAACCGATGGGGGAAATCCCATCTCGTTACGGTTCACGACACCGCGCTATTGAAAAGTGAGTGGATAGATCCCTTCTCAGTGCGGGTTCCGACATAGCACTATGGAAATCGAGTGGGAGAAATCCCATCTCGTTGCGGGTTCCAACACTGCACTATGAACACCGAGTGGGAGAAGTCCCATCTTTGTGCGGGTTCTGACACCGCGCTATGAATTTATTAGTGAACACATACAAGCATGCATTGAAACATTAAATTGAATATTAGATGCAAGTGGGGGCAAAGCGAGTTGTATAAGCTTTAACATACGGGTTCATGAGATTAGTTCGAGGGGTAATCCAAACAAGGAAAAACTCAAAGATATACCATGTACCTCATGTCGCCATAGCCTAAACAGACACATCCGGATTGCCCCCACGGATCGAGCATCTCAAACTTTAAACCATACCCGACGCATTCATTGTCGGGAGGTTACACCTGTAGCGCCACTTCCTCGGGGGGTTTGTAAGGCATATAACCATACGAAATGATTCATCGAAAGGATAATCCAAATAAGGAAACCCCCATAGATATACCTTATTCTGTGAATAGCTATAGTCTGACGATACCTGCATGAAATTGGCCAGAGGTGGGAGAAATCCCAACAATATATTGGATGCGTCTGTCACGGATAGGGGGCCCTACCCGGTCGATGATCTGGTACCTTCACTGTGGGAGGCGGTTAGTTATCCTCCGTGTGGGCGTCATCCCACATCGGAGCGATCTCCCAATTGAGCGAAATCCCACAATGGAATCTGTATGTTTGTATTCATCCGCTCGTAGGTTTAGATGAGGGGAGCCAGTAGACTTGCCTGTTCCGAGTGGGAAAATCCCATTAGCGAAATAGATAGGGGCTCTGAGAGGAGAAAATTCCTACAACAGAGTGGGGGCTCCAAGTGGGGGAAATCCCACAATGGAGGGTTTCGGCTCCCGTAGAAGAACCGAGAAAGGCCCATAGGCAAGTGCAGGTTCCGACATCGCACTATGGAAACTGAGGGAAATCCCAGCTCGTTGACAGCGCGCTATTAAAAACTTAGTGGGTAAATCTCTTGTCAGTGCGAATTCCGAAACTACGGTATGGAAAGGCATTGTTGCTCCTAGTGGGGGATTTCTCATCTACAGGGCGCGTGGATGGATGTTGTGTTGGAGTGTTATGTTGTAGCTAATCTCGTTGTTGCCTCCGAGTGAGAATAATCCCATCAATGGGGTGTGACGATGCATGCACTGTCAATATGTTGGTACCTCCGAGTGGGAGGAAATCTCATCTTTGGGGCGCGCGGATGTATAGGCTGCAAAAGGAAAAGCACTGAATAATATTTATTCTTATGAAAGAAGTACTTGAAAGTAAGATTGGAAGGGTGTACACTGTGTGCGCGAAAGTCGGGAAGTCAGTCGATCATCTTGTACTGGTCAACCGCATTTTGCTCAGAGAGGTTTTGAGTTTGACTGTAGGAAAACCGCCTCGAGGGTGAAAACCTACTCTTTGAGGAAGCCTTGCTGAATGAGCTCCTCCACGTATCCTCGGAGAGCCCAGCATTGGTCGGTCAGGTACCCCTTGCAGTTATGATAAGAGCAGTATTCCTCCGACCTTGGCAGTGAGGGATTAGGTTGGATTGGCTTCGGACGTGACCCATGGCTGATCTTTGAAGGTGTTGAATACTTTATTGATTGAAAGTTTCAATGGCGTGAAGAGTTGAGGTGGCCAGTAGCTTTGAAGTGGACTTGGGAGAGAATAGGGATCATCACCTTGTAAGGAGGCTGCCCCCAATGATCGGGAGCTTCGCGAGTTGATTTACATTTTACTCCATCTTCGTTCGGCTTTGTGGAGTGGTTAGACGAATATTTCATTGCCTCCTCATTGGAAATAAGGATGTGCTCGGGAGAGGACCTCGCTCATCTTGGAAACATTGTGCTTCAGAAGGTGCTTGTAAAAAAAGGTGAGTGATCTGCAATCCGCTGATGAACGTGAATGCAGTTACCTATCATCGCAGTTGAAAACTTTGGCAAGCTGACTCTAAAAGAAGCTGATGTAAAACTTGAGACCATCTCCTGGCCTCATTTTGACAGAGAAGACGTGGTGACCACTCTTCTTGGCTTCTTGGCGAGTGACGTACTGTGTGAGGAAGGCATCGGTCACCTCCGAAAAGTGGAGAGAGCGCGAGGCAGGGAATAAAACCACTCTGATGCTGCGCCTCTCAGGCTTGCAAGGAAGATAAGACACATTATCGGGTCGTTATGAGTAGAGCATCATTTTATCTTAAAAGTGCCGGATGTGCAGAACTGGATCGTTTTATCGAAGGCGAGAGTTGTGAATTTTCACGCAAGTTCACTCTCCTGGATATATTTGGCGAGTCGAGAGTCGTTGAGACATGGGGTTGGGATCAGGTTTTGAGTAGCTTGGCCTCCACGATCCGCTTTTGGATTAGCTCATCGAGAGTGTAGAGATATGGGATCGTCACGCTCTCAGGTCGCCCTTCGCCCAAGCGGAGTTGTTCTGGAGGGAGCACCTTGGATCTGGAATTATTGGTTGAGTATCTTCAGTTCGTCATGTTCACGGAGGATGTTGTCACGATCAGGTGTCTTTTGCTCACTCGCGGTTTGACGGTTGTTCCTTCATCTGCTCTCTCATCTCGTGAAGCATATGAAAGAGTCATTCTTGCTGCTGGGTGGGCGGCCACTAACGGAAGGCTCATACAATGAGATGGAATGCATGCCCTCGATGCGTGGCAGGTTGTTGATTGGTTCAGAGGTCGAGCCCCCAATGGTGGCTTTGGCCTTGCCTTTGGAGGTTGCGCCGTCGGTGACTCGTTTGCGTGAGGCCATCACTGATCTGGAAGAGGCTTTTATGAAAAATGTTAAAGGGAGAAAGATATTGAGCGTAAGGACTCAGATCTCAATTAAAGCACTAAAATATAGGGGGTAAATTCCTGGAACTTATCTACACTCAATTTGTGATCTGATTCAAGAGAAGTAATGAAACAATCGCAAAGACACAGGATTTTACGAGAAAATCCAGTTTGGGAAAACCATGGGAAGGGAGAAAGATTCACTATTCTCAAAAAGGTTACAGTGATCTTTGCTCTTTTTCTCTCTTGTTTTTCTGTGTTTTCGTTTTCGTCTCCCTCTTTCTCAAAGGGTCTATCAGTGTCTTTATACTTGAGGAGTCTTCCTTGGGAGTGTGAATTATGCGAATTTTCATAACCGCATGATCTACACGTGATTTCTTTGTAACAGCCTGGATTATGTATGTGATCGATGGGAGTGATTCTTGCTATCTTTTGTAACAGTCTGCACTGATGTAGAGGTTGTTAAAACGTTTGAAACGTAGGATGACCGGTGGCGTAATAGACTCCATTAATGTAGGTGAATGCTAATGGAGCTGGTTGCAACTGTCACTTCGCTCGGGACGGAAGGAAATGATCTCGGGAGGATGCGTGTCTTTGGGAATGGCAGGGAGATGTTCCCAGCGGAAAGCTTTGCTTGGCGTAACCTGTCATTCATCTTCGAGAGTTTCTGAAGAGGATGGACATGTGTCTTGATCTTAATGCGAGTCAGAATTTGACCACTACAAAAATTAATAAAGTTTAAAAATAAATAAACATTAAGAAACTTTTAAAAATAAAAAATAATTAAATATTATTAAAAATACTAAAATATTACTAATAATTAATAAAATATTAAAAATACTAATAAAATATTAATATATTATTTCTCTAATATTAAAAAAATTATTAAACTAATTTTAATTTAGTTTAACAAATTAAAAAATATATTTTATAAATAGAAGTGGGTTATAGAGTCCACTTGCAAGTGGAATGTGAGGCTCACATGATTTTGCAATTTGCCTTTGCAATTTGCGACAAACAAGAAAATTTGGGAAAGTTACAAAAACTAGTACAACCCTCATCGAACTCATCATCCTGCAACATATAGTGATGCCATTTATTCATTTTAATTTCTAATTTCTCAGAAAAATATAGAATTTACAAATATATATATATATGTATATGTATATGATAGCCATGCTTCATGTAAATAAAATGTTTAAGAATAAACTTCTTAAAATACACCACGCCTCTCCCTCGCCATCGTCCACGTCGACGAGCTCCGGCGGGGAGGTGGTCCTCGTCGGGCCTCGAGCTCCAACAGGTGGGCACAGTTACGAAAGCCAAAACCTCTTTGGATGGAGCCAGAGAGCACGAGCCCCCTGGGCCCACTTGCTCCGCCATTCTCATGTTTGGAAGAAAAACGCAACGAAATCAAAAGTCTGATTCAACCAAAGTGTTGTCATCGCATGAAAATTAGAAAACCCTAGCTGATCCTTCTTTAGCATTCAATAAACAATGAGAAAAAGGCATGATAGATCATTCTATATATAAATGAGAAAAAAAAAGCAGGGATAATCATACTTCCTGCCTCTCTTCGTTTCCTCTCGCTAAAAAAATCTAAAGCCTATAACCCTAGAATATTTTCTCCCTCTTGCGGGAATAGGGAACAGTATGGAGGAGACGATGTGTTTCCCTCCAGGAAAATGAAAGCACTTGGGGGAGAAGGCACTGTGTGCTTTTGTAGGTGCTATTTGCTTTCGGTGGGTCCCATGAAATATGACGCGTGGCACTTGATGTTTCCTACGACAAACAAAGCAGCCGATCTAGGGCGTCTCCCGTTACCTCCGGAATATGTGATGGCTGAAATGGGTGGAGATCGTCGGCTTTTCTGAGGGAGAGCAAGTCTAGGGGACCTCCCGCTCTCAGTTCCATCAGTCATTGTTGAGCTAAGGATCCCGATTTGGGCGAGATGATTGTTGACACGCATCACTCTCTCGCTCACACTGCAGTTTCGAGGTGGATAGTCGACAGTTGTCGCTCATGATCCACTCGGGCTCATTACTTGTCCAGCTGCATTTGCATGTCAGCGAACAGTTATAGAAGCTAATCTTTGATGGGCGCTGGCGATTCGTGCTCGTCATTTGTGATGGCGTTGGTAACGGATTTGCCTTTAGAAGTGGTGGCATTGAGGGAAGCGGGCTTTCTTGAGGCCATCGCTGCTGGTGGAAAGGTTTTTTTGGGAAAGGTTAAGAAGGTTTATTGGAAAGGAGAACTTCTAGTATGTACTCAAAATCTAAATGAAAAGCACCAATTTGTGATTGAAAAATTCCCCCACAAATAATTGAACACCTCCGATTGGATCTGCAAAGCAAACGAAATGAAAAACACTTTCAGGATTGGCGCATAAGTGTGGTGCCGACCTAAAACCCTCGGGCGTAAGAACAAGTATTGCTTTTGTAATGGAGGTTGAAAGTAGTGGAAATAACGTGGTAGTGCTTTTCATATTATCAGAAGCCTCCTCTATTGGAAGGAGGAGAAATTTTTATGTCTGGTGCTTAGTTGGCCTATAAGCCCATATTCAAGATTACCATAAACTGCACGAATGCACACATTTTAAATCTCATTAACTATCAAGAAATACCGATGAGCAGGTCATTTAAAGTATTGGGTTCTATTATTCAAAAGGATGGGGAGATCAATAGTGATGTCAATCATAGGATCCAAACCGACTGGTTGAAATGGAGTGCAATAGGAGTTTTATGCGACCGTAACATTATGGTTGAAGGAAAAATTTTATCAGACTGCTATTAGGTGAGCTTTGTTATATGACACAGAATGTTGGGCTATAAAGAGATATCATGCTCAGAAGATGAGTGTAGCAGAAATGCGCATGCTTCGTTGAATGTGTGATAATACGAGAAGAGATAAGGTGAGAAATGAGGATATCTGTACTAAGATAGGTGTAGCCCCTATAGAAGAGAAGATGAGAGAACCACCTACGATGGCTTGGTCGTATCCGACGTAGGATTACAGATGCGCCAGTCTGGCGAGTAGAGCGTATCAAATTAGGGCAAGTTAAAAGAGCGAGGTGGAGACCGAGAAAAACATGGATAGATGTGATACGACAAGATATAGAGGCTAAAGGTATTAATGAAGGCATATTGCTTGATAGGAATGAGTGGAGAAAGCTGACCATGTGCCCAAATCGGCGTAATTCTTTTTTGGTTCATGTAGCCTACCCTAAATACTTGGGACAAATGGTTTAGTTGTTGTAACTGTCATGATTGCCTCCTTGATTGGGGGAAACGATGTATGCAGTGAGTGGCGCTATCCCATAGCCGTTTACATGATCATGCAGAGGTTCGGGATAGAGGATCGTGCAGCAGTTATAATTGTCCGTATCTGGAGGGTGATCAGCTGTCCTTTGATTGGTACAACCGTCATTGAGAGTGAAGTCAGGGCACTCGTGGAGTGAGTGCGTCACACTCGGTGTGGGAATTGTGGAGCGAGGACCTGTAGTTCCCTGGCAGGAGAGAGAATCTTGTCCTAGGGTAGAGGCCTCGTCTTGGAGTGAGACTGTGATCCATCCCGTTTTGTTTGGTATACCTACAGTTGCAAAGTATAACGGTTGAATACTGACTTCTGAACTGTTGGACTCAAAAGGTATGAGCCCGTCGTGCTAGAGTTGGCGGAGTGACTCCAGGTTGAGCGCAAGTACCCGGATGCTCCCGTGTTGTTCTTGAGAGCAGGACAGCTGTTAATTTCCATCATATGAACTCATTTTTTTGAAAGCACCATCTGACCATGAGACACCATCATAATCTCGATAGAAGCCGAAAAATGACCACTACATAGCTAATAAGAGCTTAGTGATCCATGTCACACGTCAAAACTCCAATATTGAGTAATAAAATAATACAAACTCTTAATTTTGTAATTAATCAAACACGCTTTAGTGCATGACATTGTTTCAATTCTAGTATCCAAATTATAAATCAGATCAGGAGAAAGACCTAGGAGTTTTATTTAGGGGGTACTAACTAGACACTCTTTGAAATTATAAAAGGTACAAAAATAGAGTAAAATTCAAAATAAAAATTATTATATTTCATGAAAGTTTTAGATTTGAATAATTTGAAACACGATCATGAGTTATATAAATTAATGGGTTCCTACTAGATTTCTTTGAGTTTGGATTCTATGTAAACCTAAAATCAGCAAAAAATTGCACCGTCAAAAACTCATTAAAAACCAAAAAGAAAGTACCCAAAACCAAGCAAGGCCCAAGCTTTTAACCAATAACGGTTCAAAATATTAATCACGAGGGATTTTACTTCATCAAGTAATTTCTTTCTATTTAATCTTCTCGAGCGTATAAGTTGAACCAGTATTATTTTTTTCATAATTTGTATTTTATCTTCTTGACAATGATAACAAAAGAAAAATGACTCAAATCACAAAGTTAGATTAAATGTAATGACTTTATACCCGTTCATCATAAATATGGATTTTATGGAATAATATTAGGCAGTAGCACCTGTTTTTGGATTTCTTTTCACGTCAATTTGTTCATGGGACACCTATGAAGGCCATGGTCATAAGAATGTATTAATAGTGATTTCTCCCCTTCCTAGACAGAGAAATTCTCTTCTTTTTCTTAGTTTACATTTTAAAAAGAACTCAATTAATGATCAGGATTTATTTCTTCATGTTTCCTGCATTGGTTAACATTATTTCTTCCTGAATCGAGTTCACTGTTTCATTGCTGCAGAAACTGAAAACAAAAGGTGAAGAGCATAATAATATACCAAGAATCCCAATTGATTCCATTTCTACTCTATTTTCATAGAACACCTGAAATTACCTGAACTAGCTTTTGCACGCAAATTACAAGAATAAAGTTTAAAGACAGAAAAAAATACCTTTGGAATATATAGATAGAATAATAAAGATAAACTCAAAAAAAAAATCAAATCAAAACAAAAAAACAAACCCTCAGAATCCAAGAATAAATTGTTCGATCCCACATTTTCGAGCATTAACTAAACAGGGCTACAATAATTCAGTTCCTGGATAAATATTAAGAATCCGAAACAGTTCTTGGATTCCATCGCTAATTTCACGCAGCATACACATATAGTGCAAATTTTACATTCAATTACTCAAAAAACAAGAAAAAAGATCGAAAAATAACTCGTCAAGAAGAGCATCGATGAATCTCTAGAAAGAAAACAAGAAGCAAGATTCATCAAGAAGGTCACAAAACGTCAAACGAATCCAGAAAATGACGCATGCAACTCAAAATCAACACAAAAAAGCAAATCGGGAAAAGGACAGGAATCAATATCAAGAACGAAAATGACAAATCAAACCGAACCAGAATCGCGGCACATTTCGTCGATTAACGGAAACAGGGACAAGTAGAGATTCATCTGAGTGGAGTCGATTCGATTCACCTGTGTACGTGCGGATCGATCGAGGAAGGTCGAGGCTTGAACCGATCGAGGAGCGAGATGAACTCCTTGCGCTCCGACGAAACCCTAGTCTTTCTTTTTATATATATATATATATATATATATATATATATATATATATATATAACTGAAATATGTATATCAGCCAACCGTTAAGAGTCCCTCTCAGTCTGCTATGACGTGCCAAATTATTAGCCACGTTAATGAGGACGGTCCCGACTATTGAAAAACTTGAAGTTACTAAATGCCCCTGCGGTAAAAGATAATAGATATGTATAATTTATTATTATTTTCCCCTCTCTTCTAGTTCGCGCGCTATCAGATCTAGATTTGAGTTTTTGCAGAGAAAAATCTTTCTAAAAATAGCGGGATTATGATCATTTTTTTTTTTTTACTTTGCAGACCTATATCTCCACCAGCTCTCTATCAGGATCTTCATTAGATTTAGATCTCCGTGTCTATTAATGTCGACCGCCAATCAGAACACATCTCCTGCCAGTTCAGGTCGCCGACAGCTATTTGCTATAGGGATTAGTTATTTTTTTAGAACAGTTATTTGCAACAAAAGATGAAGCACACAACTTCTACAATGCTTATGCAAGGAACAAAGGTTTGGCGTAAGAAGAGACGAAATTGATAAATCGCGTAGGCCTTGTAGGCTGTCTAAAAATCACTGAAAACAAGTCATCAAAAAGCAGAGTCCAAACTCCAGACGCAGGGCTAATCATCGCCACCAGCGCAACACCAAGACGCAAGGATTGAAAGCCGTGTCTCAATATCACTGCAATGACCAAGACGCGAGGCATGAAAACTGCATCTCAGCATCACTGCAGTACAAGATGCAGAGCCCAAAGCCCGTGTCTCACGTGAAGCTTGACGCAGAATTTGAAGCTCGCGTTTCTCAAGCATCACCTCAATGGCAAAACGCGAGGCCCAAAGCCCGCGTCTCGGTTATAAGTGCCCTCGTTACTGGGTCAATTACTGCCCACGTAATGAGAGAGTTAACCCCATTATGGAGCGTTTTTAGGGGACACTTTTACCCTCTGAAGCCTCTATAAATAGCCCAGTTTGCTATGGAAGAGGATGGGAAAAAATCCTTGGTCAGAAGAACTTCGGTTGTAAGCTTTAGAAGGACCAAGATCTCTCGCTAAAAAAAGAAGAAGAGAGAGTTCAACTAGAAGTTTTGTTTTAAGGGTTGAAAAATTCAAAGAAAAAGAGAAGTCTTTGGGAATTGTTTTTTATCTTCATTTCTATTTTATCCTAGAAGTTTTCCCAAGTATTTTCTTTGTGATTTTGATTTTCAAACTTTATTTTCTCACACTTGAGCTATCTATCTATTCTATCTATTAGGATCATTGTTTTGTGGTCTTTGAGATCACCAAGAGTTGTAACCTTCTTTGTATTTGTTGGTATCCCTCTTGTGTAGAGGTGATTGTGGAGGTTGTGTTGGTATCCCTCTAAGTGTAGAGGTGATTGAGGTTGTTGTTTGGCTTTGTGCCTTATCCCTCTAGTGAGAGGTGATTGTGTTGGCTTTGTGCCTATCCCTCTATTGAGAGGTTGATCTTGTGTGGCTTTGTGCCTTGCCTCTTGTGTAGAGGTTGTGGTTGTTTGAGAGAGGAGTTGTGTACTCCAAAGTTGTATTACCCAAATCCTCAGTGGAGGTTCCATGTGTGGGAAGTCATGTGTGAACGATTTAGTGGAAATCCTTCTGTGTGAAGGCGGGGACGTAGAGCAATGGCTCAAACCTCGAAACATATCTTGGTGTTTGCGTTTGATCCACTATCTCTTAACTCTCTCTTAAATCTTGCATTGATTCATATTGCTCATATCATATATGCTTGGTATTGTTTGTGTGCCTCACTTGTGTTGAACCAAGAGAGCTTTACATAGCACCTCAACTCTTATTTAGAGGAATTTAGAGGAGATAGTCCAGAGCCCGTCACCGGGAATTCGGCTACACTCTTTGGTTACACTAAGTGTGTTGCAATTTGTTTTTAATTCCGCATCATTTGTCATTAGATTAGTCATACACCTATTCACCCCCCTCTATGTGTACTTTCAATTAGTATCAGAGCCTACGCTCCTGATATTAGGTTTAACCACCTAGGAGTGAGATCTTGGTTAGCTAATCTAGACTTGCATTTGCACACATATTTGTTTACACACTCATGGATTACCTTGCCCCTCCTATGTTTGATGTTTCTAACATCGATATGTGAAAGCTTAGAATGAGTGCTTACTTAAAAACCCTAGGCTTGCATGTTTACCTTGCCGCTACCAAGAAATCTTATCTTGGTAATAGCAAGCATATAGAGCCAATGCACAAGCCCTAATGGCACTTAGAAACACACTAAGCAAAGAATATCTTTTTATGATTTCTCATTGTGATTCCGCTTTTGCAGTGTGGAACACTTTGACCTCTCCAAAACTTCAAACGCCAAACTATGTGGAGGAGGAATCTAGTGGAGATGAATCTGACCAACATTGCTACATGGTCCAAGGGAATGACTCCCTTGAGGTAAACTCAGATACTCAACTAGATGATAGTGCTAGTTCTTCCGGTGATGATTATATGGATGTCGATGCTTTAAATAAAGAACTATCTATTGTTTGTGAAAACTTGCTAGAAAAATACCAAGTTTTGAAAAAGAAAAGCTTTAAATTAAATAATGAAAATAAGGATTTGTGTTCAAAACTTGATTTGGCTTTGCAAGAGAGGGATGAGATTTCAAGTGAACGGGACACATTGAAATCCCAACTTGACCTTGCTCTAAATGAAAACAAAATTTTAAAGAGTAAAAATGATTGCAATGATGTTTTGAAGAAAAATGAGGTTTTATCTTCAAAACTTGATTTTGTTTTAAAAGAGAACCAAACTTTGAAAAATAAAATTGACTTAATTTCAAAAGAATTGGATTTGGTTTCAAAGGATAATAAAACTTTGAAAAATAATTTAGATTCACATGTTTGCCATACTAACATTGCTTCACCATCTAGTGTTTCAATTGCATGCTCCACTGTCTTCAAGTGTTAAAAATGATATTTGTGTATTGAAGAAGAGTGTTGATTGTTTGGGCTCCACTTTGAGCCAATGTGTCATGAACCACACGCGATTGGAATCCATGTTTCACAAGAAACATGCTCCTCATATACATGCACACAAACCACGGCATACACATGCTTCTCACGTTCATACACATAACACCATGCATGCTCATGTGTACACATGTACACATTGTGGACGTAAGGGCCAGCTTGCAAAATTTTGTTATGATAGGATACATGATTCAAATTTTGCAAATAAGTTTGTTTGGGTTAGGAAACGTGCTAACCCTCATGGACCCAATAGAGTATGGGTACCAAAATCCACTCCTATTTTATTTGATGTAGGTGCAGGCTCTCACATGACGTGAGAGGTGTTGGTGCCTTGAGGTGAATGCGTTCCGAGCTATATGGTAACATTTTTGGATGCATCACTTTCAAACATGGTTCACAGTCGCGGTCTCGGCCGTCGACTCGACGGGCACTGAGACGGATCGGTCTCGGTGACTCGGATCGGTATCGGGCGATACGCGCAAAACGCTACATAAAAAGCTAAAAAATTCTAAAAAAATCACGATAAATCTTAAAAAAATGTAGACATCCATATTCATGTATCACATGTCCAAAATATATCACCTTGTCGTCGGTAGAAGCATATCAAAATACATGAACAATATAGTAAATTGAACAAACTACATTCATAAATACATGCTAATGTAGTTATTTTCACATTGAATTGCGATGAGGCACAAAATTATTATCATAATGCCGAATCGACCGAGTCAATTTCGATTCTCGGCCTAGTCAGTCTCCTCTGAGTTGAGTCGACCGACTCGTGACTCGGAATCGTTTCGGAGTGGGCCGAGACGGATACGACTCGGCCGACTCGTCTCCGACTCCGCCGAGTCTTTGAACCATGCTTTCAAAGGAAGTTTGGTGGGAGGACCACCATGGTTTGGAGACCTAGAGATAAACCCTATTAGTTTTGGTAACTATCTCTAACTCCTTATTTAGTGTACATGCTTTCATTGATTGATTTTTAACATGTTTTCATTTTTCATGATTATTATACTAAATGCCATGATAATTAGATTTGTGATATACATATGTAGTATTTGAGATACACCCATGTTTATATGGATTATTATTTTTGTGTTCCCACTTTAGTTTAACTATGTTGTATATCCTAGTTTAAGACATGTGCATTTACTTAATGATCATATTGGTTTATGTTCTCGTTTTATGCTTCATGTTCTGATTACATGTTCAGATGTAGTTTTTATTAAAACTTGCGGATATACTTGTACAACTAGTGAGCCACAATTTGATTATTGTATGTTTGTACTTAATTGCTCATTTGTAGTACCCATTAGATGTACTAGAATAGCCTAGTTTTGATGAGTCTTGCATTTCAACTTGTATTCCCTATTTTTGGACATGTTTTTCATAAATATGTGTTTAGCTTCATGTATATGTCAATTTTGTCAAAACTTTAAATATACATGTATACCCTTGAGTCACTTGCTTTTCATGCAAATTCTATTATGAACTCATTTGTGTTTGAGATATGTATGTATACTTCTAGTTTAGACAAAACATACATATACCTTGAAGTATATTTAGTTTTGATGTTTTTCATTTTTTTTGATAAAGAAATTCCATTTGAGCTTAAATGCCCTATTTCCATGATTTTGTTGATTACATGACTTTTTACACTCTATGTTTAATGTTTACTCATGATTTGTTTCCATGAGATTATATGAGCTTTATTGCTAATTGAGTGTTGATGATTGTGTGATTTTCAATATTGCATGGATTTATTCTTGTTTCATTCCTTACTTGAAGGACTTCGTACTAGTTTTCAAGATTATCATAAAACTAGTTGCGTATTTCTTCATTTTTGGAAGAGTTTTCAATTATGTTAAAATTATTTTCAAATCCTATTTTTGAGAACCTCTTCCTTCTAAGGGCGGTTGGATGGGCGACCATGCCTTGTGTGCCTAATTGAAAATCTATTTAAACATGCATGGAAAGGAAGGTAAATATAAGTTATACACTTGATCTTCATTGTATTTTCAATGGTATCACAATTGTTTTTTTTTGTATACTCATATTTGTGTTTTCTATATATGCATGCCTCAAACTTCAAATCGTATCAATTTCGATTGGTATTTACTTTTTCATACATATATATTTGATTTGATTGTGCTTACTATATCTTTACATCTTAAAAGCACAAATTATGTTTACGCTAAGCTTGATTTACTCCTTAATGTCAATTATTTTTCAATTGGTATCTTACACAAGCTTATGCATCATTTTTATTGGTATTTCATAAAGGGGGAGAAAATTCGTGTTTTGCCTTTCAATCGATTTTATTTTCAATTGGTATCTTACTCTTATTCTTTATGATGAAAAATACTTTGTTTGGTATATACTAACATTTTCAATATTGGTATCAATAATCGTAAATTGGTATTATTCTCAATTTAGTTTCTTTATATGAGTGTATTTCCAAAAAAAATTAGTTTGTATTTTCAATTGGTTTTTACTTTCAATTGGTATCAAAATTTGCAATATATATTTAATATTTTCAATTGGTATCAAAAACGTACAAAATTTCATTTTCTATTGGTATCAAAAATTTACAAGACATTTTAAATTGGTATCAAGATATTTTCAATTGGTATCTTTTAGTATCTTAAAATTTTGTTTACTTTCAATTGGTATCTCAAAAATGTTTTGTTTATTTTCTATTGGTATCATAATGTTTCGATGTATACTTTTATCATAAATTGATAAAAAATTTCAATTGGTATCATAGTGTTTTGATATGTATTGCTTATATGCAAGGGAAGCTTAACATCTTCTCTATATATAAATTCATGTTGAGTGTATCTCATATTGAGGAGCTTGACCTCTCTTCTCTATGTCTTACACGTGTGTAGAGGGAGCTTCACATCTCCTTTTATACATTGTATATTATGCGTTATGTGATTAGGGTTAGTCATCTCTTTTTTATGTAATGCATGTATGCAGAGGGAGTTAACTTTACGTCTCTCCTCTTCATGAATGTATATCGCATATACATCCTTCTTGTTTGATTTGACAAAAAGGGGGAGAAATTTTTTTTGAGTTTATTTATGCCCCTTTGTTGATGATTTGACAAAAAAGGGGAGAGGAATTTTGGAGTTTTATATATGCATGTTTATTTCATTCCTTGTTTTATACAAAAAGGGAGAGAAGAATTTTGAGAGTTTTATATATGCATGTTTATGCATGATTATTTCATTCCTTGTTTTATACAAAAAAAGGAGGAGAAGAATTTTGAGAGTTTTATATATGCATGTTTATTTTCTTGTTTAATGCATATATGTGTAGTTTGGTTTATGCATTCATAGCTTATCTTTATTGTTTATTGTTATGCATGAGTTAAGGGGGAGCTTCTATGAAGCTTAACTTTAATCCATGCATATATAACTCCATGAGTTTTGTCATCATCAAAAAGGGGGAGATTGTTGTCCCAGAGGCCCATCACTCTAGTTTTGATGATGATTAACTCATGTAGTTATAATTTACTAATAATCTTGTGTTTAAATAGTTTCAGTGATTGACCAAAATATTAGTAGGTGTTTAGCTTCAACAAAGGAGTTTTGGAGCTATTTCATGTTGATTCAAGAGCTCGCGCGTCAAGATCGCATCTAGCACTCGGTTGGAGTTAAGCTCGTTGGATCGTGTTTGGATCGAGTCGGCTTGGAGACAAGAAGACTTCAGTTTGTGTTTAGTTTAGATTGTTTAGATCTTGTATAAAGGTAGATAGTATTGATATGCTCAAGTTCACACACACAAGTTTAAAGTTTATTGGTTTTGATTTTCGGTCTAACGGTTTTTAGATTTCATGTCAAAAACATAGATATATATATATATCTTATATGTATATTGGATTCTATCCATATACAATATGCTTCAAAGTTGTTTCAATATCATGTTTTTGGATTTACATGAGTTTTGGAGGAAACGGTTTTCCATTTTAAAAATTCAAGTTTTGAAAAATACTGATTTTTGTTTAAAGCCTAATTTCAATATCACAAAAATGTTTCAAATGGTTTGTAATGTGTTGAATTTTAGTCACATATATTTGTATTTCAAAGATCTTACAAGAACTTATTTTTGTGGAATTTATGTGATTTTATGGGATTTTATAGAAGTTAAAAAGACAAGTTTTTAATCCCCAAAAAATTGTGACCTGGCCTTCTGCCGGTCGACCGGTCCGGTCGACTGATGTGCACAAACGTGCACAGGCCATTTAGGCTGGAGGGCCGGTCGACTGACCCGATCGACCGTCAAAGAGCTCTGCTATCTGGATCTGGCCCCGGTCGATCGGACGGTCGACCGGCAGAGAGCTCTGCTCTCTGTATCCAGGCCTCGGTCGACCGGGCGGTCGAGCGATGGCACAACGGTCGGAAATCCGACCGTTGGCTGGTCGACCGGACAGTCGATCGACAGCACAAATTTTCTGCTGTCTCAGCCCAACGGCTAGTTTTTGGATTGGGTTATAAATACCCATCCCTTTGGGTTGTTTTGAAAAAGAATTTCAAGAGCATATTTTCCCATCTTCTTAAGTGTTTTAGCAACAAATTTTCAAGAGTTTTTCGGCTTAAAGATTTTATCTTTATTTGTTTAAAGGGTTGGAAAATTCAAAGAAAAAGAGAAGTCTTTGGGAATTATTTTTTATCTTCATTTCTATTTTATCCTAGAAGTTTTCCCAAGTATTTTCTTTGTGATTTTGATTTTCAAACTCTTTATTTCCTCACACTTGAGCTATCTATCTATCATATCTATTAGGATCATTGTTTTGTAGGAAAATTGGTTTGTGGTCTTTAAGATCACCAAGAGTTGTAACCTTCCTTATATTTGTTGGTATCTCTCTTGTGTAGAGGTGATTGTGGAGGTTGTGTTGGTATCCCTCTAAGTGTAGAGGTGATTGAGATTGTTGTTTGGCTTCGTGCCTTGTCCCTCTAGTAAGAGGTGATTGTGTCGGCTTTGTGCCTATCCCTCTATTGAGAGATTGATCTTGTGTGGCTTTGTGTCTTGCCTCTTGTGTAGAGGTTGTGGTCGTTTGAGAGAGGAGTTGTGTACTCCAAAGTTGTATTACCCAAATCCTCAGTAGAGGTTCCCTGTGTAGGATGTCCTGTGTGGATGATTTAGTGGAAATCCTTATGTGTGAAGGCGGGGACGTAGAGCAGTGACTCGAACCTCGAAACATATCTTGGTGTTTGCGTTGATCTACTATCTCTTAACTCTCTCTTTTATATCTTGCATTGATTCATATTGCTCATATTATATATGCTTGGTATTGTTTGTGTGCCTCACTTGTGTTGAACCAAGAGAGCTTTACATAGCACCTCAACTCTTATTTAGAGGAATTTAGAGAAGATAGTCCAGAGCCCGTCACCGGGAATTCGGCTATACTCTTTGGTTACACTAAGTGTGTTGCAATTTGTTTTTAATTCCGCATCATTTGTCATTAGATCAGCCATACACCTATTCACCCCCCCCCCTTCTAGGTGTACTGTCATATATAATGGGTAATTATTAGGGTGGCAATGTGTAAGGTAATGCCCATTTACCTAACTTATTAAAGTAAGGGTTAGAGTACTTGTTTGGTACAAAGAGGTAGGGCATATGGTCTTTTATGTGAATAAATATGGTATGGGTAAAGGTTTAGTTCCTAACGAATTCACCAATTTAACCATCTATTCCAGGGAGTTACTTCTATAAGTTTACAGTGATACATGAAGAATAAAATTATAAATAGACTACTTCAAAGTTCAAACTAACAAAAAATCGTAATGACTAGATCAATAATTATGTATCAACTAAGCAGTGAGGTCTAGATCATAATGTATCAGTGTTGGCCATATTTTCTCAGTTTCACTGAGAAACAATCGGAATCATACTATATAAACTCAGTTTCGGCAGCTACCTCCCTGCTTTGGCAATATTTTGGTTCATAAAAGAGAGATTCAATTCGTATAGACCATGTTCTGGCCTGTACAGGTATGTATTGGTCCTATATCAGCATTCGTTACACTCTACTTCGAGATGCAACATGCCAAAACTTGAAATAAACTTTTTTAAAAAAGATTGAAGACAGAAGTCCAATGACTAGTACATCTTAAATGAAAGTATGAAGTATAAGTCAAAGAAACATACCTACATTACTACATGCATATATATAGTCGGCGCATACATGTATATAATGTATTGTGTGTGTGTGTAGAGAGAGAGAGAGAGAGAGAGAGAGAGAGAGAGAGAGAGATGGGTCCTTTGGGAAAGATATGGAGATGAATTCAATGTTAGGCCGTTCAAATTGAAGATCAACTCCAACAGAGTTAATCTACATTGTTAAGCGTGCTTAAAAACAAATATTTAAGTGTTTTGATATCAAGTAGACACAAAATGAATGGCCGATATAGCGAGTTGGTTAGTTTAACTGTGTAGAATATTTGAAACTTAACAAAAGTTGGTGTGTGCGGGTTTTTAAATGTTTAGATCATGATCAAATGATCGGATCGAGAATTTGTATCTAAAGTCATAGATCCAATTAATATGCTGCTTTCGACCATCCATTTTGTGCCTACTTGATGCATGAACAAGAAAACTACAAAACACTTGATTTTTTATTTTTTTTAATTACTTTAAATAATGTAGATCAACTTCAACAGAGTGGATCTTGTATTTGAATGTCGTAGCATTGAATTTGAGTGGGAAGGATTCATGCTCAAATTCCCCCGAAAGTAGCCAAGGCTACATATATATACATATGTAATATTTTTATACATATACATACATGAGTATGTATTTATTAATAATCAAAACTGAATATATCCGTAGATACACACACAAATAAATGTGTGTGTGTGTATATATACATGCATAAATAAATATCAACAAACATCAAACCCAAACTGATACTTTTTTAACTAACAAACAAAAACTGATACTCGAAATGAGGCTATCCAAGACTAATAAGGTAACTGAAAGTGAGTTCTCAAACCTTTGGCAAATGTTTGTATTTATTTTTCATTATTTATGTCTTCTGTTCTCATTATCCATATATTTATCAGGTTTTACATTTAAACTTAAGATTTTATAGACAAAAATCTTTTTTTACCATTTTACACATTCTACCCGCTCACCTATAGGTAAAAACAATTTTACCCTTGAAGCGTAGGCAATGTGCAGATTTAAATTACTCGTTAGAATAAGAGTCAAAGTGTTACGTATTAGGATAAGGGTTAGGATAAGACCCTTTCCTACTCATTGCCATCCCTTAGTGATTATAGGATTCTCCCGAAATAACAGGCAGAGAAATAGATGAGAGTCAAAAGTCCAGGAGGGGTGGGGGGAGGGGGGGGGGGAGAGGGCAGATGTGGTAGCAAGGGTGCCTACCTATATAGCACGGTCACTGCCTGCCTATATTGCACATTTGCACAATCACTTCTACAGTGAAAGCATATTGTGTTGGACACATAGGCTAGGTCGCACAGATACATATATGAGTAACAGATACAATATAACACATTACAGAGACACGGAAAACTCTCAAATAATCCAGGATATAGACACTGATGCATACATCAATAATCAAAATATCTGTATATGTGAGTTAAAGTTATTTCTTTGAAGCATAAATTTGTAAGTTTGTAATGGTTAAGAAAACTACAAGTCACGAAATATAAAATATTTCCATGCAATATAAATCAATAGTTACGAAAATATTCATAAATCTTAGTTAAGAAGTGGACAAATCATATTAATGTATCTACAAATCAAATGGAGTTAGACCGTACATGCATTAGGCTTTTAAACCTTCAGTTTTGGATTGGATACATGTCTTTAAAACAATGTATGGGGTACGTTCCAAATTTTAGGATAGATTAAAAGAGTATAGCAAGGATCCATCAAGTATAAGAATATCCAAGTATCGATTACATATGGAATATGGGTATGTATCTTTCACTTCAAGTAATAGTGCAACATAGCATATAGGACATATCACATCCTATTTGGTGTGTAAAACTCTAGGATTTCTTGTGTGGGTGTGTCATAATGTGTCATGACAATGCCGGCATGCCCACATCCATGTTGCTCAGATGCAACAGTCCAGATACCTATTGTACTCGTATCTAAACCTAACATGCTTTAAGCTATACTGGCCTAAACCAAATAAGCTTAAGGGTGCTCTTACTTTATCCTACCCATTTCAGTTTAGGTTCTGGTTACTGAGCACTCTATTAACATAATTATCTACTATTTCCTTTAACTAGGAGGTCGATCATTAAATTCATCGTGTTAGATATGTAAGAATCATGACTGAAATATAGAATGCAGCAAAAATATTATGCAAGATTATTTGGTTAATCAAATTGTTATCATGATCAACACTAGACGTAACACATACCTTTAGAAAGAAAAATAAAATATGAACCTAAAGCATTTTACGGATCTCTATAAAGTACTGTTTATTTGGATATAGTGAGCTGAAAATAGATATATCCAAATCTATTGCGTTCAAAACCAATACCCAAATCAGAAACAATGTTCTTATTAGGTTGGAAATTCATATCCAAACCCAAAAATTTCAGGTTGGCTTCAGATGGGATAAGTGGATCCATTGACACCCTTATACAGAAGAAGAATTGGCAGTCACATTCTTTTTCCTTATCACATCCCCATCAACTAAGGGCAAATATGTAATAAGTGGTTTGGTATTACAAATGTTTATGTTCATGGCTGATATAGGTTTTGGAATGAAGACTATACAAAATGAAACAGGCATGGGTTTTTTCGATGTTCTGAAACTATACAGGTTTAAAAGAAAATGATTTTCAAAAATAACCGCACACGTCTTCCCCTCATTTAAACCTGCACAAACATAGGGAGGAAAACTAATAAAATCTTCTCAAGAATTTAAATGTGCAATTTTGCAAAGGAGTATGCACGTAAAAGACGGGAAAGAGACATAAATGATGCATTTTGGTGAATACATGTGAGTGCATGCACACAAAAAAGAATGAGCATACAAATTGGTGAACAACTGGCAATGTTCAACGAGTATGATGAATAACTTAATGTTACTCTGAAAACTTTTAGATAATCCAGCAAATGAGTTCGAGTTAAAAGTTGAATTTGAATATCAACCTTGGTCTGCTATTCACTAAATGAACTTAAAACAGTTTAATCTCCGAACAGCTAACTTATTTGACAAATGAAGTTTGACCCAATGTTACCTGATACGTGGATTGCTTTGGTACGCAGTATGAAAACGGGAACAGGAAACGCAAGCAGCCCAAACGCAGTACGGTAGGGGTAGCAATCTTTGGATTGATTAGTTGGAAGAAAATATGTTTACCCAAAACACGAAATGATTTTTCAATGTGTGTGTCACGTAAGCACACCACATATTTAATGAACAATGTTCTAAAAAGCGGTTTCAGTATGCGCGCGGTCCGGGAGCGCATAATGCTTAAAAGGTTTAAACGGTGATTAAACGGATTACACGTTTTATTATTATTTAAATATATAATAATACTATAATACTTAATATATGCAAATATGAATTCTATAAACTCTAAAAAAATAACCATAAAAGATATATCAAACATAACTTGAAAAATTAAATTGCTAGTACTAAAATTAAAAAGTAATAATGTCAATCAACTCAAAGTGCATCAATGTACCTCCATTTAGAAAAGTAATAATGGATCGGGTTTGAGTTCAGTTAGCTTAATGAGTTTGAATATTGAACTCATTTAGAAAATGATTGAATAACGTTTTAAACGGACGCTAATTAATCACCGATTAGACGCTTAATCGTCGCTTAAGCTAATTAATCGCCTGGCTGAGTAATCCGACCGCTTTCTTCAAGTTCTGTTCGGCTTCAAGCCGAAAACATTTAAGCGGACGATTAATCGGCCGCTTAAACCTTTTTTTAGAACACTGTTAATGAAATGTTAAATATTCAAATAACACTTAGACAAGCCACACATGAGCTTCCTTTCTTTTTTTTTTCAACCTTAGTATATAAGGCTTTTTTCGTCTCATTGCTTTACTTTATAATTCATTAATATTCTGATTCGCCAATTTTGCCCATCTAAATTGCAAACTTACCACGATTGACAATGCGTGACTCTGGAACAGATCGTGAAGGATTTGATGAATTCGGCAACCCAGGTATGAGTTGTAGCTCAGTTTGTTAATTGTATTCAAGCTTAATCAAGCAACAAACAAACTTCTTGGATTTAAGACGAACCAAAACAAACCTAAAAGAGGTCAATCAGAGCTCAAACTTGCATAAAGATAAATAAACAATGTTAAGATTTATTTTTAGGCCTTGCTTGGTTGGAGCTGTAAGGATGTAGGTGCAAGGGATTTTCAGGAAAAGAGTTAAGGGGGTGTAGGAGTCACATTTGAGGTTACTCCTACACCAGCTAAAGGCTCACATAGAAGTTAAGCATTTTCCCCAAAAAGTAGGGAGCAAAGTGCCAAAAAATATTTAAAGACCCAAGTTCGACTTTCATACCCCAACCCTTATCTTATAACTCTTGCTCAAAATGGTTGTTGGCAAGTTTTAACACCTTACACTCAACTAAATCTTGTTGCCAAACAAGGCATGATATCCTTATTTGCAAATTATCACACAGAAATTTTCACCTGCCAGAAAGGAACATATAATTATGGCAACAAAACTCCTAGGTTACAGCAAACTTCATCAGACATCCACGAAGAAAAATCGAAGTCATAACCATCATGAAGAAACATAAGCTTTGTCTTTACTAAGAATAATGTATTTAGAAGAAACATAACAGCCCTTAACCAACAAAACCTCTGCTTGATAAAATAACATCAAGATGATGGAAGTTTTTAAAAAAATATGATTGACCGGGTAGCAGAAAATAGAAATCTATGCTAAAGAAATGTGTTCCTTGTTTCAGATTCAGATATGCCCTAAAGCTCAAAAAGTCAAAAAATTTCATTTTCACGTGATAAACTCAGCCAACTAACTGCCAGATCATATTGACAAGATATATAGCAACATAGGCTTTAACTCCGTGCTATCATGCCCTTTTAATTAATGTTTAAAATCTGCCAAAAGACAAAAATAAACCGCTAACCGTGACTCTACCATCTCCAGATTTTTACTATACTCAACATATTCCTAATATTAATCTCTAGTTCTCCACTATAATAACACAAACCCCTCCCGGATTCTACGATTTAAAATGCATGGACTTATGACAAGCTTGACTACCGAATGAGTGCTCAACAGAAAAGAGGTAACAAGGTGCATGTAACATGAATTAGACATGCCGTAACCGAGAATGGACACTCATTGAATTAGTGGGATGCAAATAGTCTTACAATAAAAACTCTATAGAACTATGGAACCTATCAAGAGCCTATTGTTATTACTAGAAGTTGGAGGGGGGGAATGCATCTAAACAACCCAAAGTAATCTCCTAAGCATCCATCAAAACAGAAATTTCTTTTCAAAGTGGTAATTCAACAGTTTATCCTTGTATGTTGTATGGTTAAAAGAAAAGGCAAATGTAATGCTGATGATTTGCCT
This sequence comes from Agave tequilana, assembly GCA_038442645.1. Classification (NCBI taxonomy): domain Eukaryota; kingdom Viridiplantae; phylum Streptophyta; class Magnoliopsida; order Asparagales; family Asparagaceae; genus Agave; species Agave tequilana. The sequence goes on from JAVJIF010032933.1 coordinate 87,278, forward strand.
ACCTATACTTCCTACAGTGTACCCTTGTACGTTGTATGGTTAAAAGAAATCACATAATACAATAAATAGTTATCTCACTTCTACAACAGAACACACTAAATTGAACTTATGAATCACAAAATCACTTGTTGCTTCCTTCGCCACAGACATTCACTGAGGAAAAATAATAATAGAGTCAATTAAGAAAATTAGGTCATCAAGACAGCTGGCAACAAAAATAAGCTTCCCTTTTTAAGAAGGAACTTAGGGCGGGTATGTGTGTTGGTTTTGGGTGTGCGAGTGTGGGGCGTTGTGCTTCAGGGTAACGGTAAATTCATTCTGCCATCTCTAATATCTAAACCAGATCTTGACCGAGTAAAGTGAAGTAATTACTTCCGAACAAGCAGACGTAGAACAATCACCGTAAAGTCCATCAGGAACCTATCTTTCTGACAAGCGAAACTAAATATCTCTCCTTTATCCATCAAAGAAACATAAGCTCAGCTAATTTCCATCTCTCTTTGATCCATGTATGTCTTGTACTACGAAATTAAAAACTCCACAACTCAGATCGAAGAAATATCATACTTAATCTTGCTTCGAAATTGTAGAGAATCATCAGAAGAAAAAAAATGAAAAAAATGAAAAGCAAAACGCGAGAAGAAGAAAGGGGACAAGAAAACCCTAGGCAGCAAAAGGGAAGGGCATACCGCCATAATCGGTCCGAAGGCGCTTGACAGGAGCGGGGACCAGGGCCACGGGGGCCGGGTACCGAGCGCCGCCGTAGCTCCAGTACGCGTCCGCCATTGGAGACGAGGGGAGAGAAACTAGGGTTCCTCTTTTTCTTCTCTCTCTCTCTCTCTAGGTTTTCCTCAGAAAGCGGGAAAAGAGAGTGAGGAAGAACTCCATCAGAGTGAGCGTGGGGCCCGGGACCATTCACGTGGGTGGGGATGTGGGTATCTGTAGCCTGAGAGAGAAACTGATTGTCTGAACTGTGGTCAAAGGAGAAGCTATGTTTTCCGTTGCGGGCAAATTGTTTCGTCTCGGCCGAAATATGACCGAAATATCGGGCAAATTTCTAATGATATTTTAAATCTTAAAAACAATAGGACACATAGATTCTTGATTATTGATGCAATAGTTTATCTGAAATTTATTAAATTATTATTATAAATAAGAAAAGAGACATAGTTTTCCTTCTACCTTGGTGGGCCTTGGGTAGCTATGGGCCCAATCACCTCATAACCCCTTACTTCTTGAACTCAACTTTCTGAAAAGTTATTCGGTGCTCTCAGAACATGTGATGTGGTGCTCAAGAAGAAGCGAGAGATAGAGAAGAGGTCATATATCTCTCGCTTCTCCCTGAGCACGTGCTTGGAGAGCATGTAATAGTTCCCCAACTTTCTAAATTTATATATTTAGAATCATATTCAATAGCTTGTTGGGTATGGAATGGATCCTAGATATAGATCTAATTTATTTTTAGATCTAGATATATCCTTATCCAACTCTGACATTAATTATTATGTTTGATACCTAAATGAATCTTAAATTCTGGTTTACAAATGGGTCCAACAAATTTATAGAGGATCTTATCCCCATTACCACTCTAAAGGGTTGTCATAGGCTCATAGAATAAGTTGGAAAAGTTGATACGGATAGCTTAGTTTATACTTTTTAAAGTAAAATCACAGCCTAGTATTGAACATGAGACCTCTCAAATCCACGTTCTTACTTTACCTCTAAGTTAAGGTTTTCAGTGGTTACTAGATATGCTTGAAATATGGACTAGAAATGGGTTCGTCGCTAAAATATGATGTAATATAAAAAAAATTTGAGGGTCCCCTCTCTCTTTCGACAAGGGACATCAACGCCTGCTTTTCGATGAGAACTCCACCATATCCGTCCGGACAAGGGTTGGCGGATTCTTGCCATGGGTGGCCAGTTTTGATATGGGGTGGCGATTTTTGACGAGTTTCCTTTAAATCCGGCCAAGGGATGGTTATCTCGACCGTCCCTAAAAACCATTGACTAATCTAGACTTTCCGTTCATGGATCTCTATGTTCTCGGGTTACAATCATTCATTAATCTCGGTTGTTCATTCACGGATCTCTGCTTTCTCAACATCAATCATTCACGAACCTCGATTGTCCATGGGAAACTCATCTTTGGGTATACCAACCTAACTTTGGTTCAACAACCAACAGTAGAAACCGGCTTAACCATCCATAAATCTTCACCGTTAGTGGGAAATCAAACCTTGGTCAACTCTCAACTCACTGATCTGCCTTCACATTGAACTCCATCCCCCATGGGCCATAACCTACGCTTTGATACCGTTGTTGGGGAGTTTTGCGGGACTCCACGAGGGAATACAATACACAATAGGTCTCAAAATAGAGGTTGAGAACCATTATAACCCAAAAGTTTAAATTAATAGATAAATAGCTCACTTTCTATTTAAATCCATCACTTTTCTATTTATTTTTCAATGTGGGAGTACGATCGCACATGAATACCTAACATCAGAGAGTTAGTGCATCCGATTTGCTTGGAACTAACCATGACACTCTAGACCCCGGATCTTCTTCTTTGATGTCAAGCGCAACCATAGAAGATTGCAATTCTTGATGCTCCGTTGGAGTATGTGAATTATGAGTATTTGGAATCAATCATAGATACAGAGGAAATCGTTTATTCATCTTTTGTTTGAACGGAAGGGAGAGACTATCTAGTTGGTCACGGTTGCCAGGACCATATAACATAAAAATATCAAACAAAATGATGTGCAATCCTGCACTGCTCCCATGTTATTGCACTTCTAACAACTACTTCAATAAAACCTTTGGAGAGATTGTCAGTTGATTCTGCACTACTGAAAGTAATTAACAAAAAAAATGAAAGACAAACTGGTGGAGGGATCAAAATATACAATTCACCAGCTCAACTCTACATCACATTAGATATAGTTCTTTCTGAAATCCTTCCATGGCTGCTTCTATGCTTCCTTGTGCTTATGATGACTCCACCTATGCCTCCTACCAACATATTTGAGCACCTCATCAATGAGAACCACAGGGAACGAAACCAAAATAACCAGAAGCCATTCGTTTAGACTCAACGGAACAATGCCAAAGACACTCGCCAGAAATGGAACATAAAGGATGAGAATATGGAGGCCAAAGGAAACCATCATAGCTACTAGAAGCCAAGGGTTCCTCCAAGGAGGCATTCGAACCAAGCTGTTATCTTCTGATAAGGCATTCAGCGAATTAAACATCTCGATCGCTACCAAAACAGATAGAGATAAGGTCATTGCCTTCACTTTTCCTACAGTGAAGTAGTCACAGGGGTCGGAAAAGGAAATGACTCGGTTGCCTGCCAAGAACGGATCCGGGGAAAAATCTACCCATGTATGGCACTCTCCCCATGTCCGGAGTTCATAAAGGGAGACCAGGCTGTGGCCATCACTAATGAGGTCGATACCCATAAAAGAGGGCTGAGTATACCACAAGATGAAGATTCCAACAGTTGCTAAACCAACATAAGAACTAATCACCTGTAATCATGAAAGAAAGAATTAGCACCTGTGATTAAATCAGGACCAAATTTGCACATTCTACATTGATTTTAGCACCTAATGTATATGATACCTGTGCCAAAATACCAAGTCAAAAGAATGTTGCCTCACATGTGATCACAAAACATTGAAACTTGTAATTGAAATATATATATGTGGAATATTTATCCCTATTTAACACGAACTTGATTTGTTCAGATTTATAGCAACAAAGATCACCCTATACTTGAAATTTTTTAAGGAGCATTTAGATTATCTTAACAATTATAGGATAGGTATCAATCAACTTAAGCTATATAAGATGTATATAACAATGGCTAAATGTACAGTAACACTTTTATTAGGAAGAGTTGAACAATAGGGTGATAAAGTTTATTGTACCAAATCTATGAGGAGGTTTCAACTTTTCTAGCATTGAATGCATTATTATTACAAGTTTTCACTTATCAGTGATCCTGATGCCAGGCACCCTAACAGATTTATGTTTAGACAGTACATGCAATGAAGCAAGGAATATATACAGCCCTATAAGGATAAGACCTGTCAAAACCTGAAGCACTGAATGATGCAGAAAATACTGCTCCAGTTTTTAAATGATTTCATGACTCGGAAGATTGTATTATCCGGGAGCGAGCTGACAGTATTCTTACCAGATATCGGAACATAACCCAAGAGTTGATCAAGGGATCATTGCTCTTCCTTGGTGGTTTATGCATGATATCAACATCAGCAGGGTTGAAACCAAGGGCCGTTGCAGGAGGACCGTCAGTAACCAAATTAACCCAAAGAAGCTGAACGGTATTAGGCATTCAGGTATACCCAATGCAGCAGTCAAAAAGATGGAGATGACTTCTCCCACGTTAGACGATATCATGTACCTATAACAATAGGAGGCCAATGATGTTAAATCCTTAAGACAAATGGAAGCAATGACAAAATGATCACTCATGTACCTAATAAAAGATTTCATGTTATCATAGATGGAGCGTCCTTCTGCAACAGCTGCAACAATTGTACTGAAATTATCATCTGCTAGAACCATATCAGAAGCTTCCTTTGCAACCTGAAAAGGAAATTACCGTATTAATGTTGAACCAAGCAATTCTTACAGTCCAGGGAAAAGAAAGAAATGTGGGAAATATTTCAACATGTGTGAGCTCACATGTATAAAAGTGTATGGCTATCTTAAAGTATAGTCTAAATTAATTGTGATCGAATTAAGTTAATAATTGGACTATGGGTATTAAATTATCATGGATTTAATGTGAAGAGATAATTACGCAATTTCTAATTTGTTAAAGGGCCAAATTGGAAAATGGAATAAGTCTTGTTATTATATAAGGGATCACGGTCCCCAAAAGAACGTATACTCTTTTTCTCTTTGACATCTCTTCAAGCACAGAGAAACCTTAGAAGGATACGGATCTTTTGAAAGGTCATTCTCATCCCAACAATTCAAGCAATTCAGTCATTGATCAAGGTACGCTTCCGCCTTTGTTATTTTAATCTTCTCATGTCTTTGAATATTCAAACATGCTAGATTTATGATTTAAGATTTGATCCATGATAAAGTTATGGCCTTTGATCTTGTCTATTTCAAAGATATACATTATAGATCCAATCCTTTTATTGTTTAGTTTAAGATCTAACAATTGGTATTAAAGCCTCCCCGTTGAAGATTCATAGATTTGGGAATTAAAGTTTAAAACTTGAAATTTTATTCATACTTTCATGAAATATAGATTAAATCTAATGAATCATATTACATGATTACTTTGGATTTGGTAAAAACTTCCCTTTTCTCCAGATTTATGGATCTGAAATCTCAGATCTGAATTCTAAATAATAAAAAAAAATTAGGATTTCAGATCTGTTTTTCATATTATTAAAAAAATAAACTGGGAAGTAGGTGGCATGGCCACCGAGGTCGCGCCCAGGCACGACCCGCATTGGCAGGCCGCGCCTCCTCGGTGCCCTAGTTCGCCGCGCATCTTAAGGCGGCGCCCAGGCCGACATCTAGTATACTGTGGACCCCTTTTTTGGGACAATTTTGGGACTTTTAAATTTTTTAAACGAATTTTTATGTACATTCAGTAAAATTTTAAGATTGTCCAACATTTAATAAAACTAATTAAAACAAAATGTCAACAAAGTGATCTCTCTTGTGTAGATTGACTTCTTGAGAATGCTAAGATGTTTGTATGTGTGAATTCATGCGAGTATTAACCGGCCCAAAGGAAAGATAATATTTAGCCGAATTGCATATACATCTGTGATGATAAATGTGTGACAATTATAAGTTTTTCATGTGAACAATAAATTGATTCAAAGATAAATTTATTATTTGATAGGATTTATTGTCAACATCTGATTACTACACCATGAGTATCACTTACAAGTTAATATTACTGTTCAAAAAGTTGATATTAATGTCATGCTAGGTATCTTGAAATGTATTCCATAATTATTTAAATTTAAAAGTCACTTATTTGATTATGTGTGAACATGCATGCTTATTTAATTTATTCTCTGTACAGTTATTATATTGCTGCTAATATATCTGCAATCCCATGCTCAATGGGACAAACTTCAAGGAATGGAAAGAGAATGTTCTAATCGTTCTTAACTGCATGGATTTAGACCTTACACTAAGGATAGAGAAACATGCTTCTCTTACAGCTGAAAGTTCTCCTGATAATAGGAAGAACTTTGAGAAGATAGAACGCTCTAATCGCATGAGTCTAATAATCATAAAGCGTGGCATTCTGGAAGCCTTTCGAGGTGCAGTATCTGATGAGATAACTTTGGCTAAAGATTTTCTTGCCGAAATTGAGAAATATTTTATAAAGAACGATAAGACAGGAACAAGCATGCATTTAGCTAGCTTGATTTTTATGAAGTATAAGGGTAAGAAAAACATAAAGGAGTACATCATGCAGATGTCTCATATTGCTTCCAAGCTTAAGACACTAAAGCTCGAGTTGTCTGAGGATTTACTCGTGCATTTATTATTTTTCGCTTCCTGCATAATTCAATCAATTTAAGGTCAGTTATAACTGTCAAAAGGAGAAATGGACTCTGAATGAACTCATTTCATATTGTGTGTAAAAAGAGGAAAGGCTTAAGCATGTAAAATATGAAGTAGTCATCTTGTCAAGACTGAAAAAGATAAGGGCAAGAAAAAAAATGAAGCTGCTAAGGGTCCAGATTTAAAAAAAAACCTAAGGAAAGTGAATACTGTTTCTTTCATAAGAAACCTGGACACATAAAGAAAGAATATACAAAATATCATGCTTGGCGTGTCAAGAAACCTAGGTATGTTCTTTACTTTGGTATGTTCTGAGGTTAATTTAGTTTCAATACTTAAAAACACTTTGTAACCCCCTGATCCCTGAGATACGTATCACAGTATCTGTACGCGATACGACGTACAAACTTGATTTGACCTTCGTGATAGTCCGATTGAGCTGATTCAGTTTCAAAAATCATTTTCTAATATTTTAAAATTTTCAAGATTTTCTGGAATTTTTCTGAATTATTTTGGGAAAACTCCGTAGTCGGTGTCGACTGCTACCGAGAACCGGCCTTCCGATTTTTAATTCACAATCAGAGTAGTATTTTGAGAATCCGCTTACATCATGTGCCTTAGAATCGTGTTATCTACATTAGGATATTTTTGGAAAATTTTCTGAATTTATCTTAAATTGGGCCAAACCGGTGTCGCCCGGTACCAGCGTCATCTTCCAGGATTTTTAATTTGTAAACCGGATATAATTTCTACAAACCGTTTTCATATTACGTCTCAGGATAATATTCTCTATTTTCTGTAATTTTTGGGCACCGTTCGGAGCTAGTCAAGTTTTCACCTTAATAAACTAATATTTTATTTATTTATTTTTATTCTATTTCTATTTCTTTTCTTCTTTCTTCTTCTCTGGATTCTTCTCCAAATTTCCCACCGCCATTCTTTCCACCGCCTCAACTCTCTCTCTCTCTCTCCCTCTATTAAAATCTCTCCCTCCCTCTCTAATTCAAAAATCCTCTCTCTCCCCCCCTCCCTCTCTCTCCCACATACATGTCTGAAGGGGGTTGTCTGACATTTACCCTTTCTTTGTTTTGGGGTTTTCCAATTCCAACTTGGATAGGTGCAGTTTGAAGGAGGTTGTGACAATATTTTGGCATTGCTTGCGATCTCTGTTTCTTTCTTTCTGGCTCCTCTTCTTCTTCGTCTTCTCCATGGGAATATGACTCGATTTTCTCTCTCCACCTCTCTCTCACACACCCCCTCTCACTCTCTCTCTCTCTCTCTCACGCTCCTTTGGGGCCGGAACTGCCGCCGGCGGCCGGGACCGCCGCCGGCAGGCCGGTCGGCCCGCGCAAGAACGCAGCAGCAGCAAGCTGCTGCTGCTGGCTTTGGGTTCGGGTATGAACCCGACCCATTAACCCTTTTGGGATTAAGTTGAAACCCAATAACCCTTACCCATTTAATTTGAGTGATGGGTTTGGGTAGGAGCCAAACCCGACCCGTGAAGAGCCCAACCCGCTCCAAAACCCATTAATTTGAGTGATGGGTTTGGGTAGGAGCCAAACCCGACCCGTGAAGAGCCCAACCCGCTCCAAAACCCATTAAAGGTAAAAGTGCAGAAAACCTCCTGATTCAGTTTATTAATTGCATTTGAATTATTTTTATTTACCTATTTAACCCATTTCTATTCCTTTTCGTAATCGGGCGATATCTGGAGCATCCGGACTCCGATTTGGACGATTCTGGATCCGTTGCGATCGTGGGAAAGAGAGCTACCTTCCTATGGTCAGTTTGTGAGTGTTTTCTTTTTAATAAATTATATTTATTCCTGTTTACTAAATTGAGTGATTGCTTTCGTTAATAAATCGTAATCATCGATAAGTCATAAAATAATATTTTCATCTGTTTCATGATTTCATATAACATATATTTCATATAACAGATAGGTGATAGATGATCATATTAAAATGGTTAGATTACTATGCCACATGTTTTTCTTGCATCTATCACATCTTTCACTTCATGGACATCAATCATGGTTACGTAGTACTGTTACATGTGCACTAATACACGCGTACTCCATTATACCAGATATTGTCACTATTACACTGTCACCCTTACCGACCCACCGATACACTGAACACTGTATTGCATGTAAATATCTGTTACACTATACCGTTATTTCACGTTGTTTCACCATTACATAGATACTGAGATTCACGACACTATTACTGCATGGTTGTGAACTACTGATATATTGATACGCTAGTACACTGGATACCGTCCTGTGCACAGTTACTTCATATTCTTACACCACTGTTATATAGACTCACTGATATACATGCATTGATTATCTATGTATTCCTGTTACATGGATCATGGATTATATTATTACTCCTGGATATTCATGTATTCTCGTTATATTGATCATTGTTTATGTCACATGGATTATTGTTACATGAGTAGTTCGTCTTGTATTCCCGTTACATGATTATTTCCCGTTATGATATTGATCTTCCCGTACTGGATACATGAGCTGTTGATATGCGATGTGTGGAACTAAGTGCCACGTGGATTCAAGCCACGGGGGCCACCTCTAGAATCCCACATCTATTGTTCCCGTTTCCCGTTATCGTGTTTCGTGCTATCAACAGAGCTCATGTCATGTTATCGTGTTACATGTACCATGTCTTGTACTTGTTCCTGATATACTGTATAGTGAAAGATAATAAAGATAACTTGGGTATGGGGGAGACTTGACGGTTGACTAGATCTTGTCGGGTGGATGTCTGGATCCATTGTTTGTCCCACTGCAGGGGACGGGGTAGTGCTGGCTACCGTCTGTTATAGCTCATGAGCTCCTGTTTATTGTTTTAGCTCATTGAGTTCCTGTTACATGTTACAGCCTTAGCGGGCTGGCCCTGGTCTCAGCAGCCAGGGGTCTGTTTAAGGCCGTGATCCCGGGTATGCACGGAATACACCTACCCGATAAGAACTCCTCGACCATGGGTTTCCAATTAACATAATAAAACAGTATACACAATAGTGACGTCGGGAACACTTGTTATTTGGTCACTCTCTCGTTTGGATAATGGTACCCGTATGCCATGTCCGGATGGGTTCGACTGGAGTGCGGGCTCCAGTATGAACTGCCAGTGGTATGGGACACAGGAAGAGATTGATTAAAATACAAGGTGGTACTGATTGTTATTATTGTATAAATAACATGACTTGCCTGATACATGTATACTCTTGTGTGGTTGTACTTGTTACTGTTCCTGTTGGGTTATCCACTATCATGTTCCCTGTAGACTTTGCTTACTTGTTACTGTTCCTGTTATTTTATTCACTATCATGGTACCTGTAGACTTTGCTACATTACCTGATGCTGTTACACTTCATGTGGTGACACACTCTTCATGTACACATATACCTTGCATTGCATGCCTTCGGTTCCTGTATATCACTATTCCCGTGTATGCACATCACTATAGAATGGTTGCATACTTCATCTACATGTTCACATACATCACGTCAGCAGTGTTTATCAGATTTACATATACACATGAGACTACTGTAGACATGACCCGATGATAACCTGCTAGGTAGTGATGATATTAAAATATGACATGTTTATATTTCTACTGTTTATTATATGCCTACTATATGGTATCACTGTTACAGAATCATGTATTATATATTATTATCGTGCTTGTATTACTATTGTATATATTACTACCTCCTTCATTTTACCACTCACTAGGTCGCTTTCTGACGACCCTGGGTTTGCGTGCCCAGGTTGGAGATCCGAGTTACCGTAGTATCAAAGAGTGCCTTGGGTTCCCATCGGAGACTCCTCATCGAGACCCTTCCTAGGTATCTTTATGATTTAGTACTGTTATCTTATTTATCTCTGTTTTTCCTATTTTTTGTGATCACTAACCTCTTTCTGCAGGTATTCTTGTACTTATTTCCGGCTGGAACCCTTATAACTCTAGAGGTGATTTCCTGTACTGAGGCTTAACGTACGCGTGAGTGTGTTTTCACCTCGCGTATGTACGTCGCCATAACGTCTCCGTATCCTTGGGATCGGGGCGTTACAGAGTGGTATCAGAGCCTAGGTTCACACCTGGTGTGGGTAACCACCTGGGTCAATACTCGGGCTCTTACCAACAGTACAATCAGATTCAGATTCAAGCTAGTTTGTATCTGAATTTGGGATTCCAGCAACAAGTACAAGAATACACTGTCATTGACAATTCAGTCCTTGCCTCGTTTGTATTCCTTCCTTCCAGTTGTCAATCAGAACATCCGATTTCCTTCTCGCTTTCCTTGCGTCATCTTGCTTCCCATCCGTTAGGATGAGTTCACTACCATACGTCTTCATCCCGAGTTCCTTATAGACAGCAGAGTGCGCAGCGGAAGTGTCGTGGACCCGTACCCTTTAGGCTTTGGGGTTGGAGATATTGTTCTCACACCTGAATAGAAATTGCAAGGACGCAATTTTTTGTAAGGTGGGGAGAAATGTAACCCCCTGATCCCTGAGATACGTATCACAGTATCTGTACGCGATACGACGTACAAACTTGATTTGACCTTCGTGATAGTCCGATTGAGCTGATGTCAGTTTCAAAAATCATTTTCTAATATTTTAGAATTTTCAAGATTTTCTGGAATTTTTCTGGATTATTTTGGGAAAACTCCGTAGTCGGTGTCGACCGCTACCGAGAACCGGCCTTCCGATTTTTAATTCACAATCGGAGTAGTATTTTGAGAATTCGCTTACATCATGTGCCTTAGAATCGTGTTATCTACATTAGGATATTTTTGGGGAATTTTCTGAATTTATCTTAAATTGGGCCAAACCGGTGTCGCCCGGTACCAGCATCATCTTCCAGGATTTTTAATTTGTAAACCGGATATAATTTCTACAAACCGTTTTCATATTACGTCTCAGGATAATATTCTCTATTTTCTGTAATTTTTGGGCACCGTTCGGAGCTAGTCAAGTTTTCACCTTAATAAACTAATATTTTATTTATTTATTTTTATTCTATTTCTATTTCTTTTCTTCTTTCTTCTTCTCTGGATTCTTCTCCAAATTTCCCACCGCCATTCTTTCCACCGCCTCAACTCTCTCTCTCTCTCCCTCTATTAAAATCTCTCTCCCCCTCTCTAATTCAAAAATCCTCTCTCTCTCCCCCCCTCCCTCCCTCTCTCTCCCACATACATGTCTGAAGGGGGTTGTCTGACATTTACCCTTTCTTTGTTTTGGGGTTTTCCAATTCCAACTTGGATAGGTGCAGTTTGAAGGAGGTTGTGACATTATTTTGGCATTGCTTGCGATCTCTGTTTCTTTCTTTCTGGCTCCTCTTCTTCTTCGTCTTCTCCATGGGAATATGACTCGATTTTCTCTCTCCACCTCTCTCTCACACACCCCCTCTCACCCTCTCTCTCTCTCACGCTCCTTTGGGGCTGGAACTGCCGCCGGCGGCCGGGACCGCCGCCGGCCAGCTGAGCTGGCCAGTCGGCCGCGCAAGAACGCAGCAGCAGCAAGCTGCTGCTGCTGGCTTTGGGTTCGGGTTCGGGTATGAACCCGACCCATTAACCCTTTTGGGGTTAAGTTGAAACCCAATAACCCTTACCCATTTAATTTGAGTGATGGGTTTGGGTAGGAGCCAAACCCGACCCGTGAAGAGCCCAACCCGCTCCAAAACCCATTAAAGGTAAAAGTGCAGAAAACCCCTGATTCAGTTTATTAATTGCATTTGAATTATTTTTATTTACCTATTTAACCCATTTCTATTCCTTTTCGTAATCGGGCGATATCTGAAGCATCCGGACTCCGATTTGGACGATTCTGGATCCGTTGCGATCGTGGGAAAGAGAGCTACCTTCCTATGGCCAGTTTGTGAGTGTTTTCTTTTTAATAAATTATATTTATTCCTGTTTACTAAATTGAGTGATTGCTTTCGTTAATAAATCGTAATCATCGATAAGTCATAAAATAATATTTCATCTGTTTCATGATTTCATATAACATATATTTCATATAACAGATAGGTGATAGATGATCATATTAAAATGGTTAGATTACTATGCCACATGTTTTTCTTGCATCTATCACATCTTTCACTTCATGGACATCAATCATGGTTACGTAGTACTGTTACATGTGCACTAATACACGCGTACTCCATTATACCAGATATTGTCACTATTACACTGTCACCCTTACCGACCCACCGATACACTGAACACTGTATTGCATGTAAATATCTGTTACACTATACCGTTATTTCACGTTGTTTCACCATTACATAGATACTGAGATTCACGACACTATTACTGCATGTTTGTGAACTACTGATATATTGATACGCTAGTACACTGGATACCGTCCTGTGCACAGTTAATTCATATTCTTACACCACTGTTATATAGACTCACTGATATACATGCATTGATTGTCTATGTATTCCTGTTACATGGATCATGGATTATATTATTACTCCTGGATATTCATGTATTCTCGTTATATTGATCATTGTTTATGTCACATGGATTATTGTTACATGAGTAGTTCGTCTTGTATTCCCGTTACATGATTATTTCCCGTTATGATATTGATCTTCCCGTACTGGATACATGAGCTGTTGATATGCGATGTGTGGAACTAAGTGCCACGTGGATTCAAGCCACGGGGGCCACCTCTAGAATCCCACATCTATTGTTCCCGTTTCCCGTTATCGTGTTTCGTGCTATCAACAGAGCTCATGTCATGTTATCGTGTTACATGTACCATGTCTTGTACTTGTTCCTGATATACTGTATAGTGAAAGATAATAAAGATAACTTGGGTATGGGGGAGACTTGACGGTTGACTAGATCTTGTCGGGTGGATGTCTGGATCCATTGTTTGTCCCACTGCAGGGGACGGGGTAGTGCTGGCTACCGTCTGTTATAGCTCATGAGCTCCTGTTTATTGTTTTAGCTCATTGAGTTCCTGTTACATGTTACAGCCTTAGCGGGCTGGCCCTGGTCTCAGCAGCCAGGGGTCTGTTTAAGGCCGTGATCCCGGGTATGCACGGAATACACCTACCCGATAAGAACTCCTCGACCATGGGTTTCCAATTAACATAATAAAACAGTATACACAATAGTGACGTCGGGAACACTTGTTATTTGGTCACTCTCTCGTTTGGATAATGGTACCCGTATGCCATGTCCGGATTGGTTCGACTGGAGTGCGGGCTCCAGTATGAACTGCCAGTGGTATGGGACACAGGAAGAGATTGATTAAAATACAAGGTGGTACTGATTGTTATTATTGTATAAATAACATGACTTGCCTGATACATGTATACTCTTGTGTGGTTGTACTTGTTACTGTTCCTGTTGGGTTATCCACTATCATGTTCCCTGTAGACTTTGCTTACTTGTTACTGTTCCTTTTATTTTATTCACTATCATGGTACCTGTAGACTTTGCTACATTACCTGATGCTTGTTACACTTCATGTGGTGACACACTCTTCATGTACACATATACCTTGCATTGCATGCCTTCGGTTCCTGTATATCACTATTCCCGTGTATGCACATCACTATAGAATGGTTGCATACTTCATCTACATGTTCACATACATCACGTCAGCAGTGTTTATCAGATTTACATATACACATGAGACTACTGTAGACATGACCCGATGATAACCTGCTAGGTAGTGATGATATTAAAATATGACATGTTTATATTTCTACTGTTTATTATATGCCTACTATATGGTATCACTGTTACAGAATCATGTATTATATATTATTATCGTGCTTGTATTACTATTGTATATATTACTACCTCCTTCATTTTACCACTCACTAGGTCGCTTTCTGACGACCCTGGGTTTGCGTGCCCAGGTTGGAGATCCGAGTTATCGTAGTATCAGAGAGTGCCTTGGGTTCCCATCGGAGACTCCTCATCGAGACCCTTCCTAGGTATCTTTATGATTTAGTACTGTTATCTTATTTATCTCTGTTTTTCCTATTTTTTGTGATCACTAATCTCTTTCTGCAGGTATTCTTGTACTTATTTCTGGCTGGAACCCTTATAACTCTAGAGGTGATTTCCTGTACTGAGGCTTAACGTACGCGTGAGTGTGTTTTCACCTCGCGTATGTACGTTGCCATAACGTCTCCGTATCCTTGGGATCGGGGCGTTACACACTTGGTGGTTAAACTCTGGTGCTACTACTCACATAAGTGTTTCTATACAGGGTTGTATGAACTACCGAAGGCCAAGTGATGGTGAAAGATACATCTTTGTGGTCAATAGAAAGTCGACAGAAGTTAAGAAAATAGGGCATTTTATGTTGTTATTAGGAACTGGTTTTAATTTGGACTTGAAAGACACTTTTGTTATACCGTCATTTAGACGGAATTTGGTTTCTGTTTCTGTATTGAACAAATTTGGTCATCATTGTTCTTTTGAAAATAATCAGTTTAGTTTTTCATTAAATTCAAATATTGTTCGTACTGGTTCATTGAGTATTTATGACAACCTTTATTTGCTTGACACTATTGCATCATATAATGAAACCTTGCATGTGGATTCACGTGGTACAAAACGTAAGCTAAATAAAGAAAATTCAGTAAGATTATGGCACAAGTGTTTGGGTCATATATCCAAATCTAGAATAGAACGACTTGTGAAAGAAGATATTTTGAATTCCCTTGATTTTTCAGATTTAAATGTCTGTGTTGAGTGTATCAAAGGAAAAACAAACCAAATATAAGAGATTAGGTGCAAACAGATCTTCAAGCGTCTTAGAATTGATACATACGGATATCTTTGGACCATTCTCTACGACATCTTGGAATGATCAACGATACTTTATATCATTTATAAACAATTACTTACACTATGAGTACCTATATCTCATTCATGAGAAATCGAGTCTTTAGACATATTCAAAATATTCAGAGTTGAAGTTGAAACTCAACTCAGCAAGAAAATTAAGCGTGTCAGATCTGACCATGGTGGTGAGTACTATGACAGATATGACGGTTCAGGAGAGTAATGTCCAGAGCCATTTGCTAACTTCCTAGAGGAATGTGAAATCGTCTCACAGTACACCATGCCAGGCTCACCTAGCATGAATGGTGTGGCTGAAATATGAAACAAGACTCTTAAGAATATGAGGAGTATGATTAGTCATTCTACCTTACCAGAATAACTCTGGGAAGAAACAATAAAGACATCAGCTTATGTCCTAAACAGAGTACCAACTAAAACAGCTGCCAGAACACCTTATGAGTTTTGGACAGGTCGAAAAACTAGTCTAAAGCACTTACATATTTGGGGATGTCCATCTTAGGCTAAGCCTTATAAGCCAAATAAAAAGAAATTAGACTCCAAAACAGTGAGTAACTACTTTATTGGTTACTCTGAGTGATCTAGGGGCTACAAGTTTTATGATCCCACTATTAAGTCAATTTTTGAAACGAGAAATGCAACATTTTTTTTTGAAGATGTTGAGTTTAAGGGAGAAATAAGGTAAGAGACATTGTCTTTGAGGAGGAATTAGTTATGATCCCTACTACTGCTTTTGACAGTGTACAGACTTTTATACCTATCATTGTGCGAGAAGCAGATATGGAACCTCATCAAGACAATGTTGAATAACTTTCCACTCAAGCTAAGGTAATTGTTCCTGAAGAACAAACTCAACAACCTCAAGAACATATACCATTAAGAAGATTCACAAGAGAGAGGAGAAATGTTATTCCAGATAATTACATAGTATTCCTCTAAGAATAAGAGGACATTGATAGATCAGTGGAAGGTGATCTAATCAACTTCCAACAAGCCATGCAGGATTCTGACTCTAAAAAATGGATAGATGCTATGAATGAAGAGTATAAGTCTATGCAAAACAATCAAGTTTGGAATCTTGTCCCATTACCTGAAGGTAAGAAGCCCATTGGTTGCAAATGGATATTTAAAATCAAGAGGGATTCAGAAGGTAATGTGGAAAGATATAAGACTCTTCTTATAGCTAAAGGCTTTATTCAAAGGGAAGGCATTGATTTTACAACGACTTTTTCTCCGATTTCATCGAAAGACTCTTTTAAGACAATTATGACTCTTGTTGCATATTTTGACTTTGAGTTACATCAGATGGATGTTAAGACAGTTTTTCTCAATGGTTACATTGAGGAAACTATATATAAACTATATATATGATGCAAGCAGAAAATTTTGTGTCTAAAGACTCAAATAATATTTGCAAACTAAAAAAATTCATCTATAGACTTAAGCAAGCTTCCCGTCAATGGTACTTCAAGTTTCATCAAGTAGTTGTCTCATTTGGTTTCGAGACAAATGTTGTTGAAGATTGTGCGTATCACAAGTTCAATGGGAGTAAGTATATATATTTCTGATTTTGTATGTAGATGACATACTCCTTGCTATCAATGATAAGAAAAATTTTCACGAAACCAAGAGATTTCTATCAAAGAAATTTGATATGAAAGATTTTGATAAGGCGTCTTTTGTCTTAGGAATCCAGATACCGGCATCGCTTTCGGGATATTCTTGAATTGTCACAAAAGGCCTATATAGAAAATGTGCTTGAAAGATATAATATGCAAGAATGTAAACTGGGAGATATCCCAGTCGCAAAAGGTGATAATTCAGTCTAAGTGAATGCCCTAAAAATAATCTTGAAGTTAAAGAAATACAGAAGATTCCCTATGCTTTAGCTGTAGGGAGTCTATTGTATGCTCAGATTTGCACACGTTCAGACATAGCATTCATTACTGGAATGCTTGCAGATATTTAAGTAACCCGAGATGGATCACTAGAGAGCAGCCAAAAGGGCCTTCAGATATTTACAGAAAACTAAGAATTACATGCTCACATATAACATGTCAGATCAGATTGAAATCATTGGGTATTCAGATTCTAACTTTATTGAATATCAAGACAGTAGAAGATCCACATCGGGTTACATTTATTTGTTGGTTAGAGGAGCTATTTCCTGAAAGAGTGCTAAGCAAACAATCATAGCCTCCTCCACTATGGCAGCAGAATTTGTAGTATGTTATGAGGCATCCAACCATGGATTATGACTGTGAAATTTTGTCACTAGGTTGCGTATTCTAATTGGTATTAATAGACCACTAAAGTTATATTGTAACAATAAATCAGTAGGTCTATATCCAACAACAACAGGAGCTCATACAGGTCAAGATACATTGACATAAAGTTCCTGATTGTGAAGGAAAGGGTACAGGGTGGACAGATTTCAATAGAGCACATTGGGACAAACTCCATGATTGCGGATCCGCTTACTAAAGTATTAACACCGAAGGTCTTTCATGAGCATACTGCTTCTATAGGTGTTATAAGGCTATTATATTTTAGTAGAAGTTTGTATATATGTTTCATTGCTCTATTTATATTTTGGACACATTTTATGCATTTGGACATTTTCTGTAGAAATAAAGTATTCAGTTTATACACTTTATTTTATTATGTTAAGATTTGATCTCAATAAAATTTAAGGGAGGACTAGTTAGAAATAGGCATGTTCAGATCATATTATATGTAATTTTCATGTTACACATCCATGATTGATCTATGTCATTTGGTGTATTAGTATATGTGATTATTGGTAGGTTTAGTTACGCTAAATGTAACAAAAATACCTTTAGTCCTATATCAGTATAGTCAATGGACGAAATTATTAAGAATCTATGATTACATGATAGCAATATTTTGAGCTTATAAAATGTACACATTTATAAGATAACATATATGTGGCCTAAGTAGGAGATTGTTGAAAATATTTCAACATGTGTGAGTTCACATATGTAAACTTTAATGTGTATGACTATTTTAAAGTATAGTCCAAATTAATTGTAATCTAATTAAATTAATAATTGAACTAATAGGTATTAAATTGTCATGAATTTAATGTGTAGAGATAATTATACAATTTTTTAATTGTTGAAGGGCCAAATTAGAAAAAAGAATAACTCTTGTTATTATATAAGAGATCATAGTCCCAAAGTAACGTATTATCTTCTTCTTTTCTCTTCAAGCAGAGAGAAATCCTAAAAGGATACGGATCTTTTGGAAGGTCATCTCCATCCCAACAATTCAAGCAATTCAGTCATGGATCAAGGTACGCTTCCGCCTTTGTTATTTTAATTTCTCATGTCTTTGAATCTTCAAGGAGGCTAGATTTATATTTTAGGATTTGATCTATGATAAAGTTATGACTTTTGATCTTATTTATTCTAAAGATAAGTATTGTAGATCCAATCTTTTTATTATTTTGTTTAAGATCCAACAATTGGTATCAAAGCGTCTCCTTTGAGGATTCATAAATTTGAGAATTAAAGTTCAAAACTTGAGAAATATCTTAAAATAGCAATGACAATAGAGCAGTTTGAATTAAAAATTACATCAAACCAATAAAAAGCCCTAGTAACAGGAAATATAAATATGAAAAATTGAACTAGAAAGGCATCCATGCTACTAGGGAGACTAATTTAAAAATAGCATGAACTTAAAAGGATCAAACTTACCTCAGTTCCAGTAATACCCATAGCAATTCCAATGTCTGCTAGTTTTAATGCAGGTGCATCATTGACACCATCACCAGTCATTGCAACGATCTCGCCCATTTCCTTTAGCAGCCGCACAATTTCTTGCTTATGCCTAGGCTCAGCACGAGAGAATAACACACATCCAGGCTTTGACAGAATTTCAATCTTTTGACAAATGGGAAAAGCCATAAACTCTTTGCCAGTAAAACTATGCCCCTTAATGCTTGTCAGGTTAGAGAACAACCCAATTTCCTGACAGATTGCTTCTGCAGTGGACTTATTATCACCAGTTATCACCATAACTTTGATACCAGCTCCTCTACAATCTTCAATTGCTTTATGGACTTCATCACGAGGAGGATCCTACAAGTTAACCGCAATGCAGGTTAAGAACTAAAAGAGAAGATGAGAAAAATGACAACATAATAGAACCATCAGACAGGAGAACTCACTCTTAGACCAACTATGCCCACAAAAACTAGATTGCTCTCAATCTCAAAGTAGTTAGCCGGATCAAGCAACTTCTTGTGAGCAGGATGAGCCTCTGCATGGTAATCTGAAAACTCCCCCAAGTCATCTTTGTAAGCAAACCCCAAGCACCTCAAGCCCTTTGAGCTCATCTCGTGTACTCTCAATAGTATTAACTGCCTACATGGCTCATCCAGAAGTGAAATTGATCCATCTGCAAGTTGAACATAGGAGCTCCTCTCCAGAATGCTTTCAACAGCACCCTGGAGTTAGATATATTAGATTCAACATAGAATAACGAAACAACTGTGCAAATCTTAAATCTAGAAGTAAAAAATATAAATCAAAGGAAATTCAGAGAGAGAGAGAGAGAGAGAGAGAGAGAGAGAGAGAGAGCAGTCATTTCACCGGATATTCTGATAATGTATACAGAAATTGATCAAAACTATGGTTTACCTTCACAAGCAGACGATTATTTCCACTTGGTTCACGGACAATCACACTCATCGATTTACGAACTCGGTCAAATTCCAAGGTGGCAATCCTTTTTGATCTCTTTATCCACCACTCGCAACAGCCTATATTTCAGAAAGAAAAAAATGAAATCAACGCAATCAAATAATTGTAACAACAGTGTTCATATATACAATATGTGGAAGCGTTCTTCATATGA
This sequence comes from Agave tequilana, assembly GCA_038442645.1. Taxonomy (NCBI): domain Eukaryota; kingdom Viridiplantae; phylum Streptophyta; class Magnoliopsida; order Asparagales; family Asparagaceae; genus Agave; species Agave tequilana. The sequence goes on from JAVJIF010032933.1 coordinate 107,618, forward strand.
AGTGTTCTTCTGGTCACCTAACTTCACTGTGGTACGATCTATAGAATAGTCGACAGCAAGCTGTACATCACGAATTCTGCTCCTTGCCTTGATATCTAGAACTCCCATCTTCTCAACAAGCACCTGCAGAAAGAGGAAGCACACTCGGCCATTAGGAAAATTTGATTCCCAAGTTAACCAAAAACAATATAAAATTTGGATACGTCCTACTTGACATAATCTCAAGCCACAGTAACAAGAACTGCTTCCTGCATACAGTTTTTCTATTCTCCAAAGACTTGATTATCATACCATACTAATTTTCTTGTCCCAAGGAGAAAAACCACTGTAGCATCAAAGTTCTGAATGGAATTAGAATGAAAAGAAATAAATACGAAGACTAATGTTTGTGTGCATCTACTTGTGCAATTATGCTTATTCAGAAAATCCATCCTCTTACAAGAATACATCTAAAAAATATTTTAAAACAACCCTATAGGAGATCATTCTCTCTTCGGCTTGTGACATCCATGTCTAATAGTTATTTCATCCATTTTCCACTACTTTTTTTCCTTTGAGATTCTTGAATTAGCTAACTGTCTACAGATGAGCCAAAATGCATGTCCTTGACATACAGACAGCGGACATCTGTATGATTTCAAAGCTTGTGATGCCACAGTATCCATTGTTATGTTCTTTTTTCAAATCATGATGCCATGGCACGAGGGAAGATAAATTTTAATGCATAATTCCTTAGTTATATTTTATTACATGTATATTTTTCTCTAAACAATAAATAAAAACAAAACAATATACAAATTTGACTTCAGATTATTATTCTTATCTGTCATCCTGAAGGCCACAAACAGTAGTTAAACTATACAAGCCATGTAAATAGTTAATTGATTAATTGAGAAGTACTATAATGGCTTTGAATTCATAAGAAATATTTTACCAGATCTAAGAAGTTTAATGCTATTAAATGTGTATCACAAACCTTCAGAGCTGCTTCAGTAGGCAGACCTGTGGCCCGAAAGAGGTGTTCGTTGCAGTAAATTCCAGCATCGTTGCAGATTGCACATATCTCTGCTAAAGCTTGTAGGTTTGCATCCATGTTGGAATAGCTCCAATCAGTAATCCCCCCATCCCTGGGGTTGTATGTCGTGCCATCCACATGAAACACTCTGGAAGTTGTCTTCTTCCCACCAAGAGTAAAGAACTCATTCACTGACATCTGATTGGTTGTCAGCGTGCCCGTCTTATCTGAACATATAACGGTTGTACACCCCAAGGTCTCCACACTAGGGAGCTTCCTCACAATAGCATTTTTCTGTGCCATCTTCCTCGTACCCAATGCTAAGCAAGTTGTAATCACAGCGGGAAGGCCTTCAGGAATAGCTGCTACTGCAAGTGCAACCGCTATCTTGAAATAATAAGTGCATTTTTCGAAAGAGAAGCGAAAACTCCACCAAGATGCATTCGTAGAATCCCATGTGATGAAATTCCTATAGTTGATGGCCCACACAACAAGGCAAACCACCCCAATTGCGGTGGTAAGCCTCCCACCAAATTCATCCAGCTTCTTCTTCAGAGGTGTGTCATGTTCTTCCAATGAAGCTTCATGTATTTGAGTTTGAATTTTTCCTATTTCAGTGTTCATACCGATGCTAGTGACTATACCAGTACAGCTACCATTCACAATGGTAGTCCCAGCGAAGAGCATACACTCTTTTGCCTGCAACTCACAATCATCCATAAACACTGGATTCGTGCCTTTGATAACTGGCATGCTCTCTCCAGTCAACGAGCTTTGTTCTACTCTCAATGTCGACGTCTTTAAATGAGCCACTCTCATGTCTGCTGGAACCTTATCTCCAACCCTCAATTCAACAATATCTCCAGGTACTAGCTCTCGAGCAGGAAGGTCTGGTACATAATACCCATCTCTCCGAACCTTAGCTGATTCACACTGCATCTCCTTCAAGGCTTCGAGAGCCTTCTCAGCATTGCTCTCCTGCCAAACTCCCACAATGGCATTAAGAACAAGAATCAATACAATCACAAACGGTTCGACATACACCTCGAAACCTCCGGCATGACCGGAGTCATCACCCTGGAGGTAAGCCAGAACAAAGGAGATAAAGGCCGCGACAAGCAGAATCTTAACAAGCACATCGTCGAACTGCTCCAAGACGAGACACCACAAAGGCTTTCCCTTCTCTTTCCTCAACTCATTCCACCCGCACCTCTCTCGACGCTTCTCAGTTTCATAAGAGCTTAAGCCTTTCTCTAGCTTGACGTTGTATTCCTTCAAGCACTGTTCAACCGACCAAGACCATGCTGGAAACGGTTTCTCCTCCATAAGCCCAATGGAACAGTTCAATTTTCTTCAAGCTTAAAAGTGTATTTCTCTCAAACAAGCATAAGATCAAACAAGGATAGGGCTTCACAGGGATTCAAGAACGAGAACAACCAATTCATCTCTTATCTGAGAATCCAAAAGCAAATTCAATGTCATAACTCATAAGTCATAAGCCAACTATATGTATTTTACAAATTCACTATTTTGAGAATAATATACTTTATAAATTCACTGAATCTAATAATGAGCACAACCAAAGTTAAGATCTTTTCGTACCAGTAGACATCAAAAAAAAATTCAAAGTTATGATACATCAATTAAGATATATAAAGTTCCTGGAACTCAAAAAAAGTATCTTTTCTTTTAAAACAACATATTTAATCATCGAAATTAAAAAAAAAACATATTCTTTGCCAATTAAACAATTAAAATTAGAGAAAGAAACAGAACAAACTAGAACATACTGATTCATTCAGAGAATGAAAACAAGCAAAAAAAAAAAAAAAAAAAAAAAACACGAGGATGTTTCCGTGGGTATACAAATGAAAATTAATAACAAATTTACACACAAAGAGGGGAAAGTAGCGGTTAGAGAACCTGGAGAGTGGAAGAGCAACCGCGGAGAGAAGAGAAACCACCGTGAAAGTTGAGTGAAACCCACATGGGTCTTTCCCAAAATAACCAGAAAAACAATCGAGGGGAAAAAAAAAACAGAGAAAGACAAGTTCGGTGAAAAGACGGGCAGCAATAGAGTGAAGTCCTTTCTAAGTCTCAAAAAGAGCCGTGAAGTTGCGGCACAATATATAGATAAACAAAAGAAGAAGAAGAAGAGAAAGAAGGGAGAGAGGAAAGAGAGAGGAAATTATGAGAGAGAGAATCCGTACCTCAGTGTCATTGCTTTTGGCCGAGATAGCGATTGCGAGAGATGGCTTGGGATCAAAGCAAGGTATCGATAGCGAGTGAAGAAGAACAAAATAGCGAATGGAATTAGAATTTGTAGAAGAGAGAATTGGTTCTGTTTTTTTTCCCATTTGATTGATTTTTGACCGGTGCCTGGACTTTTTGGGATTTTTTCGGTGAAACGAACGGTTTTTGGCCGCGAACGCCGGAGAGGAGAGGAGGAGGCAAATGGTGGGTGCAGGGTGAGGAGTTGACTGCGCTTTTTGTGGGACCCACTCACCAAGCAGTGGCTTCGTGATCCGTGCGGCAATTACAAAATCAACAGCTGGGCCCCACTCTTCTCTCTGACATATCCCGGTCCGGCCGTTACACGCACCGGAGTCTGATTCCAATCCAATTTTCGAGTCTAGTCTTAAAGGAGGGAATTAATTAAGTTTTATTACAATTAATGATTTACTAATATGCGCGTGCACTTAAAAATAGAAAAAACACAAATTTTATTTAGTGGGGGCTTAAAAGAATATAGCTAATATTTATATTAGAGTTTAGCTTTTAAATGTGTTATATGCAAATAGGAAACAAATACAAAGATGATATCAGAATATAAATCTTTACACATTTCATATTTCTTTACTATAAAATTTTTCTGAAGAAAGAAATTGCATAAAAGTATTCTGTATACAGGAGAATGAGCTGTGTTATCTTTTTTTTTTTAATCTTTTTCTTTTTTTTTAAATGATTACAGATAGATGGCGGTGTGGTGAAATTGTAGTTAACATTTAACGCAATATTCAACCTCATTCCTTTATTACTTAACCAAGTATGTGTCATGAAATGAATCTTATTAGTTACGAAAGGGTAAAGACAGAAAATATTTAATAATTTTAGTTCTGCGTATATAGTGTGAATTAAGATTTATCAGCACTATGTGTATTAAAAAAAAAGTAAAATATTTAACCATGTATTCACCAAAAAATTGTCTGAATTTTGAAAGAGTAATGACGTGAAAATTTATTCAACATAGTTATTTGTGTATATTGTGTGGATATAAGTTTATCGATAGCACTCGTGGAAAAAAGTAAATCAAATATATCTTAAAATAATCAAATATTTAAATGCATAGAATACATATATAAACTTATATTTGTTTTAGTTTTAGTTTTATAATGTGCTTTGATTGTTGTATTAAAGGGGTAGTATGGTAGTGTTTATGCTGGATTGAGTATATGTAAAATATAGTATTTTAGAGGGTTATTTTAGATATTTGTATATGGAAGATAGTATTTTGAGGATAAATATTTTTCTAGTTTTTAATAAATCAAAATTAAATAGATGTAATTAAGCCTAATTTTCACATCCATTAAGAAAAATATTGCAGTGTCAACATCTTAATTTCGGATGGTTTAAACATAAAAACTATATAATAATGAATACAATTTTTTTTGATGTGCAAATAAATAAATGTTTAAATGTAATCTTAAAAGAATACAATTATATTAATCTAATAATACATAAATCTAAATTCGAGCATTACTCAGTAAATATTTTTAAGATGGAACTTCTTATTTCACTCTTTTTTATTTAATTGAGTATGAAAAGTATAGTTTCAATTTTTTTTTATAAGCAAAAAGTATAGTCTCAGACTCTCAATAGGTTATTTAAATATAAAAATGTATTTAATTATATAGTCATGAATACAAATTCTTAATTACCGTGCAAATCAATCTTAGATTCTTAGAAGGCTTTTTTTGCAAATGTAATTTTAAATTTCAGAAACTCGTTATTGGAAAAAAGAAACCCATTATTGAAAAATGGGCCCCATATGAAGCCCCCATATTCTCACCAGAACCTTCTCGCGAGAAGAGCGGACTATGCGCCGCGAAAAACGCCCGCGAAAAAAGCGGCGTCGTGCGGGGACCGCACTTAGGAAAAAAAACGAAAATAAAGAAAGAAAGAAGACGCAGTCAGTCGCCCATGAACGTGACCAGCCGGCCACTCACCTGAGACCGGCTGGCTGCATCCCTTCCGAGTTATTCGTATGTAGATAGAGATGTAAAGGAATAAAAATAAACAGTTCGAATCCACATCCCTAACCGAAATTTAAGAAATATGAATATTCGTATCAGTTTTGTTTAAAATATGGGTACAAATACAGATAGTGATGAATTATCTAAAATCTCTGAATGAATTCGGATAGTGATGAACTATCAGAAAAGTTTGAACATGTTTTTCTAATGAATTATGGGAATATATTTAATATTATATAATTAATATTCATATCCGAATTGAAATCCGATTTCGTTTTAAATATACATGGATACTAAAATCAGTATCCAAATAATATTTGTATACATATTCTTATCTGCTAGAAGAAAATGTATATGAATATAATAATGTTAATATTCGATCTGTATCTGAACCGTTTACATCCCCTATATGCCGGATTAGAAGTACCTCCTCGATTGGTTGCATTTGTTGACAAATAAAGAACTGCATCTAGCAAAAGATAATACTAAGCCATGTCATTTTCACTTGATTGCTGTGAGAGTCAAAACGAGTGCTGACCCGGAGGTTGTGCTGTATTGTATATAAATAAACTCATTTTTAAAATAATTTATTTAAGAGTCCTATCCAACAATTCATAAATCGATTTTCTCCCACGGGGTGTTATTTGTTTGGAATTTTTGGGGTCGGATCGGACTAGGACTCAAATTCAGACTGACTAGGACTCAGTGGAGCCTTGAACATTTTAGTTGGATCTATTAGGACTCGAATAAGACTGAATATTTTAGGTGGATTTACTAAGATTTGAATTAGCACTGGAACTTTTTTAGTTGGATTTATTGGGACTTAAACTATGACTTAGACTATTAGTTGAACAATTTAGACTAATAACCGGCACAATTTTATAGAAGTTTTAAAAATAAGATATTATTCATTATTTTATCATATTAAATGCAACACTGATTAACTATTTTTATTGAAATAACATCAATAATATTTCGTAAAAAAATTAAAGTAACTATTATTAGTTATTAGTTATTTTTGATATTATTGATATATTACATATTTTATAATTAAATAATAGGAAAATTTCGCTACAACCACCTACTTTACTTCATAATTAGAAAAAAAAACTCAGCTTCATAAATTTATTAGCTGCAATTTCATCCATGTCAGCATAAATTAATTCCTCCCAACTACCAGTTTTTTATATATTTTTCATTTCCTCTTTTAAGCTTTCTCATCGCCCTCAATGTTGCTCTCCCCTCAACCCTGACCTTGACATAGAGTAATGCGCGGGCCGACCTGCACGATCAGGTCGCCATGGTGGTTGAAAGGGGACGGGGAGCTCCTCCCAAAGGTCTCAGGTGGCGGAGCCCCCAAACCAAATTTTTTAGAGATTGACCTTTTGCATACTCGTTTGTTCGTGCTTGCGATGAGTTTTGTTTAGGTTTGTGATTGATGTTGTATTTAGATTTGAAAAAAATTGGGGATCGTTCGATGCCCTTGAACGGGGGTCGGCTGATTATGGCGATGCTGATATGAGAACTGCGACTCATGATTACAGTCATATGCGAGGATTGCGACCATAATCACAGTCCTTTATTAGAAAACTGCAACTATGATCACAGTCCTTTTATTTGAAAATTGGGATATTTTGTGAGGACTGTGATCGTTGTCACAGTCCTAATATAGGCTAAAAAATTGTGTTTTGTGAAGACTGCGATCACGGTCACAGTCGTAATAAAGACTAAAAAATAAGGTATTTTGTGATGATTCCGATCATGGTTACAGTCCTATAAAGACTCAGAAATATCTCCTAATAATGAGGACTGCGATAATGATCGCAATCTTGTAAAGACTAAAAATAAGACATTTTTGTGAGGGCTATAATAATGATCGCAGTCCTATAAAGACTCAGAAACATGACATTTTTGTGAGGCTGCGATCATGGTCGCGGTCCTAAAAAATAGGACATTGTTGTGAGGACTGCGTTCATGGTCGCAGTCCTCAGAAATAGTGCATTTTTATGAAGACTGTGATCATGATCCCAGTCCTCAGAAATGTTGGCCCAAAGGCCCATCACTCTAGTTTTGATGATGATTAACTCATGTAGTTATAGTACTAATGATTTTGTGCTCATTTAGTTTCAGATATTCAATTAAGATCTTAGTTGGTGTTTAGCTTCAATAAAGGATTCAAAGTCAAGTTTTGAAGCTCGCACGTGTTGATCAAGAGTTCGTGCTTAAAGATCACATCAAGTATCAAAGAGGAGTCTAGCTCATGGATCAAATTTGGACCAAGTCGAGATGGAGAAAAAGATTTTCAAGAAAAGATATTCAAGAAGACTTGAGTCTTGTTTGTAAGTTTAAGATTTTTGTTTTTAAATAAAATGTAAAGGATAGATTAGTTGTGGATTGCTCAAGCTCATTTACACACACAAAACATTTCATGTTAAATTAGTTTAGTTTTTGGTTTTGGTTTTGAGTTTCAAAAAGTACATCTTTTGGTTTCATGAATAGATTTCATTAAAACAAGTTTGCATGGTTTGTGTATGTATTGGATCTCATTCATATACATTATTACTTCATATTATTTAGAAACTTATTTTGATGAGTTTATATCATGTGTTTAAGTTTTGTTTATCAAAAATTATATTGAACTTATTGTCAAAAATAAGAATATCTCATCTACTATGTGTGTTGGTTTCTATTCATACACACTATATTTCAAATGTGTTTCAATATCTTATTTTTGTATTTGAACAGTTTTGGAAAAAATCTGGTTTCCATTTAGAAAGTTTGTTTTTTTGAAAAATATTGGTTTTTGTTTAAGCCTTAATTTCTTTACCTCAAAAATAGTTCAACATGTTTGTAATATGTGTTAATTTTTTATTACACATATTTGGACTTCAAAATATTTTAATGAACTTATTTTTGTGAATTTTATAGAGATTTTATAGAAATTGTGTTTAAAAGATGTTAAAATTGGGTTCTTGGGCTGCTTGCGGTCGACCGAAGGCAGGCTCGGTCGATCGGGCGGTCAGCCGACATGCACACATGCACAACCCCTAGTGGCCGGTCGGACCGCGTGGTCGACCGACAGAGGATTCCCCCTCTCTGTTTTTGGGGGCGGTCGACCGGTAACCCCAACGTTCGAAAAATAGATTGTTGGACAGTCGTCCGGCTGGTCGACTTGATCCCAACAGCTAGTTTTTGGACAATCTATAAAATGGGACTTTTGGCCAAGTTTTAGACAAGATTTTTTAGTGTGTTTTTAAGAGCTCTTTTACAGAGTTTCTCTATATGTTTTAGAGCTTTATTTTCATATTCAAAAGAGAGTTTTTCAAGAGTGTTTATCTTGAGTTTTCAAAAGCATTTTCTTGAGTTTTTCATCACAAATTCTATCTAGTTTTTCTCACACAAGTTTGAGGTTTCCATTACTATATTCATCCTCCAGAATACTTGTTTGTGAGAGTGTTTGTTGATGATCAAATGAAGAGATCACCAAGTGTTTCACCTTATACTTTAAAGAGTTGTAGAGGTTGCGGCCTCGGCGAGCTTGCGCGTTCGCGTTGTGTGGAGTTCTTGAGGGATCTCATTGTAGAGGTTGTAGCCTCGGTGAGCTTGCGGGTTCGCGTGTATTGTTCTTGCGGGAACAACTGAAGGATTTACGGGTCTAAGAGTTCTTGAGGGAGCTCGTTATATATAGGTGTTGGAGCACCAAGTGATCTTGCAGGATCATTTATAGTGAAAATCCTTCGTAGTGGTGAAGGCGGGGACGTAGAGTAAGTGGCTCGAACCTCGAAATAATTCCTCTTGTGTTTGCTATTGCTTATTTCTCTCTCTCTCTCTCTCTCACTCACTTGTGTTTAATATCTTACATGCTCTTTATTGTCCATTTCTCTATTTGCTTGATGTTGTATTTGTGTGCTCACACTTATATTCAACTAAGAGAGTCATAGTGGCACCTCAACTCTTAGTCTAGAGGAATCTTGAGGAGAAAGTGCAAAGCCCTTTACCGGAATTCGGCTTCACTCTTGTGTATTTTAGTTTGCACAAATAGTTTTTAATCCTACATTGTTTGTCATTAGATTAGCGAGTCGCCTATTCACCTCCCTAGGTGAACTACAATTGGTATCAGAGCTTGGCACTCTACATTTGGGTCTAATAATCTAGAGTTAAAAATTCTATTTTTGCTAATCACAATATTTGCATACACACACATGGATTTTCTTGCACCTCCCATGTTTGATATTCTTAACTTTCAAACTTGAAAAGTTAAGATGTCTATGTATCTTAAAGCCCTAAGAATTCATGTTTATTTTGCCACTATAAAGGATTCATATTTTATTAAAGAAATACATCTTGAGGCTAATGCAAAAGTCATTCATGCTATAAAGTCAACCCTAAATAATGAATATCTATCTAGGGCTTCTAATATTGAGTCGGCTTTTGTAGTTTGGAACACTCTCATCACTCTCGGTGAACAAACGCAAATTGATAAGAAGAGTGACTCGAATGAAGGAAGTGATGCTTCTAACATATGCTACATGGTCCAAAGGGATGACCCCTCGAGATAAACTCTGACTCCGAGCTAGCTAAAGATGTTGAGATGTCATATGATGACCTTGCATCATTTTGTCAAAAACTTCTTAATAAATATGATTTGTTAGAAGTGGAAAAAGAAAAGATTGAAAAATGAAAATGATTTCATTTAAAAGAAAAAGATTCTTTTCAAAATGAACTTAAAATTATTTCAAAAGAAAATGAATCTTTGAAAAATAAGGTTGTTTTGATTTCTAAAGAAAAAGATATTATTTTAAATGAAAATAATTCTTTAAAAAAGAAAATTATTTTAATTGAAAAAGAAACGATTTCCATTTCCAAAAAAAGGATTTTGTTTCTCATGTTCGTGTTTCTTCTTCTAAAATTGAAAGTGATAATATATATTTTGAATAAGAACATTGATTGTTTGGGCTCCACTTTGAGCCAATGTGCATTTAACCATAGTAAATTAGAATTTATGTTTCGCAAAAAATAAGTTCCACACATTCATGCACATACTCCATGGCATACACATGCACACCATGGTCACACTCATTTATCCATGTATGTTAGAGTGTACACATGTACATATTGTGACTGCAAAGGTCATTTTGTAAAATTTTAATTTGATAGATTAAATTCTTTCAATTTTGCAAATAAACATGTTTGAGTTCCCATTGCCACTAACCCCCATGGACCCAAGAAGATATGCGTACCAAAATTCTCACCTCTTCTTTTTGATGTAGGCGTGGGCTCTCATAAAGCGTGAAAGGATTGGTGCCTTGGTGGTTGATACATTTGGAGCTTGAAGGACAAACCCATTTGATGTATCGCTATCAAGAAGTTTTAGTGGGAGGACCGCCGTGTTTTGAAGAAATGAATTGGCTACAACAGTATTGGTAACCATTTCATCCTCCTCTTTTAAAATATTTTTAAATGCTTATATGCCTATATCATATGTTGATATGCAAATCTTGTTAAAACTTGTGTTATACATGTACAATTCTTGAGATTCACGTGTTCATCATGCTATACATATTTTATTTCTTTTATGTATTCATTTTATATTTGATTGTACATTGTATGTCCTAATTTTATGATTCTTGCATAAGTATATGATATATCATGTTTTAGGAAAATTATTTTCATTTGAGTTTTTGTTTTGAACCTTATTGATTTATCTCTATGACTATGTCTATTACATGATTTTTGAGCACTATATATATATATATATATATATATATATATATATATATATATATATATATATATATATATATATATATATATATATACATATATATATATATATACATATACACACACACACACACACACACACATATATATATATATATATATATATATATATATATATATATATATATATATATATATATATATTGTTTACTCATGATTTTGTTTTCATGAGCTCATTTATGTGCCTTATAGATCTTGAGTGTCAATTTTTGTGTAATTAGCATGCTTCATGAAATATATGATTTGGTTTATGTTTGAAAGATCATTAACTAGTTTTCAAAACTAATTTTGATCTAGTCTTTTATCCTTCACTTGATAGTGTTTTCAATATATAACTATTTTCATAATTTTATTTTTGAAAACTTCTATCTTTAAAGGGCGGTTGGTTGGGCAACCATGCCTTGTGTGTCTTATTGAATATCTCTTTAACTTGTGCATGATAAGGGTAGATTGATATGAGTTATATACATGATCTTCATGTTGTATCATTTTTTTGGTATACTCATATTTATTTCCTTGTATATGTATGCATCAAATTTCAAGTGGTATTTTCATTTTCATATATACATATATATGATTTGATTGTGCTTGTTTTATAATGTTCACACATATTTTATAGCACAAACTGTTTGTGCTAAGTTTGATTTAGTTCTAAATGATAATTGATATTTTTTACAAGCTTATGCATGTTTTTGTTGTTATTTCAAAAAAAAATTTGATTTCATGTTGATGTATAAGATAATATTTATGTTTACCTACAAGCGATATCAATATTTGTTTTGCCAACTACAAGTGGTATCAAAATTTCACTTTAAATTATTATCAAATTTTGTTTTAATTGATTTTCAAATTGTGTTTTGATATGTATTGCCTATTTACAAGGGAAGCTTAACATCTCCTCTATATATAAATTCATGTTGAGTGTAGTGCTTATAGAAGAGCTTGACTTCTCTTCCTTATGTGGTACACGTGTGTAGGGGGAGGTTAACATCTCCGTCTATATGTTGTATATTATGCTTATATGGGTTAGGGTTTAGACATCTTTTCTCCATGTAATGCATGTATGCAGGGGGAGTTAACTTAACGTCTCTCCTCTTCATGAATGTATATCGCATATACATTTTTCTTGTCTTTCTTTACCCCTTTGTTGATGAATTGACAAAAGGGGGGAGGAGAATTTAGAGTTTATATATGCGTGCTAAATTTTTGTTTATGCATAAATGTTTATGTTTGTTTAGTTTATATGCTTCATTGAATATCTTTATGTTTTTGTGCTATGCATGAGTTAAGGGGAGCTTCTATGAAGCTTATCTTTAATCCATACATATATAACTTCATGAGTTTTGTCATCATAAAAAAGGGGGAGATTATTGGCCTAAAGGCCTATCACTCTAGTTTTAATGATGATTAACTCATGTAGTTATAGTACTGATGATCTTGTACTCATTTAGTTTTAGATATTCAATTAAAATCTTAGTCGGTGTTTAGCTTCAACAAAAGATTCAAAGTCAAGTTTTGAAGCTAGCACGTGTTAATTCAAGAGCTCGCATTTCAAGATCACATTAAATACTTAAAGAGAAGTCTAGCTCATGGATCAAGTTTGGACCAAGTCAAGATGAAAAAGAAGATTTTCAAGAGAAGATTTTCAAGAAGACTTGAGTCTTGTTTGTAAATTTAAGATTTTTATCTTTAGATAAAATGTAAAGGATAGATTAGTTGTGGATTGCTTAAACTCAATTACACACATAAAAAAACATTTTATGTTAAATTAGTTTAGTTTTTGGTTTTGAGTTTCAAAGAATACATCTTTTGTTTCATAGATAGATTTCATCAAAACAAGTTTACATGATTTATATGTGTATTGGATCTTATCCATATATATTGTTGCTTCATATTGTTTAGAAACTTGTTTTAATGAGTTTATATCATGTGTTTAAGTTTTGTATTTATCAAAACTTATTTTGAGCTTATTGTCAAAAACAAGAATATTTCATCTACTATGTGTATTGGAGTCTATTCATGCACACTATACTTCAAATGTATTTCAATATCTTATTTTTTTATTTGAACAAATTTTGGAAAAATCCGGTTTCCATTTAGAAAGTTTGTTTTTTGAAAAAATACTTGTTTTTGTTTAAGCCTTAATTTTTTTACCTCAAAAATAGTTCAACATGTTTGTAATATGTGTTAATTTTTTATCACACATATTTGGGCTTCAAAGTATTTTAATGAACCTATTTTTGTGAATTTTATAGAGATTTTATAGGATTTAAATTGTATTTAAAAGATGTTAAAAATTGGGTTCCGGGGCTGCTTGCGGTCAACCGACCGGTTGATCGAAGGTAGGCTCGGTCGACCAGGTGGTTGACTGACGTGCACACATGCACGACCCCTGGGTGCGGTCGACCGTCTGGCACTACCCAACTCTCGGGTAGTGGCCGGTCGATCGCGCAGTCGACCGACAACTCCAATGATCAAAATATCGACCGTTGGCCAGTCGACCGCCGATCGACCAACAGGTCATCCTAGCCCCAACGGCTAGGTTTTGGACAGCGTATAAACGGGACTTTTGGCCAAGTTATAGACAAGATTTTTAGTGTGTTTTTAAGAACTCTTTTACAAGTTTCTCTACAAGTTTTAGAGCTTTATTTTCATATCCAAAAGAGAGATTTTCAAGGGTGTTTATCTTAAGTTTTTAAAAGCATTTTATTGAGCTTTTCACCATAAATTCTATCTAGTTTTTCTCACACAAGTTTGAGCTTTCCATTGCTATATTCATCCTCTAGGATACTTGTTTATGAGAGTGTTTGTTGGTGATCAAGTGAAGAGATCACCAAGTGTTCCACCTTGTACTTTGAGGAGTTGTAGAGGTTGCGGCCTCGGCGAGCTTGCGGGTTCCCGTTGTGTGGAGTTCTTAAGGGAGCTCATTGTAGAGGTTGCAGCATCGGCGAGCTTGCGGGTTCGCGTGAATTGTTCTTGCGGGAACAAGTGAGGGATTTACGGGTCCCAGAGTTCTTGAGGAAGCTCGTTATAGGAGTTATGGCACCAAGTGATCTTGCAGGATCGTTTATAGTGAAAATCCTTCGTAGTGGTGAAGGCGAGGACGTAGAGCAAGTGGCTCAAACCTCGAAATAATTCTCATGTATTTGATTGCTCATCTCACTCTCACTCACTTGTGCTTAATATCTTGCATGCGTTTTATTGTCTATATCTCTATTTGCTTGATATTGTATTGTATGCTCATACTTGTGTTGAACCAAGAGAGCTACAGTGACACCTCAACTCTTAGTTTAGAGAAATCTTGAGGAGAAATTTCAGAGCCCTTCACTGGGAATTCAGCTTCACTCGTTGGTTATACATTGTGTGTTTTAGTTTGCATAAATAGTTTTTAATTCCGCATTGTTTGTCATTAGATTAGCAAGTTACCTATTCACCCCCCCTCTAGGTGAACTACAAGAAATAGGTTTTTTATAAGGATGCGATCATGATCATAGTTTTCTATATACCAGCAGTCCGCATTTTCAAAACGGACCATTTTTTTCGAAGCGATTATTGTAGGGCATTTGGGTTGAGGAGTGCTTCTGCGCTTAACACGTAGACGCACGTGGTTGGTTTAAAAAGAAGGTGTCTGCAGCGAATAAAATTATGAAGCTGATTTTTTTTCCTAATTACAATTTGACATAGGAGCTGTAGCGAAATCTCCCTAAGTAATATTATCTACTAAAGTAAGAAATTATACAATAGTTAAAAACAAAATAATTATTCAACACAAAAACGAAAATTTAATTACAAATAATGAATGTTCACAATTACTAATGTTGACATGATATTTTTATTATTTTACGTCATAAATATTCTAAGTAGGCTGGAATTGAGTTAATACTGTTCCTAACTTGTTCACTAATTAATTAGATTTATCATAATATTAATATAAAATTTCATAACGAATAATAAAAGAATTAGTTAATATTACTTAATTATGCACAATTATTAATTTAAAACTAATTAACATTTAGCTACTATCTGAAAGTAATAAATTTAACTTAATAATTATTTTTATTACTTATATTTTAAATTAATAATTAAAATTTTAATCATCAATAATTATTATTAATTATAATAATAATTGGGTGTGATTAATTGGAGGGTAGAGAGAAAACGAGGAATCCAAGTCCAAATGAAAATTCCCGAGTTTTTACAATGGCTTTTTTTTCATATGGATTGGTATAAATATACATATTTAGATTAAAACGTTGAAGTTCAAAAATCCAGTCAAGTGTCAATCCAAATAACAATAACACTAGATTTTGAAATCAAAATCCCAACGTCAAAATAATAACAATAGATTTTAAAATCTAAATCTCAGTTGCAAACCAATAATACTAGATTTCAAAATACAAATCCTAGTCCAAAATCAATAAAATCAAACGTTGAAATCTTAGAAATTGTCCAAAATCCAACTGCAAAATCCCGAACTAATAACATCCTCAAGGGCCTGTTTATTTGGCCCGAAAGTGGGAGGAAAAGCCCAGTTTTAGGTACTATTCACTGGCCCCCAACCAATTTCCCTCGAAAATTCTTGTTTGTTTGCCCCGAAATCAAAAGTCGGGAAATGTAGCACCACGTCATCATTTTGGCATGTCATATTTTCGCCCAATGGGGAGAGAAAACATCTCAAAATCTTACAAGCTCATTATTCAATTAATTTCACAACCTATAAGAGGCCCTTATGATTGCTCTTCTCTCCCGTCGCTTCATCTGTTGGTATTCTGCTTAACAGGAATCAATCTGACAACTAATCAAGATCACTGAGATATCAACAATCTAATTGGCCAGGTCGGCAAATATCAGGTGGGAGGTTTTCCGTTCAATAGAACGTTCCTTAATTTAAGAACCACCTTTCAATTTCCTTCCTTGGTTAAACACCAATTAGACTGAATATAAATCAGTCTCGATATACTGTAAAGTATATCCCCTGTATAAAGGATTTAATCCACTTATACAGTATTTGGAGTGAGGTACGCTTAGAGCGAATCTCCTTAAGACAATTACGTCCCCCGCACCGGTGCTAACGGGATAATGGACGCTGGTCTCCCAAGATACAACACTCCTTCACGGTATTTGGATAGCACTACCAAATCACCGTACGGTCGAACCGTAGTCAACCAGTACCTTCCACAGGATCGTTGAAGTAGCAGTACAAGGACAAATTTCGAATGAATATTTGCCTTTACTTTGGAGTAGCACCCACTGTTGAGGACAAAGGAAGGTTGAAGAATATTCTTCTTCAGAAGTACCAGATTCAGACAACAATTATATAAAAGAATCTGTTGAATTTTCTGATCCCTCTTTCAGAACGAATTTTGCAGAATCTCCTTTGGAAGTCGCTTCGGATTCCCACTTCTCACTGGAAGTCGCTTTGAAACTCTACTTCCTAGTTTAGAACGCAGACTTGCTTCTGCTTCAGAACTCAGATAGAAAGAGAGAGAGTTGTTTGCTGTTGGTGTGTTTCAATTGAGAGACCGGAGCGCTATTTATAGCGCTCCAGGAGGGGCCAACGGGTCCGAACCCAACGAAAGGTTGCAACCTTTCGACCCAACAGTCACAACTGTTGGCTGCCCAACTGACGCACCCAACAGTCACAACTGTTGGCAGTCCAACAGTCGCAACTGTTGGCATTCCAACAGTTTAGTCCCATTTAGGCTTTGAATTAGGCAATCTTTAGACTTGAATATCTCATTCATTCGAAGTCGGAATTGAACATGTGAATATACCACGTTCATCCCCAATGGAAGGAGAACACACTCCAACCATCATCCAATTGATTCGATCAACGGATCTCGCCATAATTCAACTCAAAGATTCAAATTTTCTTCTTCAATTCCAACAATCTCCCACAATGAATAGAGATTCAAGGAAATGACACACAAAGAGACTGACTCTATTGTGAAAGGTACTTGAGAAAAGAAACTGCACAAGGATAGGTGAACTAGGTCTTGAACCTTCCATAGCGAAAACTTTATCGGACTTACTGGCTAATCAGTGAACTAGGTCTTGAACTGTTAGCCGTTAGTGTAAGCCAAGTCAACAAGCTTCACACAGTGACTTTCCAAATCAACTTTGGTTCTCGGTTGTGTCCGTTTTGGCCCTGGACATTCTTGGTTTCAGAGAGTATCTTTAGGGAATAACAGCCTCCATCGAAATTCCCAAAGAGCCGACCCAACTCTATACTCACATAGGTGATCGTCCTATTAAGAGTAGTCTACTCTACTCCACTTGTATAGTAACAAGATATAGGCATCATTAAAAGCGTTAGCTTATCCTTAATCCACTTGTAGAAAAGCACTTATGTGCACCTTAGGAATGGATTGGAGTCAAGCTCCCAAGTGCTTACTTGCTGAGTCAATCATAACTAGTTTTTCCTCTTGAACTTAGTCCGTGGGATCTCCAGTCGCTAAGTGAGGTTTTCATTAAGCTGACTCGGTAAGGTTAGGCTTTTAGACCCATTCCCCTCGATGCGCAGTTTATACGCTCTCCACTTAAACCTTTAGTAAGCGGATCCGCTAAATTATCTTTTGACGATACAAAGTCAATAGAGATAATTCCATTTGAGAGCAACTGCTTCACGGTATTATGTCTACGACGAATATGTCTAGACTTACCGTTGTATATAACATTTTGTGCTTCTGGGGTTGACATAGCCTCTTTAAATGTTTGTGGCTCGCTTTCAATAGCGTATGCTATGAAATCTGGACCAAAAGATTTTGAGATTCTAGATCTCTGACTTCTTCTTGGTTCAATTTCTGCATTAACAATCGGTTCCTCAGGGCTTTCGTCCCTGAACGCCATCTCGTGTGTTCTTTTCCCAGAAGTCTTATCTGCTTCCCGTTTATATGGAAAAATATCTTCAAAGAACACAGCATCTCTAGATTCGATAATCATGTTTACATGAATATCTGGTATCTCTGATTTATGAACCAGAAATCTGTAGGCACTACTATTCAAGGCATAGCCTATGAATATGCAGTCCATAGTTTTTACTCCCAACTTAGTCTTTTTAGGTAATGGTGCCAGCACCTTTGCAAGGCACCCCCACATTTTGAGGTAATGGTAGGAAGGTGTCCTTCCATGCCATAACTCAAATGGTATAAGATCAAGTTTCTTGTGGGGTACTCTATTTAGAATATAATTTGCAGTTAATAGAGCTTCCCCCCACAAGTTCTGCGGAGCTCCAGAACTTACGAGCATGGAATTGATCATCTCCTTCAAAGTTCTGTTCTTCCGTTCAGCAATTTCATTTTGCTGAGGAGTGTATGGTGCTGTAGTTTGATGGATTATACCAAAATTAGCACATAACTCACTAAAATCATTTGATTCATATTCTCCGCCTCTATCAGATTTTAGAATCTTGATTTTCTTGTTGAGTTGATTCTCAACTTCGGCTTTATATGTTATAAACATATTTATTGCCTCATCCTTACTGTTCAAAAGATACACATAACAGTATCTTGTACAGTCATCGATAAAAGTAATGAAATACTTTTTACCGCCTCTAGTTGGCATAAACTTCAAGTCACACAGATCGCTATGAATTAACCCTAAAGGTTCTGTATTTCGATCAATTGAGTGAAATGAATTTTTCGCCAACTTGGCCTCAACACAAATCTCACACTTGCGAATTTCTTCCAAGTTGAGTTTAGGAATATATCCCAGATTAGACAAGTTCTTCAAAGACTTGTAATTTACATGCCCTAATCTAGCATGCCACAAAATAGGAGACTCAAGCAAATAAACAGAAGAATTTTCTTTATTTATAAGCTTCGGGTACAGATACACAGACTTTTTGTCTACCACTGCAACAATGTCTTTAAAAAGACCATCAACAAGATTCTTGTTTTGTTTGAGACGGCTGCGACATTCATTCGCCTTATGCCCCTCTTTGTTGCAGATGTAGCAAGTTCCCTTGAACCGCATGTTCTTGCCTTCTTGGACCTTGCCTTTGTACCCCTGGGAAGTCTTCTTCCGCTTTAAGCCTTTGAAAGTAGACGCTTTCTCCTTTGAGTCTTCGATCACATTGGCTTTTGTTTCGTAGGAGTTCTTACTGCTCCTTTTCTCGGACTTGCGGTTGTCCTCCTCAATACGAAGCCTCACAATGAGATCTTCCAACTTTAACTCCTTTCGCTTGTGCTTAAGGTAGTTCTTGAAATCTCTCCACGCAGGTGGGTGTTTCTCCACGATAGTAGCAACCTGAAAAGTTTCAGGTAGGATCATACCTTCAGCTTCTATCTCGTGCAAGATAAGTTGGAACTCTTGCACCTGACTGATTACAGTCTTGCTGTCCACCATTTTGTACTCCAGAAATCGTCCTACGACGAACTTCTTGGTACCAGCATCCTCAGTCTTGTACTTCTTGTCAAGACTGGCATATAACTTCTTTGCTGTTGTGATAGGACTGTAGACATTGTAAAGAGAGTCATCCAGTCCATTTAAAACATAATTTCGGCAAAGGAAGTCACATTGAGTCCATGCATCAGTTGCAGGCTCTGGTGGATCTTCTTGCAGGAATCTGGCTAGATGAAGAGTGGTCAAGTAGAAGAGCATCTTCTGTTGCCACCTCTTGAATTCTGTGCCATCAAATTTTCCTGGCTTCTCCGGCTTCGGGTTAGGAAGTGGAGTTGGCATCAAAGCTTGTAGCTGCATGTTTGGTGCCTTGCTAGAGCTATCTTGATTAGTTTCAGACATTTTCTGCAAGTTCAAGCAGAACAGAAGTAAGAAACTTCAATATTAATTGTCTTAAGATTGTTGGTATTCTGCTTAACAGGAATCAATCTGACAACTAATCAAGATCACTGAGATATTAACAATCTAATTGGCCAGTTCGGCAAATATCAGGTGGGAGGTTTTTCGTTCAATAGAACGTTCCTTAATTTAAGAACCACCTTTCAATTTCCTTCCTTGGTTAAACACCAATTAGACTAAATATAAATCAGTCTCGATATACTGTAAAGTATATCCCCTGTATAAAGGACTTAATCCACTTATACAGTATTTGGAGTGAGGTACGCTTAGAGCGAATTTCCTTAAGACAATTACGTCCCCCGCACCGGTGCTAACGGGATAATGGACGCTGGTCTCCCAAGATACAACACTCCTTCACGGTATTTGGATAGCACTACCAAATCACCGTACGGTCGAACCGTAGTCAACCAGTACCTTCCACAGGATCGTTGAAGCAGCGGTACAAGGACAAATTTCGAATGAATATTTGCCTTTACTTTGGAGTAGCACCCACTGTTGAGGACAAAGGAAGCTTGAAGAATATTCTTCTTCAGAAGTACCAGATTCAGACAACAATTCTATAAAAGAATCTGTTGAATTTTCTGATCCCTCTTTCAGAACGAATTTTGCAGAATCTCCTTTGGAAGTCGCTTCGGATTCCCACTTCTCGCTGGAAGTCGCTTTGGAACTCTACTTCCTAGTTTAGAACGCAGACTTGCTTCTGCTTTAGAACTCAGATAGAAAGAGAGAGAGTTGTTTGCTGTTGGTGTGTTTCAATTGAGAGACCGGAGCGCTATTTATAGCGCTCCAGGAGGGGCCAACGGGTCCTAACCCAACGAAAGGTTGCAACCTTTCGACCCAACAGTCACAACTGTTGGCTGCCCAACTGATTGGTAGTGAAAAGTGCATTTTTATCATCATATTTACCATCACATTTTCATATTTATTCATTTAATTCTGCACATTTATTAATAATTTGTAATTTATTGTGTGCAGGCCTCGAATTCTTATTTTTATAATAAATAAAGCTTAATGAAGCCCAAAAGCCCACAGTTGAAGCCCAGGTGTAAAAGTGCAAATATCAATTGTCAAAGTGCAAATACACAAAGGGCTAAAGTTGCAAATATCAAAGATGAGGGAAGGATAGACTTCTACCCAACCCTAAACTCTTGCAGATGAGAATGAAAAGAGTGCAGAGATAAGGAAATTCGTTTAAAAGAGATTGGGAGAATTCAAAATCTAGGTAACTTGATTATCAAGTTATCTCGAAATCCCAATATGAAGAGCCAGGATCATACTTCCAGAAGCAGGCGCCCACATGGACGGACCAGGAGAAGCCACGCGACAAAGCGCGTGGCCTGACTCCACTATACTGCCACAGAATTGCGGCAAAAGCCGCAATTTTGCGGCATTTTGGATGAATCTGAATACCAGATTTCGTGGGCAACTTCATCCGGGACTCTTCGGCCTTCTGCACCTATAAATACCCCCTGCAGTGCAACATACAGGGTCGTCCAGAGTCCAGCAAAGGGCCAAAAGCTAGGGTTTTTAGGTTTTTCTTCTTCTAGGTTAGATTTTATTTCCCCATTGTAAATTTCTATTTTCTTTTTGTAAAAACTGAGAGGAGATGATGTATTCATGGAGGAAGGGATCTACTTGTACTGATGGTGACAGTCGGTATAAGTTCTATTTTTCCACCATTGTTTAATAATCAAATCGAGGTTTGCCTTTATTTTTGTATTGTTTTATTTTCTTTTCTTCTTATTTAATCTTGTGTATCTCAGTATTTACTTCCTTCTATTTGTTCTCTAATGTCTTGCCCACCATGAGAACCAACTGCTTCGAGAATATCTAGCCGAAGAAGGAACCTTGATGGCCTATGGCGATGAACAGGTCTTCATAGTTGTCTTTTATTTCGTAGTTAAGAAGGCGGACGATCCTATATGCCATGCTTGTACGCCTTCCAAGAAAAGGTAAATCATCGCAACGGTTCAAACGGTAAGCAGACTGAAGAGGTAAGTTTTCTTTTTCTTTTCTTTTCTTTTTGTAGATTAAATCACAACTTCTCCCAATTCTTTATTTGCCGACCCATTGTAAATACCACTTCCTTTCTAATTTAACTAATAAAAATAAAAACTTTAGAGAAACTTGCTTAACGCTTCCATCGCAGTCCCTCCCTGAGGATCACGACCCGCATAGCCTTGCTACCGCGGATTAGCATTGAGAACCTTGCACTTCTTTATTTTGTTGCACAGGTAAATCTCAATCAATAAATTGGCGCCGTTGCCGGGGAGGGACGGTAAGTTATTCTCTAATAAAAAATTTTTTATTAACTAATTCTTTTATTCTTTTTTGTTTGCAGGTTTGGAGAACAGGAAATAGAAACATAGCAGCAGCAGTGGAGATATAGCTATCCTGTGCCTCTGCCCTCGAAGGCAGAACACAGGAAGCTACTGTTTTGCCGCAGATCTGCGGCCAGAGCCGCAATTCTGCGGCAACAGTAGAGAACTACTAATCCCAATTTCTGCAGGTTGCTGCAAAGTTCAAATACTGTTTACTGCTCTGTTGATTTTGTTCTGTGATAACCCTGCTTACTGCTAATTAATTCAACAGTAAAAAGTTTGTTGTTAATGATAAAAATTGATTAGACGTTTGCATATTAGGCACGTGTCTTTTCAAGTTATTTATTTTTACTGTTGAAGAGTGCTGGCGACAAGGTACGTTTGCATAGCATATAGATTAGGAAATACTCTTGGTTGTTTACTGCTTTCTTGAGTGATTACTTTTCTACAGCTTTACACGTACACTAATTCATCTTAAGGGCATAACCCATAAACAAGATAAGGTGGGGATTTCATCACCCTTCCTTAGCCCAAAAATCATATCCCAAGCACTCACTAACCCAAGCCTAACTTAAAAATTAGTAGACGTTGGCCTTAGGGACACTCGGACTCAATTAGGAGATTATCCTAAGGGGGAACGGTGTTGGAAGTTGACTCCTGCCAAATCAGTGTCTAGGAAGGGGATTGAGGGCCGAAAGCCCGAAGTGTGGTGGTTATTTAATTAAGGAACGTCTTTGACGGAAAACCTCCCACCACTCTTGCCCCGACCTGGCTGATTAACTTGTGGTCAAAGTCTACACCCTACCTCCCGTTGACAGTCTAACCAGTTAGGAGTCGTCTAGGTCTAGGTCTACCCTAACTTAGGTTAGAAATTTTTCTTTGTTTTTTTTTCTTTTGTTTGCTTTGTGTGATATGGCCTATAACAATAATTTTTTCAATTTTAATGAGGATCCATATTATACACAAACCTCTTTTTCGGATATTACCAACCCGGCATATCATAACTCTAACCAACCTAGTGTGCCAGATTGGTCTTATCCGAATCATTACATGCCCCAGTCCCAATACTATGAACAAGATTGGAATAATCATCACTACTCTTCACAGAGTCAATGGGGATTCAACACCCCTGAGCCATATGATCAACCACCTGTTCAACCATTATCTTCATATACGTCTTTTCCCACATCACCAAGGTTTCAGTCCTCCATTGATCTATTCGATGGGTTAGAAGAAAAAGTGGATCGGTTGCAAGATACAATGAATGATCAAATTTCTAGACTTTCAAACATTCTTGAGCATCTTGATAGGAACCAAGAATCATTCTGTTTAGAAGACCTTGATCAAAATTCAATTTCATCACATCAATATGAACTTGCTCAATCCCAATCCTTGGACAAATTGGCTAGTTTTAATTTCAATGAGATTGAATTAGATTATGAATGTGAACCCGATCCCCAACTTTGCGATTCAGTTTCCATCTTCGAATCTATGTTGACTCCAGTATCCTTACCCAATTTGGACCAATTTTCTGAGCCAACATTTATTCCCGTACCCATAGATCATGAAATTGAATCACCCATTTTTGATGATCACCATATTGAACTTGACCAATTTCATACTTGTGAAAGCCCTATTAACAAATTGGCAAGTTCTCATTTTTATGAGGTTGAACCCAATGAGATATGTGACCTAGATTCCCAAATCTGTGATCAAGTTCAAATTCCTGAATCATTATTGACTCCTGTTTTGTTACCTGACTTAGGTAATCTTTTAGAGTCAGTTTTGATTCCCACACCTATCATTCCTAAACTTGAATCACCAATATTGAGTCACATTCTTGTTTGCCCAAAGGCCCATCACTCTAGTTTTGATGATGATCAACTCATGAAGTTATGTTTACTAATGATCTTGTGTTTAATTAGTGACAGATTTATTATCAAGATCTTAGTAGGTGTGGAGCTTCAACAAAGGATTTAAAGTCATATTTTGGAGCTAGCACCGGTTGATTCACGAGCCTATGCATCAAGACCACATCTAGAGATGAGCTCGGTGGATTGCAGCTTGGACCAAGTCAAGAAGATGAGAAGCCTTCAAGTGAAGACTTCAAGAAGTTGAAGACTTGTGTCTAGGTATAATATTTTTTATTTGTTTTAGATAAAATGTAAATGATAGAATAGATTGGTGGATTGCTCAAGTCATATCACACACACACTCTTGAGATTTAATTGTCTTTTCATAAAAGAATTTTTAGTTAGAAAAGACTCTTTCTTTTTGGTAAAAAGATTTTTCATTGGACAAAATACATGTCTTGGTTTTTGATGTTACCTATATACATATCTTTCAAAACCAAGTTTAGTGCTTTATGTCAAAAACTAGATATTTCATCTTGATTGTGTGGTGGATCATATCCATACACACTTTGCTTTATAAGTTCAAAATATCTTGTTTTTGTATTTTGTGAAGTTATGGAAAAACAAGTTTTAGAAAAACATATTTTTATAAAAACAGTTTTTATTATGATTGAAACTATTTTTCTGGATTTACTGTGAATTTCTGGGATTTTTATTAAGTTAAAAGACCAATCTTTAATCCCATTTTTCTGGTTCTGGCAGTTCTGATTTTTCAGAACTGACAGTGGCCGGTCGACCGGGTCGGTCGACCGGACATGCACAGACGTGCACGCCAGTGTGCACTGGAGGATCGGCCGACCGGGCCGGTCGACCGCTTCAGAGAGCTTGGCTCTCGGGAAATATCGGTCGACCGGGCCGGTCGACCGACAGAGAGTTTACTCTCTTCTCCAGTTGCGCGGTCGACCGGGCCGGTCGACCGGAGGCTGCAACGGTCGGATTTTTGACCGTTGCCGGTCGACCGGACCGGTCGACCGGAAGCTCTGACAGAGCCCAACGGTCAGATTTTTCTGGCCTCTATAAAAGGGGGTTTTGTCATTGTTTTGAACTAAGATTTTAAGGACTTCTTGAGCCAGTTTTTCCAGGTGATTTCAGAAGTTTTCTCCACAAAATATAGTGCCAATATTTCCTATCAAAAGGGATTTATCAAGAGAGTGTTTATTGTGATTTCTTGAGTTTTCCTCCATCTTTCTAATCCTTGATTTTCTCACACTACACTTGAGCATCCATTGTTATATCTATCCTATAGGAGAGTTTTAGTGAGAGTTTGTAATTGGTGATCAAGTGTTTAGATCACCAAGAGATTATTTCTTGTTCTTTGAGAAGGCGGACGGTTGTGTTCGCGGTTTGATTGAGGGTCCTAGTGAGGACTTGGTGTTGTTGGGTCCTAGTGAGGACTTGTAGCTTGAGGTGCGGCCTCGACGAGCCGGTGGGCTTGTGTTGTGTAAGGGACTAGAGAGTCCGAGGGCTTGTAGGTGTTGCGGCACCGAGGAGAGATCCGGTGGGATCGTGCATAGTGGAAATCCTTCGTGTGTCGAAGGCGGGGATGTAGAGCAAGTGTGCTCGAACCTCGAAACATACCCTTGTGTTTGCGATTGCTCACTCTTGCTCTCTTTCTCATTTTGTCTCTATTATATCTTGCATTACTTACATTGTATTTACTTTACATGCTTGATATACCCTTGTGCTTAATTGTTATATAATTGCTTGGGATTGATTGTCTAACACTTGTATTCAACCAAGAGAGCCAACGCGGCACCTCAACCCATTCAAGGGGAATCTAGAGGAGTTTGTCCAGAGCCTCGCAAGGGGAATTCGGCAACACTCTTGTGTTATACATAAGTGTTAAATTAAAAGAAGTTTAATTTGGTCAACTTAGTTTTAATTCCGCATTATTTGTTCATAAGTGACCATTAGATTAGCCATCACCTATTCACCCCCCTCTAGGTGATCTTACAATTCTATTGTGGGAAGATGATTGTGGACTTGATTTTCCATTTCTTGACTTGGACCCACTTCTTGAACCATGCTCGACTCCTGAACCCTTACTTGATTTAAGTTACCTTCCTGAGTCGGTATTAGTTCCTGAACCTATCATTCTTGAGTCCAAGTTAACCATCCTACCAAGTCACATTCTTTTTTTAGACATAGGTATAGACAATGACTCTGTGATGATTTTCCAGGACTGGTCATGTAAAGGGAGTAAGTTTCACGAGAGGATCTTCCATGATCCTATTCATTCTGGGGACTGTAAATATGTAAATAAAAAGAGGTCAATAAAGGTAGGTCCCGTGAACTACCACGTTATCTTGTTTGGGCCGCATTTCGTGGACCAATTAGACCACCACCGGAACCACCACCTTAAGGTAACTTCCGCCTTCCCTTGTTCTGTTTCATGCATATATGCATTCATTCATACATTGAGGATAATGCATGAGATAAGTGTGGGTGGGCTTTACTAACATACTAACATAGGTAGAAACTAACAGAATTTGCTAATAAAAAAAATAAAAAAAATAAAAAAAATGTTATAAAAAGGAAATATTTTGACTTATTTTTTGAAAGAAATCTAAGTTAGTTTTAAGGATTAGGAAAATCGTGATTAGGATTTCTAAAAACTTGGTCAAAATAAATAAATTGTTTAAATTTTTAGGTATAGGAGAGAAATTGAATAAGTAATTAGTCTTGATTTTTACCTTAATGAAATATGCATACCAAATGCATATCTAGGATTCTAAGACAAAGACCTTGTGCCTCATAAAAAAAGAAAAGAAAATCACCAATTAAGCTGATACATGTGCCTCAAGAAGCATAAGTATTCATGCCTAAAGGTGAGTAAATAAAATAAAGTCCTTAGTTTTGGGGCCTAGTTCACTCGAATTTGAGTCCGCGGGGTGTTTTCTCACTTGGTGCCCTAAAGCCAACCGGTTTGGGAGTCATCGACTTTAAGTTCGTTACATGGGTGGATTAGAAAGCCTAAGGAAATTAAGAAAAAATTACTTCTATATGTATTAACACATCTAATAGTCAATTAGTTAGGTATGAGGGCCTCAATAAGCCTTAATGCTTATACGAAAGAAAATTAGATGCGTTATACATATTAAAAAAATAAATAAATAAAATATATATATATATATAAAGAGGCATGAGAGTCCAAGTTAAGGAATTTCTAGTAAAAACATAAGGATGCATATGATTTTTTGTAACGAAAAAGACTATATTAGAAATTCAATTTTAATTCTTACCTAAAATGGAAAATAATTAACTTTATTAAGACTAAGTTTAAAGAATGAATAAAAATGAGGATCCTAAAACTTATAGACTACTTAGTCTCTTCAATAATAATTCAAATATTTTTCTTTTTATGGATTTTGTGGGTGTAATCCGCTGAAAACCCTCACGAGACAACACTCGTCCTCTAGGGTAACCTAGAGGTTTAACGGCTTGTTGCACGTGCTAAGTGCAATCGTGATTCCTACGAAAGTGAGTTAGGTTAGATTAACTTTTTCTTTTTCTTTGTTTTTACTCGAGGACGAGCAAAAAGATAAGTGTGGGGGTGTGATTGGTAGTGAAAAGTGCATTTTTATCATCATATTTACCATCACATTTTCATATTTATTCATTTAATTCTGCACATTTATTAATAATTTGTAATTTATTGTGTGCAGGCCTTGAATTCTTATTTTTTTAATAAATAAAGCTTAATGAAGCCCAAAAGCCCACAGTTGAAGCCCAGGTGTAAAAGTGCAAATATCAATTGTCAAAGTGCAAATACACAAAGGGCTAAAGTTGCAAATATCAAAGATGAGGGAAGGATAGACTTCTACCCAACCCTAAACTCTTGCAGATGAGAATGAAAAGAGTACAGAGATAAGGAAATTCGTTTAAAAGAGATTGGGAGAATTCAAATCTAGGTAACTTGATTATCAAGTTATCTCGAAATCCCAATATGAAGAGCCAGGATCATACTTCCAGAAGCAGGCGCCCACATGGACGGACCAGGAGAAGCCACGCGACAAAGCGCGTGGCCTGACTCCACTATACTGCCGCAGAATTGCGGCAAAAGCCGCAATTTTGCGGCATTTTGGATAAATCTGAATACCAGATTTCGTGGGCAACTTCATCCGGGACTCTTCAGCCTTCTGCACCTATAAATAACCCCTGCAGTGCAACGTACAGGGTCGTCCAGAGTCCAGCAAAGGGCCAAAAGCTAGGGTTTTTAGGTTTTCTTCTTCTAGGTTAGATTTTATTTCCCCCATTGTAAATTTCTATTTTCTTTTTGTAAAAACTGAGAGGAGATGATGTATTCATGGAGGAAGGGATCTACTTGTACTGATGGTGACAGTCGGTGTAAGTTCTATTTTTTCACCATTGTTTAATAATCAAATCGAGGTTTGCCTTTATTTTTGTATTGTTTTATTTTCTTTTCTTCTTATTTAATCTTGTGTATCTCAGTATTTACTTCCTTCTATTTGTTCTCTAATGTCTTGCCCACCATGAGAACCAACTGCTTCGAGAATACCTAGCCGAAGAAGGAACCTTGATGGTCTATGGCGATGAACAGGTCTTCATAGTTGTCTTTTATTTCGTAGTTAAGAAGGCGGACGATCCTATATGCCATGCTTGTACGCCTTCCAAGAAAAGGTAAATCATCGCAACGGTTCAAACGGTAAGCAGACTGAAGAGGTAAGTTTTCTTTTTCTTTTCTTTTCTTTTTGTAGATTAAATCACAACTTCTCCCAATTCTTTATTTGCCGACCCATTGTAAATACCACTTCCTTTCTAATTTAACTAATAAAAATAAAAACTTTAGAGAAACTTGCTTAACGCTTCCATCGCAGTCCCTCCCTGAGGATCACGACCCGCATAGCCTTGCTACCGCGGATTAGCATTGAGAACCTTGCACTTCTTTATTTTGTTGCACAGGTAAATCTCAATCAACAAATTGGCGCCGTTGCCGGGGAGGGACGGTAAGTTATTCTCTAATAAAAAAATATTTTTTATTAACTAATTCTTTTATTCTTTTCTGTTTGCAGGTTTGGAGAACAGGAAACAGAAACATAGCAGCAGCAGTGGACATATAGCTATCCTGTGCCTCTGCCCTCGAAGGCAGAACACAGGAAGCTACTGTTTTGCCGCAGATCTGCGGCCAGAGCCGCAATTCTGCGGCAACAGTAGAGAACTACTAATCCCAATTTCTGCAGGTTGCTGCAAAGTTCAAATACTGTTTACTGCTCTGTTGATTTTGTTCTGTGATAACCCTGCTTACTGCTAATTAATTCAACAGTAAAAAGTTTGTTGTTAATGATAAAAATTGATTAGACGTTTGCATATTAGGCACGTGTCTTTTCAAGTTATTTATTTTTACTGTTGAAGAGTGCTGGCGACAAGGTGCGTTTGTATAGCATATAGATTAGGAAATACTCTTGGTTGTTTACTGCTTTCTTGAGTGATTACTTTTCTACAGCTTTACACGTACACTAATTCATCTTAAGGGCATAACCCATAAACAAGATAAGGTGGGGATTTCATCACCCTTCCTTAGCCCAAAAATCATATCCCAAGCACTCACTAACCCAAGCCTAACTTAAAAATTAGTAGACGTTGGCCCTAGGGACACTCGGACTCAATTAGGAGATTATCCTAAGGGGGAACGGTGTTGGAAGTTGACTCCTGCCAAATCAGTGTCTAGGAAGGGGATTGAGGGCCGAAAGCCCGAAGTGTGGTGGTTATTTAATTAAGGAACGTCTTTGACGGAAAACCTCCCACCACTCTTGCCCCGACCTGGCTGATTAACTTGTAGTCAAAGTCTACACCCTACCTCCGTGGACAGTCTACCAGTTAGAGAGTCGTCTAGGTCTAGGTCTACCCTAACTTAGGTTAAAATTTTTCTTTGTTTTTTTTGTTTTGTTTGCTTTGTGTGATATGGCCTATAACAATAATTTTTTCAATTTTAATGAGGATCCATATTATACACAAACCTCTTTTTCGGATATTACCAACCCGGCATATCATAACTCTAACCAACCTAGTGTGCCAGATTGGTCTTATCCGAATCATTACATGCCCCAGTCCCAATACTATGAACAAGATTGGAATAATCATCACTACTCTTCACAGAGTCAATGGGGATTCAACACCCCTGAGCCATATGGTCAACCACCTGTTCAACCATTATCTTCATATACGTCTTTTCCCACATCACCAAGGTTTCAGTCCTCCATTGATCTATTCGATGGTTAGAAGAAAAAGTGGATCGGTTGCAAGATACAATGAATGATCAAATTTCTAGACTTTCAAACATTCTTGAGCATCTTGATAGGAACCAAGAATCATTCTGTTTAGAAGACCTTGATCAAAATTCAATTTCATCACATCAATATGAACTTGCTCAATCCCATCCTTGGACAAATTGGCTAGTTTTAATTTCAATGAGATTGAATTAGATTATGAATGTGAACCCGATCCCCAACTTTGCGATTCAGTTTCCATCTTCGAATCTATGTTGACTCCAGTATCCTTACCCAATTTGGACCAATTTTCTGAGCCAACATTTATTCCCGTACCCATAGATCATGAAATTGAATCACCCATTTTTGATGATCACCATATTGAACTTGACCATTTCATACTTGTGAAAGCCCTATTGACAAATTGGCAAGTTCTCATTTTTATGAGGTTGAACCCAATGAGATATGTGACCTAGATTCCCAAATCTGTGATCAAGTTCAAATTCCCGAATCATTATTGACTCCTGTTTTGTTACCTGACTTAGGTAATCTTTTAGAGTCAGTTTTGATTCCCACACCTATCATTCCTAAACTTGAATCACCAATTTGAGTCACATTCTATTGTGGGAAGATGATTGTGGAC